>VXBQ01008274.1:516721-563308 GCA_013400175.1 Phainopepla nitens
CCCGCCCGCCCCGCGGCCGAGGCACGGGGGATCCGCTGCCGGCACCCCCCGGAGCCTGGGCCGTGCTCTGTGCGGACGCGGCGGTCGGACCGCAGCGCGGGTCGCTCCATGGCTGCCCCCTGCATCCCTGCAGTGCCCAGGCCGGGCTGGACCGGCCTCGGAGCACCCCGGGCTGCTGGAACGTGTGCCCCCTGCCCGCGGCAGGGGCTGGAATTAGGTCATCGTTAACCAACCCAAACCCTTGGATTTTTCAGTGCAACCCCCCCCCCAAACGCAGGGGTTGTCCTGCTGGTTTTGTTGTTGTGACAACTCCTGTCAGCGGCGCTTATTTTGCAGCATTACCCCGTTATTTTCCCTCGTTAATGACACGAGCTCTGAATTACAAGTGAAGCCGGTGTTCTCACCGCAGACACTCACTAAAAACTACCGGGTGACAGGAGAAACCACGGCAGGAAATTTTTTCTTAATGTAAGGAAACCAAACTCGCATAATTCACGGTTTTATGGCTTGATCCTCAGCTGAGGCTTTCTCTAATACCCTGCTCTGCATCAGAGGAACTGCCCCGGGAGGAACCGACACGCAAGAACAACTCCCTGTTAAGGAAACTTCCATGGAGGCACAGCCGAGTGTGAGAGGGAGATAAAAAGAAAAAATAACATGCCATTACTGAGGGCATGCTGACATTCCAATAAAGGGGGTTATATATGAAAAGAATGCCATACAAATCAGCTCTCTGAAAGCCCAACCTGACTTAAAATCCCATCCACTGTTGTTCTTTAATGAAAATACTTGTTTTAAAGGTAGCTTTTAATGTAACTCTCAGCTCTTAGTGCCTGTGCTGCTCCCTTCTCCTTCCCTAAGCGACTCTTAAGACGTGTTTCCAAGTAAAGTAAGAATAATGGACCTGATATCCTGTGTGTCATTTTTTAAAAATAATTTTAAATCACAGAGATTTTCCTCCCTCAGAGGAAGGTTTGTGTTCTCCATGGCAGTGCCCAGGTTTCTGCTTCCCCAAGGCCAGGGCTGTGATACTCAACCTGCCACCGTGGAGCTGATCCCAGCATGGTGCCTGGAGATTCTGCCACACCACTGGATCCCTTCCTGAAATACAGGCTTTAAAGGGCTCTGAACTGCAGCTGACAAATTAAAATTAGGGTTTTTTGTTTTTTTTTTTTTCTTTCCTGTGGGAGCATAAAGAACTTTTCTTCCTCACAGTTGTTTTTCTGCACAGGAGCACGCAGCAAACTGAAATTGACAGAATCTTTCCAAAGAGGAAGGAGGCAGACCCAGCAGGGAAGTGAGAATGCTGTATGCATGCAGCCATTTCTCAGAGAGAGCTGTGTGTTCACGTCCCTCTGCCACTCTCTTCATTTCAAAGACTAACTACTTCCTTCTCCTCCTCCTCTTCCCTAGAATAAAGGTTTTCTCCCCTATTTTTTAGTGGCTAAGCAGTACAATAGCAAAGGATTTGAAACCCAGTCTAGTGAATAATAACTTAATGATGTGAGCCCTGTTCTGTTCCTTTTGAATGGATGGCTGCTTTGGCAGGAGAGCTGCTGGGATCTGCTCCCTGCTGGGAGGGATGTGAGGGTGGAGAAGCCTGGATTGAAGCTAACAGTGAGCAGAGTGGTGTAAAACTGAACCAGGGGACGAGAACGAGGTCAGCGCTGCGAGATTGTGAAACCAGGAGAAATTAAATGCAGTTAAGCTGAGTTCAGGAGCTAATAGTGAACTCTGGGAGGGTGTTTGGAGCTCGGTGTTTGGAGTTGTCTGTTAACTCCATTATTGCTAATACCTGCCTGAGCTGTGTTTAATTGGCAAGAAGCATGGTGCAGCATGGCAGAGGTTACTGAGATGCACTGGCATCAAACCTTCTCTGTGTGTTTTCAGTCACCCCCAGAACGAGTGGAAGCTGACAGAGCATTCCTGCTACTTTCACTTCCTGGCAAATGTATGAAACCTTGGAAATGTGTTTTGGCTCTCCAGCAAAGCAGAGTGAACCAAGCACATTTATTTTGTTGGTATCTGATGTCACGTCTGAATGCAGGTCTCCAGAGGTGATCTATTAATGTCCTAAAGCATCGCACCATCTGGTTCCTCCTTTGATGCACAACATTTTGAATGCCTGGTTTAATCTCCCTGGGTTTCAGTAAATTATGTAAACTCAGAGGCTTGGCAGCAGGAGATGGGCACCATGAGGAGATGATTCAGTCATCAATATCTACTGGGCTTCCATATTGGTGCCATTACGCTTCTTTCAGTGCTACTTTACAAATTTTGCAAGTGAATAATTCATCGCACTGGGAGCTGCAAGTTAGTTTTGAAATTTGCCCACCCTGAGATTAGCTATGACTAATCCATCCTTCCCAACATGGAAAAGCAAACTGGGTTTCTTTTTCTGCAGGGTTAGGCGATAAGTCAGAAATAAATTGCATGTATACATAACTGCTGGTGGTGACATAAATCACATTTCCCTTTTTTCCTTCCTGGACAGAATTGGAGCACCTTGGAATAGATGTGAGCACAAGGCAGTGCCGGGTAAAGCTGCCGTGGAGCACCATGGCCGCCGCCCCTTTCCTCAACTCGGACGCGCTGCGAGAGGTCCTGGAGTGCCCCATCTGCATGGAGTCCTTCACCGAGGAGCACCTGAGGCCCAAACTCCTGCACTGTGGGCACACCATCTGCAAGCAGTGCCTGGAGAAGCTCCTGGCCAACAGCATCAACGGCATCCGGTGCCCCTTCTGCAGCAAGATCACGCGCATCACCAGCTTGGCTCAGCTCACCGACAACCTCACCGTGCTGAAGATCATCGACACGGCCAGCCTGGGGGAAGTGGTGGGACTTCTCATGTGCAAGGTGTGCGGGAGGAGGCTGCCAAGACACTTTTGCAAGAGCTGTAGCTTGGTTTTGTGTGAGCCCTGCAAGGAGGCTTCGCACGTGCCCCCAGGACACAGAGTCATTGCTATCAAAGAGGCTGCTGAGGAGCGTAGGAGGGAATTTGGGACGAGGCTTGCCAGGCTTCGGGAGCTCATGGGTGATCTTCAGAAAAGGAAAGCTGCTCTGGAGGATGTTTCAAGAGACCTGCAATCCAGATACAAAGCGGTTCTGCAGGAGTACAGCAAAGAGGAGCGCAAGATCCAGGAAGAACTGGCCAGGTCACGCAAGTTCTTCACCACCTCTTTGTCTGAAGTGGAGAAGATAAATAACCAGGTGATGGAGGAGCAAGCTTACCTGCTGAACTTAGCAGAAGTGCAGATAATGTCTCGCTGTGACTATTTCCTTGCCAAAATAAAGCAGGGGGATATAGCTCTCCTGGAGGAGGCGGCGGACGAGGAAGAACCAGAACTGACAAACAGTCTCCCGAGGGAGCTGACTCTCCAAGAGGTGGAACTCCTTAAGGTGAGCCATGTGGGGCCACTGCAGATCGGGCAGGTGGTGAAGAAACCCCGGACCGTGAACGTGGAGGAGCCGCTCTTGGAAAGCGCAGCGTCTTCCTTTGGGCCGTTTCGGGAGCCTGACTTGGTGCAGGAGGAGCCCAGCTGCACCCCCCATTCCTCGCCAGCCAGGCCAAGGATGCCCGAAGCAGCCACGAGCATCCAGCAGTGTTCCTTCATCAAGAAGATGGGCTCCAAGGGCAGCCTGCCAGGGATGTTCAACCTCCCCGTCAGCCTGCACGTCACCAGCCAAGGCGAGGTGCTCGTGGCAGACCGGGGCAACTTCCGAATCCAGGTTTTTACCCGCAAGGGCTTCCTGAAGGAGATCCGCCGGAGCCCCAGTGGCATCGACAGCTTCGTGCTGAGTTTCCTTGGAGCAGACTTGCCCAACCTGACCCCCCTTTCTGTCACCATGAACTGCCACGGGCTGATCGGCGTGACAGACAGCTACGACAACTCTGTCAAGGTGTACACCATGGATGGCCACTGCGTGGCGTGCCACCGCAGCCAGCTCAGCAAGCCCTGGGGCATCGCCGCGCTGCCCTCAGGCCAGTTCGTCGTCACCGACGTGGAAGGGGGGAAGCTCTGGTGCTTCACCGTGGACCGTGGCGTGGGGGTGGTGAAGTACAGCTGCCTGTGCAGCGCCGTGCGCCCCAAGTTTGTCACCTGCGACGCTGAGGGGACCATTTACTTCACTCAGGGGCTGGGGCTCAACCTGGAGAACCGGCAGTACGAGCACCACTTGGAAGGAGGCTTCTCCATCGGCTCTGTCGGCCCAGATGGGCAGCTGGGACGCCAGATTAGCCACTTCTTCTCCGAGAACGAGGATTTCAGGTGCATTGCTGGGATGTGTGTGGATTCCAGGGGAGACCTGATCGTTGCTGACAGCAGTCGGAAGGAAATCCTGCATTTTCCTAAAGGAGGCGGCTACAACATCCTGATCCGGGAGGGACTCACCTGCCCCGTGGGGATTGCCGTCACTCCCAAAGGGCAGCTGCTGGTGCTGGACTGTTGGGATCACTGCATTAAGATCTACAGTTACCACCTGAGAAGATACTCCACCCCTTAAAGGCTTGGCTGGAGCAAAGCCTGTCTTGGCGGTGGAGATCCTCGCAGCCTCCTTGCAATCTGACGGGAACCAGTGTCAAGCCTTCAGGAAGATTGTGCCATAACTGAAGGGGATTTGGTGTAGAGGTCATCATGGTCTGTGTTTAGAAACAAAGTAGCTTTTGTGGTGGTGGTCTGCTTTTCCTTCTTCTTTTTTATATAAAATCCATACAAATAAGAACAAGCGCCACGGAAAGGATCCATCCTTTGCAGTCTTGGTTCTTGTGAGTGGTCACTCTATAAACCTCTTCACCTCCTTATGCCACATCTCCTACACTTCCAGCTTCAACCATTGTGTCTTTCTTTGTGCCATAAACACTGACTGACTGCTCTAAATCACCTTCCCTTAGAGAACTAGCAGAGGCAATCCTGTGGTACTTGCAAGGAACTGGGTAGCAGTTGTCTGGGCAACTCCTAGAGAGAGCAATTTGTGCTTGCAGCACTGCATAAAACGAAATGGCCTCTTCAACCACGCAGAGATGAAGCTTTGCTTCCACCCTGACGAGGCAGGGTTGTCTCTCCCATTTTTCTGGTGTTCAGGAGATTGCCCTGTCGTGCCATTTGTGAATTGTGTCTGTTCTGTGTGAAGTGAGTACTGTGCAATCGTGGGAGACCGAGCTGAGCCAGAAAATTGCCCTCTTTATTCCTGAGTTGTAAGAAGACAGGGGTTTTATTACTAATCAGAGTTCTGGTAGATAGAAGAGGATAAAAAGGGAGGGGGCTGAAGGAAAAAAAAAAAAAAAAAGAGGGGAAACCTAGGGTTGCTATTTACTGTTGTTTTATTATTAAATGTATCCTGGAAACTGTCTTTGGAAGGTCTGTCTGGTATCTAAAGCTTCCTGGGGAAGGGGGGAAGAACTGGGGAAATAGACTGGGAGGTTGTAGGAAATGAGATTAAATGCAACGTGTTGTATGTTCACCTGCACTTCACTACTCTGCATTCCAGACCACTGCATTTAGCAATAGGTTTCCACTCATCTGCACCTCCTCTGTGTGATTTACTCACTTCTGAGATAGGGATGGGCAGGGGGAACTATTTCACTTCTATTTTTTTAAGACTTGGAAGCACATCCATTAGGGCACTGCCTATTTTTTTCCCTTGCACAGCAAAACACTACATTTCTCAGATTTTTTTTTTTTTTTGTAATTCTTTTTTCCTCAACACCAGCAGGCACCAGAGTTGCTGCTCATCAAGGCTTTGGGCCAAATGAAGCACAAAACTGCAGCTGTGTGAACCAGGGCCCCCACAGTGCTGCTCTCCTGGCTGATAAATGTGTACCTCAGTGTGGTGCTGCTCGCCCAGAATAGTTTATTGAAGGAAAGATACATTTAAATAGGGCACAGTGGTAGCATGTTAATCTGCCACAGATAATAGTTACACTGCAGTGCATTTATTTGTTGCCATCAACAACGTAGTTGCAAATTTGGGGCCACGACAGACAATATAAAAGCTGATTTTATGGTGGCTGCCATGCTCCAGCAAATTGTTTGCTACTTGTCCTACAACATGTTTGCAACAGGTGATTTTTTTTTTTTTAAGCCCATATACTTTTCCCTGCTGAAACAGCAGGAGAAAAAGGTTGGTGAGCTGCTGCTGCTCTAGCTGGATGTTTGGCAGTTAAAGGGATTGCAGAAAAAGCACTGGAAGCAGATTTCGGTGGGATTTGGGGTTTTTTTCCCTCTCTTTGTTGTGCTCAGCCAGTGCTGAAGGAGTGAGCATGCACACACAGCTGTGTGATGGAGCTTCCATCAGGACAACTTCCAGTTTCTCCTGCTGTAATATGCTGGGAAAAGCTCGTGGAGAAGGGAGCTAAGACACAAGGTGGTTGATGGTGCTGAGGCAGCCCAGGGGACTCAACTCCCCTTCCCTCCTGAGCTGCTCCTTGTGCTTGCCAAGGCTACAACTTACAATTCTACTCACATGCTATTACATTCTGTTCACAGAGCTATTCACATTCTCTGCTTCTCCTTTTTGGGTGGGAGGGGGCAGCTGCCCAAGGCATGTGACAGCAATTTGAGGAGCCTTTCTCATCTTGAATGTGTGTTTTGGGGAGGTGGTGATGATTACTGGGCTGTGCTGCAGTTCATGACATTGTAACTGAAGGCATTTTTTCCAGTTTTATGGCAATGGCAGTTCCTCTCCTTCTGGTTTCTTTTAAACATTTCTCCTGCTTCCAAGACCTGCTCCACACAGGAGGCTACCATGGACCTGAATAATTAAAGCAATATTATCTATGATAATATGTACCTCTGTAATTTTCTGTTCCCGTGGACTTTTTTTTTCTTTTTTTTCAATAAACAGCACAACTACTAGCAATAACATTTCCTGGAGTGCTTGAAAAAAAAAATAAAAGAAAAAATTAAAAGGAAAAAAATTCAAAGCTGGTCCAGCAAACTGAGCAGTTGGTTACTCCTGGTTACAGAGTTCAAACAAAGTGTCTGTCATCTGTTTCTCACTCAGAGAATTAAGAAAAAATAACACCACCCTGTGAGGCACTGGTGGGCCAGGACACTGCAGTCAGCGCCTGGGGCTCTGTCTTGCCTGCAGCTCTTCCTGTCTGGGCTTTCAGGGAGAAAAGGGAAAAAGAAAACCTGCTGTCCCTCACCCAGGGTGTGCACATCCCCTGCCAAAACTCGACTGTGAGATGATTTTACAGAGCTCTTCTTGCTGTGGTGCTCCCACACAGTGTCATGATCATCTGCCAAACGAGGTGAAATGGAGTAATTAAGGATTATGTGGAAAGAGTTTGGCTCCTGCTCTGTACCTGGAGGAAGAGCTTGTCTGGTCATACGTATGTGTTTGGTTTTTAAAGATTGTGTAATAAAGGAAAAATTGATCCAATTAAAAGTGCATTGCAAATGGCTCATTTTCTTATTAAAACACTTCATCTTCCCCCCTCGGTGGCAGATTGGATTTTACAGCCAGTGGGGATTAGATTGGGAACACAATGGCTACGAGACCCTTTTTATGTGTCAGGCTGCTGAGGATAAATCTGATCTTGGCAGGCTTGTGGAACTTCTCCTGACACTGCCCTACCCACCCTACAAACCAGTGCTGTGGTTTTGTACCTTTACTCACTGCCTCAGAGGCAGTATCCTCCTTGTCACCTGATGTTTCAGAAGTCTGATTTGAGTTCACTGGCTCTAGGAGCTCAATGGGACATGGGAGCCTGGCTGACAACGCCATCCCTTGTGTCCCTGGCTCATCCAAGGGCTGGACCTGTGGTGCAGCCAGGTGACTGCACACGTCAGGAGCCAGGAGCTCACCTAGAAGACCTCAGACTTTGGTGCACTCACACCTGTGTTTCCTCTGTTTGTAGTCCCCCCCTTCTTGGAGGCACCAGCTCAGGCTGTTCTTCTGATGTTGCACTATGACTAAATTATTTTTAGATCAAACTCTGCCGTGGGAGCTGAGCTGGTGAGGAAACCTGCTGTGATTGAGTTGGGGGTGTAGCTGTGAGGGTGCCTTGACCCCTGAGGGGCTCCTGGATGGTCAGCAGGGACATTTCCTCCACAGCACAGGCAGGTTCTCCCCTTGTCCAGCCACCTGCCTGATGTGGGTGAAGGATTTCTTCTGTTGGGCTCATCTCAGCTCTTTAAACAGGTATGAATTTCTGGTTTATCAAACATTCAACCGTTGCAGAACAGCTGCCGTGGGGTGCTGTTACACCTACCCTGTAGCTTTATCACAAGTTTTGATTGCTTAGGGTAGAACAGCTGAGCCATGGACATTGTTCTGGGCAAAACCAGGAGCCAGGGAATGAAGGGATGAGGAGGAGAGGCTGTTCCTCATCAAAGGGGGTAGAGCTACAAAAGTAAAAATAAAGCCAGATGCTTTGAGTTGTTCCTATTGTATAGCTTAAGTGATTTTTCTGGGTCATTCCTCAATGTGAACATTTAAAGTTATTTCATTTTGCACAACTAATTACTCAGCTTGCCTGGCAATTCTGGATTACAATGAGCAGTACATAAGGTCATTTAGGAGACTTACTCACAGCACATGTTTTAGTCTAAACTAAATTTCATGGCAACCAGATAGATTGTTTTTACCTCCTCCGAACAAAATGTTGAAATCTGAGGGTTTGAAATAATGACATAAACCAAACAATTAAGAGTGTTAAAAGAGTGTTGAAAAGGTAATAGAGTGGTTGTAGATAGGGACAGATCTCAAAACCAGGGAAATTCTATGTGTTCTCATTCTGACCAAGCACATATAAGTGAAACCCATTATGTCCTTTAACAGCTGAAAAAGTAGCTTTACAGTTTTCTTTATGCACCTGATTGCATCTAGGAAAGGAAAACTAAAGGTTCCTGCAGACCAGTTCAATCTTAATTGTGTTAATGGCAGTATCAGACCTGAAGGGAGACAAATGGAACCTTGAAAGGACAGGAGGGAGCCACAGGCCTCACTCAGAGGAATATGGACTGCTATTTTAGCAGAGCTCCAGGCTCTACCCCTAATTTTATGAAGGATATTTATGAAGATCTCCTGTCAAAACTGCTGAGTTCACAAGAAAGCATGAAAGCTGTCACCTCTTACAGGTAAATGCAGTTCAGGGAGTGTGGTCCAAGAGAAGAGAAGCAAGTACTGGGGAGGGCAGGGAGCAGAAAGGCTTAGGGAATGTGGCAGAACCTGCCAGAACACAGCCCCTGCACAGACTATTCCCAAAAATTATCCTTTATTCCTGAGAGGGAGTATGAACATCTTTCCCATCTGCAGCAGCCACAGACTGAGCTTGCTGAGCACTCAACATGGCCAGGGAACCTCAGCCAAGCAAGCTCTATCTAGAGATCATAGGAAATTCAAGAAAAACAAACATTTCCCTCACTGCAGACCTAAAGTCACCTCCCAGCTGGGCAGTGAAACCCTCTGGATCTCCCCCACCTAGGCACACACATCCTGAGCCCATCCGCATCCCTTCCTGCCTCCCAGCTGGGCTTCTCCAGTGGGAATAAGCAAACTGGAACAGTTCTTGCAGAAATCTCACCAGAGATGTCAGATTTTGCACTCAGAGCAGCTCTTCCCCTTCCCCTTCCCTAAGCAAGCTCTCCTCCTCCTCCTCACCAGGGCTGTTGAGGAACCACAGAGCAACCAGCTTTCTGATGAACTTTTATCAGTGAATGAAGTGCTTCCCAGCAGGGGGATTTGCTGGATGGAGGGATCCCTCTCTTCCCTGATGTACAATTTCTGAGTCTCTGAGGTGGGGTGACTCCCAGCCTCCACCTCCAGGTTTATTATTATGGCACTCTGTGGTGAGGAATAGCCCAGTTTGGGTCAGCTGTCCTGGCTGTGTCATCTCCCAGCACCTCATTCACCCCAGCTTGGTGATTGTGGGGACAGAACAGAGGAAAAGTGTGGATGCCATGGAGGCACTGCTCAGCAGCAGCCAGCACTCTGGGGTGTTAGCCACACTGGTTTCTGCAGAAATCCACAGCACCACTGTGACAAGGCTGGTTCTCTCCAGCCCGCCAGGCCCAGCACATTCTTACACACAGCAGGAGCTGGCTGGGGACATCATGTTTGTCCCAGCTGCCAAATGAAGGTCCTCACACAACTGCTACCAACTTAATGAGGCGCCGTCAGCGTTAAATGCTGGCTCCACCAGGGAAGAAAACCAATGTGGGCTCCCGTGGCACAGATCAATGGCTGGGTCGATCTCAAGGTCCCTGCTTGGAGGCCACTCAATGTGTTAAAGCATTGCTTGGCTGCACAGAGCCAGAGCAAGCAGCACAAAAAAAATGGGCTTTTAATCACTCTGCATGAAGTAAAATTGGAGTTTGCTCTGGTGTGCTCACGGACTGAGGCTGTTCCTGTGAGGGAGCCTGGGGGCTGCTCCTGTGGCTGCCCTGAAGGAGCGCAGTGCTCGCTGTGCCACAGCCATGCCACCGTGCCTGTCTGGCTCTCTCTTGCAGGATTCACTCCTGCAAATCCTTAGGAACAAAGGCAGGTTGCTCTGTCACCTCATTTCCCCCCACATACTCCTCATCCAGCTGCAGGAGGAAGGGAACACTTGTCCCTCCTCCAGGCAGAGCAGGCTGCCCTGGCCAGAGCGGATCCTTTCCCTGCCCTTGGCAGAAGGGAGAGCTCTGCAGATCCTGACCCACGTCACAGGCTCAGAGCCAGCGCCTGGCCTGGCACCAGCGGCGTGAGCTTCTCCTCAAACCATGTTTTCAATTAGGGCTCAACACGCAGATTGTGCCTTTATTGTTGGAGGCCTCCTCCTGAGGCCCGGCGATTGATTTATGAAGTTGATTAAAATATTAAAATAATTTTGTGCGGTGCTGCGAACACCCCGTAATGTGCATTTTTCTCAGAGTTGGTGCTGTTCCAATTAGCTTGAGACTCTCCTCTCTCTCTCCTCTGGTGACCTGTTTTGTCCACTAACAAATTACCATTATTCTGGCCTTACTTTTATATTTATTAGAGCTGATGCATATGTGTGCTCACTGAGCAGTTCAGAACGGGCTGGTGAGCAGCAGGGAGCCCGGCAGGCCAGAGCTGTTCTGAGTGGAGAAGGCATCCAGAACTGTCTAGCTGGAGCTATTTATTCTGGTCTGCCTTATGTCGCTGGCAAAATGAGGGTAAATCAGTAGAGAAGTTGGGAATAAAATCCATCTACCATGAACAGCAAGCTCTTTCTCTTGGCTAACTGGGATTTCCCTGGGACAGAGCCCTGGGTTTCCCATGACATTTTCTCTGTCCACAAGCTGATCTCCCCAAGAGCCCTGAACATCTTTATGTCCTTCCAAGAGCATTTTCTGGCCATCAGAGAGCTGAATGCAACACTGGTCACCTCTGCATTGCCTACAGCCCCAAAGTTCAACCTCACCAACCCCACTGAAGCTGATGGAGCCATGCACAAAACACAAGGTTGAGGCCAGCACCCGGTGCCCAAACGCTGCACGATCAGGAGTGAAAGGTTTATGTCCAGGCATTACATGCAACCTCTCAGGGGGTCCCTGGAGTACCATGATTGATTTGGTGCTTCACAGGCAGTGGGAAGGGATGCTCTGGGTGCCCCACAAATGCCGGGGCAGCCAGGCACAGCTCTAGGAGTGGGGGCAGGACCCGGGTGGGGAGCGAGGGATCCACCTCGGCCAGCTGCATACCATAGACTAAAAAGGAAATTATTCTGCCACTGAGGCACTGCTTTGGCTTCAGGCCCTGTGCCACGGCGGGGCTTTGTGGCTGAGCCCTGAGCCACTGCTGCCCCTGACATGGGGGAGGTGGGAGCGAAGGAAAGGGAGATGTTTCACCACCAGATCATGTCCCCTCTGGCCCCAGCATCATGGAACAGCAGCAATGCCTGTGCCAGGCCTGGACTGCAGCAGCTGCCTCTCATTCCCACATCTCATTCTCCTGAGAAACCCTTGTCGGGTTTGGTTTGGTCCCAGATGGTGGCGCTGGGACCACGGGGCACTCGGGGTCTGCTCCCCACCAACACGTTTGCCCCTGGATTGCAGGGAGTGCTCCCCAGTGATTAATAACACCATGAGTACATAAACAAGCCACCTCCACGTGCCTTCTCCAGCTAAACAGGGGCATTGCTATGGCAAACTTCATTTATCACTATTTAAAACCCAAACAAACGAGCACAGGGTGTTATAAATACGCTTACAAGACGAGCTACACTGGGAAAAAGGAGAAGGAAATGAGCCAAGAGCAAGGGAGGCGGCGTGTGGGCGAACACCTCTCTCCACAGGGTTCCAGGGAGCGAGGCTGCTCTTGGCAGTGCCCCCAGAGCACGATGCAAGTGCCCTGATGACCTCTGTCACCATCAGCCCTAAGGTGGGCTCTGTGATACACCACAGATGTTTTCTGAATAGAAAAATATCAGATCCAGGGCATATCCCCAACTCCCTGGAGGAGAGAGATGAATTGGCAAATGGAAGGCTACAGCGATAAGGGAGTTTTTATAAACATAACCTAATTGTATTACTTCAAAGTCCTGAAGTTTATTGCCCTGTTTAATGATGTGTCTCGTTATTTATGGTGTAGCACAATGAGTCTGCTATTGATTTAATGCACTTCCTTAAAGACTGTCATTGTCACAAGCAATAAAACAAAGCCATTCTGAGACAGCTCATTTATGTCACATCTCCATCAGCTGACCGTGGGCACGGGAGGGCCACTGTGGGGAAGGGCATCACCCTGGGCAAGGATGGAGCCAGAGTGTGGAAGCTGAAGGGCAGGAGCAGGCAGGATGGCTCAGGGATGCTGCCAATGACATGTGCCACCTGACACTGGGCACTCAGTTTGGGACAAGCCTCCTGCTGAGCATGGTGATGGTGTATGCATGGCAAAGGGGGTGATGGAGGGAAACCAGCGCATGACATCTGATGCTTGTGCCCCTGCCCATGCCGTCGCTCTCCTCACCTTTCTGGTACTGCAGCCAGAGCTGCTGCTGGACCTTCTTGCTGGGGAAGTGGATGGTGCAGCTGAACTCGGAGCCGTAGAGTGCCTCCGCAATGTAGTGGGAGCCAAACTGCTGGATGAAAGAGAGCAGCTCCTCCCGGCTGCTGTCCTTGTTCAGGATCTTCAGGATGTTTGCAAAGCCTGTGGGAGGGAGGCAGGGGGTGGGCAGGTCAGCCAGGCAGGACTGGCAGCCACAACTCAGGGGACAGAGCCCCAGAGGTTCCCTGCTCAGGTCATACAAGGCCCCACGTGGGTGCAGTTCCTCCTCTTTTGCCTCCGCCTGATCCTTTGGAATCCACAACCTGTTATGACCCCAGGCTATGGCTCTGACTTCCTTCTCTGGTTCCTCTCCCTAAGAGATGTCCCAGACAATTTTACAGGGATGTGCATGTGAACATGTGCACANCCAGAGGATGTGCTTGGCCTCTGCTTGGCTGTATCCATAACCAGAGATGTTCCATCCCCAGTGCAAACACCCAGCACAACTGGTAACTATTTTTAGGAAAGTTGGAGACAGCCCAGAGGGACATACAGGGGTAGGCTGGTGGCAGCTCCGTGGGTGTGCAAAGGTCAAGGCATCACTTGAGCAACACCCATACAGAGAGCAGAGACCTCTGGCTTGAGACAAGGACATGGACCCTTGCTGCTCTGTGGAGCTGACATATCCTGGAGACGTTGGTGGCTTCACAGCACTTCAGCATCACTGAGAGCTGGCTGAAAGCACCGTTTTAGTTCAGTGGTGGAACGGAAAACATACTGCTAGAAAATACGTCATAACTGTCACCAAAATGAGATTATCTGGCTGGTCGGTTGGTTGGTGTATTGAAAGAGAAGGCTGTTTTAATAAAAAAGCCAGAAGAATTCATTTTGAGCTGAACCCACATATTTTTTTCAGCTCTGAACAGGTTATTTCATTTTGGGACTGTGCAGCCTGTTAGCACTAAATCTTTGGGGCTTTTTTCTCTCTCTATTTAAAAACTTGGTTGATTTTTAAATAAAAAATGCTATTTTGAAATGAAAAAGCAAAACATTTCAGGTCGCAACAAAATGTTTCAGCATTTCTGAAACAAAATGTGTAGCTATAAAAACGTGGCAGTGAAATGTTTTGACATTTGCAGGATCCTCCCACCCACCCCTTCTTCATCTGTGACGCCCTGCTTCATATGACCTGCTTTTCCAAGTGCTTTGGTTCCTTTTGAAACCACCTTTTTTAAGGGACTGTCTGGTTTTTATACATGCACATATACACAGCCACCCCAAAACAAATCCTTCCTGCTAGTTGCTTGCTGGCTTCCTCCTGGTGTTAACCTCAGCTCTTGCTGCACAAACTCCCTGCCTCAGTTTCCCCCCTGTAAAAAAGGAGGTGAATCTCCCTGCCTGCCTCTGCAGCACGGCTGGGAACAGAGCGGGGAGGTGGGAAATGTCAGTGGGATGCTTGGGGCAGAAAATCACTACCCACCCATGCAGACACACATCTCCCTGCCTCTGGAATCCCTCACCTGCAGACAGTGTGATGGAGCTGAGCTTCACCCTGTAGAGGTTGCTCCTGACCCGCCAGTGCTGCACCATGGGGTACCCCATGGCCTCGTCGTACTTGATGTCCCCTGCAAAGAAAAATGATGCTGTGGGGTCCCTGGGGTGCTGGCAGGAGCAGCACTGGGATGGCTGTGACTGCCAGGAGCTCACAGGGATGGACTCACACATCCCTCAGGTTATTTCTGCCCCAGGCACGTGGGAAGGGTGGCACAAAGGGGGATGTGATGTCCCTCAGGAACCACACTGGAATGCAGGCTGGGAGAAGAGGTTGTTCCTCCTGGGGTAGCCCGTACCTGTGAGGAGCTGGAGATCAGGAAGGGGCTCCGAGAGGACGCCACGGCACTGCTCCTCCACGGGCAGTGGGATCACCAGCAGGCCGTCAGCCAGCTGGGGGAAGTCCTTGATGAAGTTGTTCTCCCTGCAGAGAGAAAAAGACAACTGCAAAGCAACGATGCAGGGCACGGCCGGGCAGCGGGGCTGAGCCGCCCTGGTGGCACGGGGACAGGCGGCTCGGGAGGGCAGGGGACATCTCCTCCAGCAGGAGCCCTGCCAGGGAACGGGGTTTGCAGCCTCCCCACCAGCCAGCCCTGGCTGTGCAGCCCTCTGAGGTGATGCTTAATGAGCTCTCCAGGGATTGAAGCTCCATTAGCGCTCCAGAAATATGGAACTGCTCTCAGCCTGGGGAGCCGGCCACTGGGTTTGGCCCAGATTTTCAAAGTGGGCCTCTGGAGAGGGGGCAAGGGAAGAGGAATGGCTGCTACACCCCAAAACTGCCCCTTTCCACACCTGCAGCATCTTCATGTGGACACTGACCAAGCTCTGCTGGGGCTCCCGAGGCAGCATCATCACCCCCACAGTTTTCACCCCCCTGCAGTGACTTGCTCTCCAAAAGGCAGAAAAAGTACATTTTACAGACAGACTCAAAAAACCCCACTCTCGTGTACAGCTCACAGTGCAATTTTACCACACATGCAAGATCTTTTCTAACCTTGGCAGGTATAACATTGTATAATCGGCCCCTAATGAATTGTTTCTAGAACAACGATACCAGGGAAATTATTTGAAATGGTGAACAGACAGGTCTCTGGGAGACGAGCCTCCCCCAGTAAGTGAAATGCCTGGCGCCTGCGCCGAGGAAACAGGAGGGGGGATTTTAAATATTGATCTTAGAGCCAAAATATAGGCCAGGAGGCTTCGCATCCTCCGGGTGTGGAGACAAAAGGGCAGCAGAGCAGAAGAAAGGGAGGTTCCTGCAAAATCAGGTCAGCCCCAGGAGCTCGGGGGAGGTTCGGACTGGCACCGCCTGCCCCAGCTGCATTTTTGGTAATATATTTTCCTTTAAACAGCTGATGATTTCACTCACCTTCCCTGGTTTTGCCCCCTGTAGCCTGTCCCTGGAGGGATGATCCATCATTCTGTGGTCATCTCACAACTGGGGACACCCTGGCCACCTCCGTGGGTCCCAGCACAGTGAGATGGTGATTTCAGAGAACACTTCCCTGGGATCCTCCCATTGCTCTGGGGCCAAGATGTGACCCCTGCAACCTGAACCAGAGCCCAGTGCAACCAGCCTGGGGATGTTCCCAGCCCCAAGGCAGGAGAGGAGCACAGGGAGGAGCATCTGAAGGGAGGGACACATGAGTGGGGCATAGAAAATGTTCAAGGTCAGACTGGATGGGTCTTTAAGCAATGTGGTCTAGTGGAAAGTGTCCCTGCCCGTGGCAGGAAGGTTGAAACAAGATGATCTTTAAGGTCCTATCCAACCCAAACCATTCCATGATTCCCTGGCTGCACAGGCAGCCTGCCTCATGCTACACCCCCATTTCAGAGCCACCAGCACCTGACTGAATCTCAGGAGCCTCACTTTCTGCACTGCCTCAGTGCAAAAAAGTGCTTTATTTTTCTGAGGGGAAAAGCCTCTCACTCACAGCGTGCTCACAAATCTCTGATTGATGCTGCTGGGCACAGGATCCCCATGGTGGAGTGTTCTGCTGCTCTGAGCCCTTTGCTGTCACAGCAATTCCAAAGGAGGAACTGCAATTACTGCCAGAGCTGGGAGCAGTGTGGGTTGTGGGAAACAGGGCTGCAAAGCAAGCCAGGATGGTGGGGAAGCGGGGAAGAAGCATCTTGGTGTCTCTGCTGCTCTGCCTCAGCAGACAAGGGAAAACATCAGCGCTGCCACGTCTCAAAAGCCGTGGAGAAGTGGGATACTGCACTGGGAAAGCGGGGTGCAGCTGCACTGAGCCTGCTGCCACCCTGCAGCCTGGGGACTGTCCCTTTCCTGACAGGCCAGCTCCCCATCCTGCATCAGGATGAGCACAGGGGCCAGGAGGGGGACTGCCTGCCCAGCCCCATATCCCACCTCTGAGAGGACCAGGAGGGGATTCCCAGGAGGAGCCTGGTGGAACCTTCCCAAGTGCTGTCCCACAGGAGGGGACGGACCTGGCATGCCCCAGGGGACACTAAGAGATGGCATGAGAGATGCCAGAAGCTCATGTTCATCGAGCACCCTGCACCCTGACACAGGGCAGAGGAGACAGAAAAGGCAGCATCTCCTCCTGCCCCCACCTGAGCCATCTCAGACACACCCACCCATGCCATGAGCCTGTACAGCAGCTGTCCCTGGGCATATCCCAGCTCATCCTTGAGGCAGGACAGCCCTGGGGGCTGGTGGTCCATGCCTGGGCAGCTCAGGAGGGAGAAGCTGAGGCATGAGGGGACCCACACACAGCAGCTGCTGCTCAGAGCTGCTGCCTCTATGAGAAGGCATTTACTGAACAGCCACGTTCTGCAGGAGCACTCTTATCCATTTGTTCAGTTGTTCCACACTTGAAAGGCCAAGTTAAAAACAGGGGCAGGTGGGAGCCAAGGAGTGGGCACGTGCCCACAGTGTGCTTCCATCATGGGAGGGAGCAGCAGTGCAAGGCAGCA
Organism: Phainopepla nitens; assembly: GCA_013400175.1. Lineage (NCBI taxonomy): Eukaryota > Metazoa > Chordata > Aves > Passeriformes > Bombycillidae > Phainopepla > Phainopepla nitens. The sequence goes on from VXBQ01008274.1 coordinate 534,146, forward strand.
CTTCAGGAGCGCTTCCATGATGCATTCTTGCTGCCAAACCCTTCCTGCATCTCTTCCAGCTCTCCCCACCTCCAGGCCCCTGCTCCCTGCCATCCCAAGGCAGGGATGAGCCAAAGCCATGCAGGGGGAGCACCTGCTGGGCAGAGGGTCTGGGCACAGCACAGCTCCTCTGCAGAGTCCTCACTGCCTCTGCAGGGGCAGGATGGTGGTGGGGACATGCCAGGCAGGGCACACTGCTGCTGGGTGTGCCCAGGGCACAGCATTTCATGGATTGGCAGCTGGCAGAGAGCTGCAGCTCCTCTTCCACAGGACCTTCTCAATAACCCTGTGGCTTGCATGCTGCTCACTGTGGTGGCACAAAAAAGAGTTCCTGCCAGACTTTTCTGCTCCCTGGAAGCTGTGATCAAAGCCACTGGGCTCTGTGCAGGGGGCAGGGACACGGGTGAGGGGAGGGATGTGACAGCATCCCTGTGCATGTGTTGTCACACGTGCCTCCAACTGGGGCATGGCCGAGCCACCCGTGCCTCTGCATGGGTGCAGGGCCAGCTGTGGGGTTCATGGGGTTATTCCAGTGGGATCAGGCAGGACAGACAAACCTGGCAGCCCCACAACATCCTCTTGTTCTGCCCCTGGCATGTCCCCAGTGGAACAGCTGCCCAGGACTCACTGGAGCAGGGAGCACGCAGCTCTCTCCAGCGTGGTGATGCACACGGAATCCACTCCCCGGCACAGCGCTCTCCTGCTGGGGATCTGAGCATCTCCCAAGGCATTCTGCAGATACTGAGTCATTACAAGAGGCAATGCAGTTTCTCCCAGCAGCGTCTGACCCAGAGCACGTGCCTGCCTGGGAGAGAACTGATTCCATATAAACAAGCCTGATGCTGGGAAAGGTCAAATGGCCAAAGGCTTTAGTGTGCTCCAATACTGTCAGGGTGGGCTGAGGAGGAAGGCAGCCACCTGTATTAAACTGAGTTCAAAATCCTGGCTTTGATGGACACTTGGTGCATCCTCAGCTGAGTCCTATAATTCACCCATTGCCTGGGGTGACACAGACAACTGACAGCAGCTCCCACATCTCGGGGTGCTGGGGGGGTGACAGCAACTAGCGGCTGCTCAGGTACCAGGAGCAGGGCTCAGGCAGCAAGAGCCTGCTGTGCCACTGTTCTGTCCTCCTGAAACCAGACACACAAACCAGCCCTGTTTTTGGGGCTGTGACCTTTAGTAACACAGCCAAGGTCATGCAGCAGAGCCGCTGCATTGCTGTGCTGCATCGCTGTGCTCCGCAGTGCTGGCAGCAGCTCACACAGCCCATGGGAAGCCTCCAGAAAGGACCAATATCCCAGGGGAGAATGGGGTTTGGGGGGAGCAGGAGAGCCCCAGGAGGCCCTGGGGAGGACTGCATTGGTCTTCCAGGATTGGGCCATGGCTGCTGGATTCTGCTCCATTCCATGGCTCGATTCTGCTGGCCCTGGGGCACCACGTCTCCTTGCTGAGATGCTCAAAGCCAGAGCCAAGCTGGCAGTGGGATTTTTGCCTGCAGCAGGGAAAGATCAGCTGGTGGCTGACATGCATTTCATTTTCCTGTTAGCAACACCGCTGGGTGAAGGAGCAGCTTCTCCTTAGCTCAGTCAGCTGTGGCTTCCTCCCTTGGCACTCTGCTCCCACAGGACACGGCCTTCAGGATGGACTCTGCAAACCAACCCTTCCTTGCACCTCTAAAACTCCCACTGCACATTCCAGGCATCAGCTGACATGGGGCTTCCTGCCTCCACCCAGCACTGACAGCAGGTGCACACCCTGCACCACAGCACCTGGGCAAGTATATTCATGAAGGGGTAAATATATAAATATTATATATAAAATGACCCCACAAGTGATTAGCTTATGCCCTGAAGCGTGAGATTTAATTACCCTTATCTGAGCCAGCACAGCTACAAATGTTAATCACATTATCATCCACAAGCTTATGTTCAGCAAAGTGACTACTCCAGGGCTGCCCTTTCTGCTATGCAAGCCTGAGAGGATGCCTGCTCTGGCAAAGAATTAGTTATTAATCATACTTCTTTCTGCCCCACAATGGCTTGGGGAGAACACGATGGATTTGAGGTTATTTAGTGTCAGCTTATCACCTAGATTTCCCTTGGAGAAGCTGCCTGCTGGGGTGGCTGCAAGATCAGCAGAGCCCAGCCTGACACGGGGACATTGAGAAATAGCCTCCGTTTAGCTTGTCATCACCAAAAAAAAAAAAAAAAAATTGATCTGGAGTCACTGGGAAACAGAAAAGAGGGTGTCCTGTTGCCACAGCCACTTAGGAGAAGGTAAGCACACTGTAAATCTCCCCCAGCATGTCTCCATGACCTCAGGCACTGGTGATTTATAAAGGTTTAATGCAAATCCTGTGAAGCAGCACGCACTTACTCCAAATTTACTGAGCATTAATTTCAGCAAGGCCTCACTCCTGCAGAACAAGGCAGGAAAAAAGAGGCGAGACCAGTCGGGTTTTGCCAGGTTCTGGAGCCCCTTCAGTTCCCCAACTCTCAGCCTTAACCACTGTTTGCAATGAAGCATGGCTGGGCCAGGCTGCAGGGAAAAAGGAGAGCACCAGGAGCATCCCTCCAGCAGCCCCTGCTGCTGTGGACAGGAGCTGTCCCTGTGCTGCTGGTCCATGTCCCCAGCGTGTCCCACTTCAGTGCCAGCAACAAACAGCCTGACAATATCCAAGAGCTGCCTCACCCCGTGGCTCAGGGAGAACTAGCATTTAAATTGAGGTGTTTCAGGAGGTAAATCACACCAGTGCTGGGGCACAGAAGCCCTGGTGCTCCTGGGCTGGTGTGAGGTGTCTGCATGGCTGCTGCTTAGCACACACCCCCAGGCTGAGCCCCAAAACCCTGCCTGGGGCTGGCAGCTCCTGTGCCCATTCCCATCAGCATTGTGCTCTGCCAGTACCAAACCTGATCTTCCCACAGAGCATCTCCAAACATCCCCTAAATCCTACAGCCCTCCTCGGGGCCACACAGGCCCAGCAACGCCACTGAGCACTGAAGGAAACTCAGCCAGCAGTGCCCACCACTGTGGCACTGAGAGTGAACATGCACTGAGAGATGACTGAATCAACATGAATCACCACCATGGAGAAGAAGTGCATCCTCTCCTGAAGCCATTTCTAGAGGAAACACAAAGGAATTCACTCTGAGAGGAGAGATGGAGAAGCTGTGAGCAACAATCAGAAGCACCTGGGGCTGGAGAAAAGCAAAAGAATCATAGGGTCACAGATTTGTGATTCCCACAGGGTTGGAATGGACTTTAAAGCTCATCTTGTTCCACCCCCTGCTGTGGCCAGGGACAGCTCCCACTATGCCAGGCTGCTCCAAGCCCTGTCCAACCTGGCCTTGGACACTTCCAGGGATCCAGGGGCAGTCACAGCTGCTCTGGGCACCCTGTGCCAGGGCCTCCCCAGCCTCACAGTGGTTCAGCAGCCTTGTCCTGAGCCTAAAACCTGGTAGCAGGGCCACCACGACACACCTGGGCTGTGTGCCATCCCTCCTTGAGTGGAAGCTCTGGAAATTCCCAACACCTGGGGGTAGAGAGAAATGCACCCATCTGCAAAGGGCTGGAGCTGCTCAGAGTGTGCCAGGAGGATCCATGTCTTGCTCCATCTATCTGCTCTTCAAGGTGTCTCCCTCCATGAGCTTTGTCATCACTGACAGCCAAAGGCTCTGACCTTGTCAGCTTCCATCTTCCAGCTCCTTTACGAGTCGATGGAGAAGATGACAGGCAGATCTCCTGGAGCAGCTCATGGAGCTCCTGCCCACCAGGCTGTGGCCACTGCCAGATGACCTGGAATCATGGGAATGATTTGTCCAAGCTGAGAGAGCTGGAGCCAGGCTGGACACAGCCTGTGGGTGCTGATTGCAGCGCTGAGCTGAGCCCAGGCTGCGGATCCTCTCCCACAGGTTGTTTGGGGGCTCTTTGCAATCCTTTCCCAGTGCTGCTCCAGCAGAGCCACATCTGGTGCTTTCCTTGGCATTGTTTGTAATGAGGCAACAAATGCAAAACTCCCACTGACTCCAGGGGAGCCAGGACTACCTGCTGGGGCTTCCCAAGAAGCCTGGTGCCTGATTGTGTCCAGTTCCTCTGGGATTTGGGCACAGCATCCTGCAGCAGCCCCAGTTTTCCAGGGAAACCCCACCCCAGCTGCAGTGCCCTGGGAAGCACAAGCACAGCCTTTTAATATTAATATTTGCCTTTCCAATGTAAATTCAGACCCAGCTCTCCACTCAGCACATACATCCATTCTCTTTAACAATTTGAGATCTTAAACATTTCTTTTCCCCTCTCCTAAGCTTCATTGTTAACCTTTAAGATGAAGATAAGGCGTAAAGGTTTGGAAAGGAATCAGGAGGGACCTTGGAAATGAGCCAGGAGCAGTGTTAATACTGGGCTGCACATCATATCTCTTCAGTTCTTCTCTCCCCCCAGGGTGACTCGGACTGCTCTTGACTACCACCATGGTATTACAAACACTAATGAGGTTTGGAAAATAAGAAACCCACTGCGGCGTGGGAGAAACTAATAGAAATTGTTTTGTCTTCTCTCTATTAGTCATTAGAAGCAGAAGAAAAACAGCCACAGGCAATGGCAGGGCTGCAATACCACCACACATTTCATACGCTGGCAGTCCGACAATGTCATTTCAGCGCAGTTATTGCTCCCACTTCCCCTCCACACCAGACCTCCCGTAGGCCAGTGTGGGCTCCAGCTGTGCCAGCATCTCTGAGCCACCATCCCGAGCCCAGGGTGACCCCAGTGCCTGTCTGAGGTGCCCACACAGGGTGTTTGGCCAGCCCATGGCTCTACCAGCACGGAGCCTGGTGTCCCCAGGGGACAGGGACTGGCAATGCCCAGGCAGGGGACGCTTCCACAAGCAGCAGCACTGTCAGGCAGCCAGAGCACATGGAGAATTAGCTGGGATTTGTGACTGCAGCTGCAGAGTTGTGTTTCTGTGTGTGAAGTTAATTACAGAACCACAAAACTATGCACAGGGTGAGGTGACAGCACCTGCAGTGACCTCACCCCTGCCACCCTCCCAGGGAACTGTGGTGCCAGGAGCCAAGCCCCAATCCTGGGCTCAGCGAGGTGCCTGGAGCCCTTCCCACGTCCCCTCCCTCCTCCCAGCTCTGTGGCTGTCACACTCCGGTTGCCTGATGACAAGTGGCAGTGCTGCCACACCTTCCAGATGTTCGCCTGCTGCCCACGGGCACGGGCACAGATGGCGAGTGGCAGCGTTCCCTGGAAAGCCGGGCCAGGCACGCAGGCTGCTCTGCCCGTGCTGGGGAGAAACGAACCGGCACAAACACCTCGAGCTTTCATCTCCCCTGGGACTCCCCCTGCAGCCCAGGCAGGGGCAGAACACGACAGCAAAGAGCTTTGTTTGGACACAGGGAGGAGGGAGAGATGCTGGGCCTGTCCCCATCACCTGCTCCAGCTCTCCTCTGCACAGTGCCACCAGCATCCAAACCAGGTCACGCTGCCCAGGAACCAGGTGCAGAGGAAGACTTAAGGGATCTGGATTATGCCACAGGGCACAGGAGGGCTGCCACCATAGCTTGTCCACCACTTTTGGGACACTGGGCACAACTGATGGGGCCCAAACCCAAACCCAGCACTTGCTTTCAGAGTTATGCAGTCACGAGCTACACTACAACAGGCACAAGAGTAAATCCTCCACCTCTGGAGAGAACACTTAGGATGGGAAAGAGGAAGACAAGAATTTCTGCTGCACTGAGGACTGCATCCAAGCCCTGCTGCTCCCTCACAAGCAGGTATGGCTCGACAGCTGGCATAGCTGTGGAGCGCTCAGATGTCCCCACGCTGGTGACTGCTCCTGACTGCATTGCCTGGAGCAAGGATTTGCACTGCTAAGTCAATGTCAGGCTGATTTAGTCCTTGGATGGGGAATCTCCATCAACCAGTGCTTGCACTAGCAAGGAAGGGCAGTGATGGGCTGCTGAATGCCAGCCTTGTCCCTGGGGCTGACACTGAAGGGGCCCCATGGTGTGAGCAGCACAAACACAGCCCAGCTCACGGGGACCAGCACAGCGCCCAGACAACGATGGAAAAATGCTGCCATCGCATCCTAAACTCGTGTGGTCACAATTTACTGCCTCAAACCCTCCTGTCTCACTCTCCTCTTGCTTTTCAGCTGAACAGAACCTGTATTTTCATGTGTCCTGACTGGGTACAGAGCTCCCATGGCTCAGGAGCAGCTGCAGCTCTTGTGAGATGAGGAAGGAAGAAGCAGCAATTCTCTCTGCAAGGCTATAAAGACAGTAAGGGCCCCCTGGGATGAAAGGTACTCCATAAATCTGAGCTGTTATTATAAAACCAATCTCCACCACATCTCTTAATAATGCAGATTAACTGTGCAGTAACACCACTATAATTAATATCATAAAAGTCAGAGATGGGAAAGGCCAGCAGGCCAGCGAGGCCATCCCATGGACTGCTCCCCACAGCACAGGGAAAGGGGAAAACTCCTGGTGCCACAGGAGCCTGGGACAGTGAAGGCAGGCTTGGCAGTGCTGGGCACCATGAAGGGAGCGGTGACAAGGAGGGGGTGGCACATGGATCACCATGGATCTGCCAAATCCAGGAGGGGAGCAGAGCCCAGCTCTTCGTTCTGCAAGTACCCAGTGCCAACCTCTCATCCCTCCTCTCCTGTCCACACAATCATGAAATTATTTGGGTTGGAGAAGACCTTTAAGATGACTGAATCAAACCATTACCACAGCTCTGCCAAGGCCACCACTAAACCATGTCCCCAGGTGCGACACCCACATGCCTTTTGAATCCCTCCAAGCTCGGTATAACTTCACCACTGACCTAAGCAGTCTGTGCCAGAAGAAATTTTTCAAATATCCAGTATAAACATCAACGTGAGGCTGTTTCATCTTGTCCTATTGCTTGTCACCCAGAAGAGACCAGCCTCTCAGAGTCTCCCCTTGAACCTCCTTTTCTCCAGGCTAAACACACCCAGCTTCCTCAGCTGCTCCCCATGGACTAGTGCTCCAGAACCTTCTCCAGTTCCATTCACTTCAGCACCTCAGTGTCCTTCTTTTTGTGAGGGGCACAGAACTGACCCCAGGATTTGAGGTGCCCTTCACCAGTACAGAGAGACAATCACTGCCCTGGTCCCTCTGACCACACTATTGCTGGTACAAGCCAAGATGCCACTGGTCTTCTGGGTCACCTGGGCACACTGCTGGCCTCTCTCCCAAATCTTTATGGGTGTCACCATCAACTTCTCACAAGGTGGACTCAGAAGACCTCAGAGAACCCCCTGACAGCTTGTGGGGACACAGGTCAGGGGACATGAGTGTGGACTGACCATGGCAGGGCAGGCTCTTTGCAGCAAGAGCCTGTGTCCTGACCCACCTTCCCAAGGGATGAGCGTTCCCCCAGACCCTGCAGCTCCCATCCCACAGGGAGCTCCCAGGGCCAGGAGACACACACAGACACCTCAGCAGCATTCCCAGCCTCGGATCCCCCTGCCTGCTCCCACCCTGCTGGGGACCAGCACTGCTCCTCACTGCTTCCCAGCTCAGCTGACACACAGACCGAGTCCCAAGGCACTCTCCCTTCCTCCCCGTGCCTCTCCCACCTTCCTGCTGTCCCCCGTGCCCCCGTGCCCGGCCCTGGCACTGCTCCCTGCCACGCTGGTGGGCCTGGCAGCGTGGCAGCGGGCAGGGCAGGAGGGACAGCTCCCAGCCCGGGCACTGCCCATCAGTGCTGCTGCTGCAGCTCCGCGCGTGCTGCGGGATCAGCTGTGGCAATGCAAATCTGCGCCTCCCCCGCCGCAGCAGCCGCTAACAAGATAATGAATATTTTCATCAGCTGTGGAGAACACAAACATCTGCGCAGGCACCGGCGCCGCTGGGGCTGGGGGAGTGGGGAGCAGGAACAGCTCCCTGGCATCCCACACTGCGGGGGCAGCAGCTCCACGGCCAGGGAAAGGAAAGTCCTGGCCTCTGAGCCAGGAAAAGCTCATGGCTGACATTCCATCAGCTCCAGGGGGTGCTGGCTCCATCTCTGACAGCAGTGCCCTGGCTCTGGACTGGGCTGGTGTCTATAAGAGCCCTCCACCCCTGACATGGCAGGGACACCTTCCACTGTCCCAGGCTGCTCCAAGCCCTGTCCAGCCTGGCCTTGGGCACTGCCAGGGATCCAGGAGCAGCCACAGCTGCTCTGGGCACCCTGTGCCAGGGCCTCCTCACCCTCTGAGTAACTTCTTCCTCATCTAAACCTCATGGATGTACAATTGGTTTTGGGCTCTGGCTGCAGGGGCAGCTTCCACCATGGCCATCCCTCTTCCTCTTTCTCCCCACTGGGAGCAGTGGGGTGCTCACATGCAATGACTAAACAGCAGAGATTGACTCTCTGTGAGGTAATCCTGCTACCTGCACAGACAGGGATGAAATGGAGCAGCTCAGAGGTGCATCCAGAGCTGGGATGGGGCAGCAGGAGCAGGAGGTGGCTGTGATGGCCATGTCCATGTTTACCAAGGATGTGACAGCCCATTTCCTAAATCCTACCTGCACATGGTGCAGAACCACTCAGAGAACCTCTGGTATTTGAACAATCTCTGTTACAAAGAATCTCTTCCACCCTGGGCCCCTGCATTGTCTGACACTACACTTGCTTTTGTTTTAGTAGAATAAAAAGTGCTCCAAACCTGTTGCAGAAGCACACAGCTGCAGACTGGGCAACACCAGCTCAAAGCCACAGTATCTGTCACCCTTTTTGGTGGGATGAGAACTTTGAAATGGAATGGGATGCAACAGTGACCTAACTGATGGAATGCTGTGCTAATAGCATTAGCTAATAGCATTTATACACTGGATTGGGAAAAACCTCACTGTTGAGCCTGGCCAGTAAAGATGTGCTCAAAATACAGTGTGTGTCTGTGGGCTCTGAAACATCCCATACATCCCACAACAGATCCCACCTCCACAGAGCTGCTAAACTCCTAAAAACCCCTTAGCTGCTACTCAGGACCACGGCATGAGGCGTTAGCCTGGCTTGGAAAGACATCATTGCTTTCAAGTAGCGTGTCCAAGGCTTCAGAGTTGTGAACAGGTAATAGAACTGCAGCAACAAACAATAAAAAGATGAATGAAATGGAAGGCAGCCACTGGAAAAGAGATCCATCCATTATCCTGGCCTGAAGGGTAATAGGTAAACAAGGCACTGGTGCACTGGGCTCGCTGGCATGGGAATAATAAACAGCACAATTATAACTCCTGTGCTTGCAGGTTTCAAAGAGAGGGAGAAAAATAGAGGGGGGGGGAGGAATGGTGTTAATTTAACCATTCACAGACATGACAATCATGTTGCTGAGGATGTCCCTGCCAGGGCTGGCCTGTGAGCTCCAAGCCTCGGGTACCAGCAAAGTCCTCCAGCCTCTCACACCCAGATGTGATGCTGCACCCAGCTGAGCCCCCATCCCAGTCCCTGGCAGCACCCAGGGGTGGGAGGGCACCAGGTGACCAATGGATGGGTGGAGATGTTTCCCAAAACAGCCCTGGCAGGGATGGCACTGAGCCACCAGCTCACCCTGCTGCCACTGTCCTGCTTTATTGAGGGATGAGAGGCACCGAGGGGAAGAAGAGATGGATTTAAAATTAACTGGCAAAACTCCCCATCAATATTATGACAATTCCCCACATCATCTCAGTGACCTGGCAGCATGAACAGAGCTGTGTGGAGGCAGAGCCTACTGGAAGCAGCTGGGACAGTGCCCATCCCTCCCTGCAGTACCCCTGACACCTCAGCAGCACTCCAACCTGCTCCCTTCCCTTCCCCAAGGCTGGGAAGAAGCAGCAGCCCTGTTTTATAAGTGGGAATGGGGGGAACAGCCTCCTCCAGGGACTGAGTTGCAGAGGGAAGGGTGATTCCAGCTTGCAGGAAGGTGCTCAGCCCAGCACAGCACAGCAGCCCTGGATCCTCCAAAGCCATCCTCCCTGGATATGGAGAAGGGAAACCATCTGGAGCTGAGCAGGGAGGGAGCACCAGAGTGACTGCTGTCCCTGCCTCCAGCCACCAAACCATTCTGGCTCCTGATCTGCCCTCAGCACCTCGAAACTCCCTGGACTCGCTGCGTCTCTGCTGGGAGGAATCAAACAGGGGCTGTGTGGGTGCTCCTGTGTCCTGGGGCTTTGCCAAGCTGGAGCAAGAGCCAGGATGAGAGGCAGAGGTAGGGGTGGGAAGGGACTCAGGTAAGGGCAGACAGCTGCTCCCAGCTGCCATGCATTGCCCTGGCATCCCATTTGCCATGCAGCCATAATTCAGCAAATAAAGCTGGCTCCACGGGCAGTATTTTGGGATTTCTCCATATTAATGGCATAAAAGCAACAGTCTGAAACTGCAAACAGCTTTTAAACAAAAATATCTATTCCCTCATGGCAAAGAGGCAGCACAAAAACAGATAAAGAATGAACAAACAACCCATTTGGAAAATAATTCCTCAGTGATTTGGGAATGGCACAGAGTTCAGGCTCTGCCCCACCGTGAGGCAACGGGGGGAAAATCGCTCTAATCTAGTCTTTAGTGAGCTGCATCCATTGCTGAGCCTCCCAGCTAGACCAGGAGGTGTGACTGGAATAGATCAGCACCAATCCCATCTACTTATTAACCTCACAGAGCATTTTGCCAACGGGAACAATCTTTTTGAAGGAAAGGAGAGGGGTGCCCAGAGGAAGATGGCTCTGAATGTGCTTTTGGCTCAGCAGTGGAAGGACCAAGGGAGGCTTCTGGTGAGTGATGGAAGATCCCTCTTCAGTCTCCTCCCGAAGTGCCCACGAGGGACTGCACAGGAGAAGCATCACTGGAGGAGTGCTTTGATTTAAATCCTTGCAATAAGGCAGCAGCAGCAGCAGTGATGCCATGGTGCACTCCTCCCAGCAGGAACCTTGATGCTAGTGTGTCCAACAGAGCAGTCAAGCACCCCAACCTCCACAGGAGTCATCAGTGGTTATTAAGCCACCCCAGTACAGAAGAAGCTGCCCACAGAGCTCCCAACTCCTGATGGCTGGAGCAGAGCTGCTGTGGTGCTCACATCCTGCTGGGCTGTGGCTTCACTGTCACTGATGGATAGGGAAGAGGGTCTGTGGCATCAGCACTAAGGACCACATGAGAGGGACAGGCTCTAGGCAGCACAGCAAGGTGTTCCATCCGTGCTGGGTGCATGTGGAGCACGTGTGGAGCACACAGCAGGACCCAGCCTGGCTGCTGCCCAGCCCTGCTGGGTTACACTGGCCTCAGCAGCCAGGATCTGCTTCCTCCACCCACCCCCTGGGTGTTAACCATCTCCTCAGCCACACAACTGAAGTCTTTGGATAAATGCCTGAGTCTCTTGGATAAAATGACATCCATTAAAGGGGAAACACAAAATCTGAAGCAGCACTGGCTGCAACCACTCGTTGGTCTGAGGTCTGAGACCCCCCAAGCTGTGCTGCATCTCACACCCATCTGTGCTCTGCATCCTGAAGGTCCCCCCTGCACATCCCCACCCTTTCCAGCTGGTCAGATACCATTGATGTCTTAAGTTTTAGTTTCTATATTTTTTTCAGACTCTGTGCTGTTTTACATGTAGTTCTGGGTTTCATATTAAGGGTTGCTGAGCTGTCTTCAGAGAGAGACACAAAACAATTCCTTTCTAACTGGGGACCAAGGACAAATTTTAGGCCCAGGAGTGTAAACAACAGTGAAGAAAAGAGAAAGAACAAAGAGGATGGAGTTTCATCACCTGAGGCTGGAATTGCACAATGAACTCCAATGTGCAAATGGAGCAGAGCTGATAAAAGCGTGAGGCCTCGTGCCCAGGATCCATTTTGGGCCCATTGCTGGATTGCTTGGGTGCAGCCCCAAGGGGTTCTTGCATGGCCCAGGCTGGATCCTTTCAATAAATCCCTTTTTATTCTTTTACTCTGCCTGCTCTCTGTTTCCAGGTCAGCCTTTCTAGGCAATATCATGAAGCCATCATTGCTACACCTGATACATCCCATGGATGTGCTGAGCATGCCAGGAGGGTGCCAAGAGGATGCACCAGGCTCTACCCAGTGGTGTCCAGCAGTGGGACCAGAAAGAGGCAGTGGGCAGAAACTGCTGCCCAGCAAGTTCCATCTGAACATGAGAAAGAACTTCTTCACTGTCCAGTGACCAAGCACTGGAACAGATTGCCCAGAGGAGGGTGTGGAGTCTCCCTCACTGGATTATTCAAGAATTGCCTGGATGCAACCCTGTGCCTGCTCCAACTAAACCAGATGACCCAAAGTGGTTCCTTGGCAGAGTGCTGCAGCATCTCAGGTCCCCTTAAGAGACCTCTCTGACCCCCAGGGGATGGAAATTCTGCAGTAACTGATAAATGTTGCCTAGACCAGGGTGTGTGAGGCAGCTTTTCCCAGCACAAAGGCTCCTTCCCAACCCCATGCTGACATGCCTGGCAGATTGAGAATATCTTATTTATTAAAGACACTGAACGTGCGGCGACATGGGAAGCAGACACTATTCAAAAGATTGTCACATCTGCATAGCTAAAGGATCCCAGCAGTCATAAATCCCTCTAAAATACTCAGCCCCTTGTTCTGATAGCAGGTTCTTGCTCCTACTTCGCAGAAACAGGCTTTTAATCCCTAGTATTAGGCAGCTTCCTGCTATGTTTCAAATGCACCAAATTAAGGGCTTCTCTAACAGCTGGTGTCTTAATGCTCAGAGAGGTTCTTGAATATCTATGAAAATCAGAGGCAAATTACATCTTTTAGTTAATAATTTCTTCTCCATTAACCTCCTTCTCTTCCCTTGTTAAGAGATGATGTAATGGTGCTTCCACACCGTAACCCGCCGGCACCCCTGGCAGCCTGGCCGTGGGGGAGGACACTGCACGCAGGGAATGAGCCCTTCTCATCACTGCCTGGCGCTTTTGGAGCCGACAGCCCACACTCAGATGGGAAAAGGGCAGCTGTGCTGACCTTCCAGGCTGCTGGAAGCATTTCTGGAGCAAGATGTGCTGCCTCCCTGCAGGCTCCCAGCTCTGCAGAGCCACTTCATCGCACGCTACAGCCTGCACCACGTGGGCTGCTTTGCAGGTTGCTCCTGTTCCAGACCTGCTTCCTCCTGCCCCTCACTGCTGTTACACCTGGCACTAAAGAGACTGAAACCCCTGTGTGTGACAGCAGGTTGTACAAAGAACTTGGCTGTCACTGCACAGCTCCTCACTGGGAAAAGCTTCTCCCCACTGTGCATCCCGGCCAGCAGGGCAGGAGTGGTGCCAGCCCTGGGAAGGAGGACTAACAGTCTTTGCTTTAACCACACAACCTGTCAGGCAGAGCCCCAGGGAGTGCTTTTTGGCCGCTGGAAGATGCCACCCCAATACCTCAGGTGTTTTATTCCAAGGCAACCCCATCAGGAGCTGCTCCTGGTCCAGCTCAGGACTGCCCACACCTGCCGTCCTCAGGACACCCTCAGAGGGGAAGACTTGAAGAAGCCTCGTGCCCCAGGATTAACCAGCCCCACAGTAAATCCTTGTGTGCTTTCCAGATGGAATTCAGAGAACACGGGATACATTTGCTACCTGGAAGCAACAAAGCATCCCTCAGATCTAGCAGCTCATGGAAAACTTCATCTCTGCAGCCCTGGCTCTACTCTGATGGACCCAGTGACAATTACAACGTGAGGGACAGAAAGCAAAGAGGAGTCTGCTGGGAAAATTGCCTTTGTGTCCTGTCAATTCTCACTTCTAGCAAAAGCTGCAGCTCTGCTGGCTCCAAGCACTCTGCTGGCTGTGGCTTTCCCAGCATCCCTGTGCTGATGGAGCTTGTAATGCCTCTGTCATCAAGAGAGCAAAAGGCCAGAGCTCAGCTTGAATCCACAGCCAGGGAAGTTTTGATCAGCTGGGCAAAAACACTTGGAAAAACTCTGTGGGCAGCAGGGATGAGGATCCACAGCTCCAGCTAAAATCAGAGGCAGCAATGAGGTCTTGGTGCCTGAAGTGGAAAGAAGCAGGTGCTGGGCAGGGAAGAGCTGTGTCTGGGTGGGATGGGGGCTGGATCCTCTCCTGACTGAGATTAGTGCTGCTGCTTCGAAACTCACAGAGCCACTCTGGCTTACACCTGATCAAAACACAGCTGCACTCAGAAGACCTAAAGAAAAACAACTAAATAACTCACTTGCCAGCCCTGAATTCAGTAAGCTCTCCTCTGTGAGCCCTGCAAGGTGCAGGCATTTACCTTCAGCTCATTTACATTATTTAACAGGCTATATCCACAGCTCCTCCCAGTGCTGTAATGGGGGCACTGAATAAAACCAGGGTGGCAAAGGAAATGCTCTTTCACACTACACACAATCAAACAACTCATTGTTGCAGGATATCATGGAGATGGAAGACATCAGTGTTCAGAAAGACAGAAAATCAGTGTTCACTCCTGAGAAGGGCCCCTGGAGCACAGCTGGCTGTGTCTCACCTGACAAGGCACACACTGGCCCAGGAGGGTCCTGTGCTGCTGCCAGAGGGAAGGACGAGCAGGTAGGAAAGCCATGGATGCTTCTTGTCTCCTCTTGCTCTCTTCCCCTCATGAGCAAATCAGAGATGCTGGCTCTGTCCCACTGGGCCTTGGTCCCATCTCTCCCTCCTGATATTCCCAAAATTAGGAGCAGAACCAGGACATACCTGAAAGTCATCTGGAACACCTGCCCTTGGTTGACGTGCTGGCTCCTGTTGTTATAGCCATGCAGCATCTCCCCAAAAAGGGTCTCATTGAACTTGGCATCCGACTTCAGGCACTTGGGGCCCTCACAGATGTCAGACAGCATCAGGCAGGACTTCCCATCCGGGGCCAGCTTGTACTCCTCCACACACCTGTGGGGCACCACAGCCCACGTGAGATGAGCCAGGCACAGAGCAACCCACCCCACGAGCCTCTGCCGAGCCCAGCCAGGCACCACTAACACCTGCAGCAGCTGTTTAGACTCTCTGTGAAGGGTCACAGAGCCCAAATCGTCTGCCCTGGCTGGGCTGGGTGACCAGTGAAAGGGGGCTTTGCTCCCAACTCCCCTCCCTCCTGTAGCAGCATGGCCCATCTGCCTGCAGGGAGGTTGGCTGGGGCTTGGAGCACCCTGGTCTGAGGGAACCTGTCCCCTCTGCCATGGGCAGGAATAAGAGGAGCTTTCAGATCTCTTCCAGCCTAAACCACTCTGAGATTCCATGCTGTCCTGCCTGGAGCTGCCCCCATGCTGGAGAGCAGAGCTGAGCCCACTGTGTGTCTGCTGCTCAGGTACAAACATTCCCCAGGCCACAGCAATGCAAAATCAAGCTCCTGCCCCTTCTTCCACCTAGAAATACCCTCCTGCAAGGAAGCAGCTCCCGCCTGGCTGTTTCTCTGCTCTTTGATCCCACTTTCAAGCTTATTCTGGGTGAGACTCACATGTTCATGTTCAACTGACAGGAAGGGAAACTGAGGCAGGCAGCAGCGGTGTGATTGAACTACAGACACAGGAGACTTCAGTGGAATCTTTTGTAAATGTGCCATCCTGGCTCTCCTCCTCTTCCACCAGCCTTTTTGTCAGCTCCCACCTTACTGGGAAACCTCTGTTCTGTCCCTGCTCCTTCCTCCCCACAGCCCCAGAGCTGTAACACAAACCCCACCTCTGCCCAGGCTTGCTTCCCTCTCCCCTTCCTCTCCTGCATTTTACTGCAAGCAGAACTCCCACCCGTCTGTCACACTTTTTCTTGCCTGTTTCCAAAGCACAGCTCAGCCTTGAAAAGAGATTATGAAAAGAGAAGGGAAAAAAAAAAGAAAAAAAAAAAAAAAAAAAAAAAAAAAAAAAAGGGAAAGTATCTCTGTCCTTGGGGATGCAAGGCTGAAATGCAAATTCATGTGGGTGTGGGTAGAGACTGTGGAATGTCCCAAGATTTTCTAACCCTCCTCACAAAGGATGGCAGTGCCCCACATGATTTTCCAGCCCCTTCTGCAGGCACGGAGCAGAAAAATGCTCTGTTTTGGTGACTCAGTCACTCTGCGCTGCTAAACAATAATAATAAAAGGTAGTGGGGGGACAAAACCAACAAACCAGCAAAAATGGGATAAATAAAGGAGAAGTTGGCCCAGGCAGAGCTCCCTGGGCTGCTCTTCCCAGGGATCAGCCAGCAGCCAGAGCTGTGTGAGATCTCTGCTGCACCTGCAGGCATCGGGACTTGACGGATGCTCCTCGGAGTTACTGCTAGGAATTCACTCCCCTTCTTGCTTGTGGGCATTTTCTTTCCAAAAGGGCTTTTTTTTCCCCTTCTTCATCCTAATCTGTCACACTGGGACATGGAGTAGGTTCCTGAGTGTGCCTGAGAGTGTGAAGCAGCCGTGGGGCTGGGGCAGGCGATGGATGGCTGCAGCTGTGCAGCATAAAGCCAGATAATCACTGAGCTCCTTTTAGAGCACGCTGCAGCCAGGGAGATTTTCCTGAGAGAAAATGCTAAATTGTGTAGGATTATAAGATCCCGGCCAAAATCAGGGATGAGACTCTATTTTTAAGGGAGGCACAGGGGAAGAAAAAAAAGAAAATTTTAAAAGTAGTATTTTTTAAACAAATCCTAAACCTTCCCCTCCAACACACCGTGTACAATTTTTGGGTCTCTTCACAGTGAGTCACAGATCAAACTGTACCGTCACACAGTGGGGGAGAGAAGGAAGGTGCATCTGCTCACACTGCTCCTCACACTTCCCTCAGGAAAACCAGGTGCCTCTATTCCCTGCTGGAAGTCAGCTCCATCAACAGCCTTTCCTTGGGCACTCAGCTCCAGGCTGGGCTGGGATGGGTGGCACAGGAGATGGCAGGGATGGAGATGGGCAAGGCGCTGCTCGTTGAGGAGCCTTGGAGGGGACTCACCCACAGAACATGAAGATGGTGCTGGAGGAGGGGTCGTGGGGCAGAGGGAGGGTCTGCTGGAGGCAGAGCTGCTCGCAGCCGCCGTTGAAGCCGTCGGAGCAGTCGATCCCTTTGGAGTAGTCGTAGCAGCCGGTGCCATCCTTCATGGGCCGCAGGTCCTCGGGGCACTGCAGCGAGAAGGACACACAGAAAGGTCATCTGGGCCTCCTCCTCCTCACCCTGGAGCCCCTGTGCAGTGGGTGCCCTCCCAGGACACAGCGGGTCCCAGAGCCAGTGCTGCTGAACTCCTCTTCTGTCTGTGGGAGATGAGTTTGTCCTGAGGGATGGATGGGGTAGCCCTGCATCGCCTCACACAGCCCCTGGGAAAGGGGCAAGGGCCCTGGGGCAAGGATTTGGTCTGCTGACAGTGCCTCTGCCCTCATCCTCCCTCTGCAAAAGGGTGAAATCCTTGGGGCAGCAAAACTACACGGCAATAAAACCAGCGTGGGGCAAAACATGACAACCCCCTGTGTTTGCTCCCTGTTCATCCAAAATGCGGAAAAATCCACACTGCAACCCAGAAATAAATACCTCAGCACCTGAGACCAGCCCAGAAAACCATCTCAGTGCTTGGGAATGACCTAGAAATCCATCTCAACCTGTGCCAGGCAGGACAGCAAGCACGGTCTTGGCATCGTGTCCAAAAGGATCTCGATGCCCGCTGTGGGCAGAACCAGCCCATGGCAGAAGCAGGACTGGGGGCAGCCAGGATGGGCAGCAGTTTTCCACAGCTGAGGGAACCATGGTTCTAATTTCTAATTCCAGCTCCCCAGCTTGTATTCTTTGCCCCAAAACATAAAAGCCAGCAGGCGGGAAATGCCATCGATAAATTGTCACCCAGATTAAAGCACACTTCCACTTTGGTTATTTATCCCTTTTCACCAAACAGACACGCACACAAACAACAACAAAAAGGCCAGTCCTTGAAAAAATAAATAAATCTTGTCTGGGAGCAGCTCACAATTAAAAATGCATTATGGAATTTCTTGAAGATGAGTTAGACTGGAGACGGCACAGGTAGTGATGAAGGCAGGTTATAAATGGCCTCTGTCAAGCAGAAGAAAGGTTATAAAACCACTATTCTTTGTGCTTAAAAAAGAAAATCAATTTTCCATGTGAACAAAATGCTGTATATATTAATAAAAGTTCAGGAGACCCTGGACCTTGTGCTCACTGACACCAGCAGGGTCCTGATGGGAGATGGGCTGCTGATCCTCGCTCACTCTTGGCTACTTAAGAAGCAAACAGGGACAGTAGAAAGGGGCTTTAGGGACTCCTGGCCCACCCTGAGCCATCACAGAATCCTAGAATGTTTGGGTTGGAAGAGACCTCTCAAGACCATCCAGTCCCAATCCTACTGCCATGGGCAGGGACACCTCCCACTGTCCCAGGCTGCTCCCAGCCCCATCCAGCCTGGTCTTGGGCACTGCCAGGGATCCAGGGGCAGCCACAGCTGCTCTGGGCACCGTGTGCCAGGGCCTGCCCACCCTCAGAGGGAAGAATTTCATCCTAACATCTAATCTAAACCTCCCTTCCTTCATTTTAAAACCATCACACTTGTCCTGCCCTGCTACAAGGTTCATCTCCATCTTTCTCTCCACCTCCTAGAAACCCTGTGCCACTTCCCTACAGCAGCAGCATCAAAACAGCTTCTGCTTGCAGCAACTGGGATGTGCTGATCTCTGTGCCAGTTGTCCCTCAGATCCCTCACTGCCCCCCATGCCCTCGGCTCTGAAGCTTGCCAACCTCAGCACCATCACTGGGGACACCGGGTAAGGTGAGGATAGAAGGTACAAGGCTTTTCCATCCAAAGGATCTTGGCAGCAGAGGGCTCTGGAATACAATGCTGTCCATCCTTGCAGAGCAGGCAGGGTCCCAAAGACACAGCTCTGGAATTAGCAGGAAGCAGCAGAAGCAGGAGGCTTTCCAGATGCATATACAGAATAATGAAGGAGGAGAGGACACTGAGAACAATCCGTGCTTTTCACCACCCCAGAGCTGTCTGGGAAGCAGCAGCAGGATGGGAGTGTTTGTGAACCTGCAGATAGAGCTCTTATCTGCCATGCTCTCCTCCTTGTCTGCCGGCCCTGCTGTAAGGGCAGAGCTGTGCAAATCGGCAGAGAGGATCTCCCTGGCGGACACGGGCAGCTCTGGCTGCAAACAGCATCTCTGCTCCACCACATCCACCTCTGCTGCTCTCCCCACAGCCTCAGGGATGGGGGGGGCAGGGCTCTGCTCAGGTTCCCTCTAGAGATCCTGAGGGATCTTCCAGGGTGCTGAAGGGATGGGACTGTGAGGCAGTAGGAGCTACAGGACCACAGCCAGAGATCAGTCACAGCTTTTCGGTGCTGTCACTGGGAATTCTTGCCTTGGCACAGATCCATGTGCTGAGCTCAGCACTTCTCCAGCTCACAGAGGAAGAAGATGGTTCTTTCCCTGTGACTGGGTTAGTGGGTCAGCAAAGCCCTCCCTCCCTTCGTCCTACTCTGCTTGAGGCCACCCTTGGGATATTCCTCCAGTTTTGGCTCCTAACCACCATGAAACGTGTTTCCTTTCAGTTCATAATTATGCATCCTAATACTCATTAATTACAGCAGGCAAATAGCTCAGCACAGCATTTGCAAAAGAAAGCGCTCCCGTCTCTCCACATCCACCCCTGCTCAGAGCAGAGCTGGCTCTCCAGTCAGCTGCTGTGCTGCAGCACGGAGCTCTCCAGGGACAGAAAGCTTTGGGAGAAAACCTGAAAACACGGATGTGTCCCTACTCAGGAGAGCCAGGGGAATCAGCAAACTTGGCAATTAGTACTGGCCAGGCATCCCCAGCCTCTTCATGAAGGGTTTTGTAGGGATGAATAGGTGGATGAAACAGTTACTGAGCACAGTAAATCACAGAACGGTTTGAGTTGGAGGGGACCTTAAAAATCAGCTCAACTCCCCTGCCATTGGCAGGGATGCCTCTCACTATCCCACGTTGCTCCAAGCCCTGTCCAACCCAGCCCTGGATACTTCCTGGGGCAGCCACAGCTTCTCTGGGCTTATAAATCATTGTAACACACCTCCCTGCCCCTGGAGCAGAGGATTTCCCAGCAGGATGTCCCACCAATAGATCAGAGTGGGGGAAAACTGAAGTTTTTGAGTGCAAACTGAAAACTGAAGTCCATTTGAGTGCAACTACGTTCTTTTCCACCATGGAAAAAGCCAGTTTGTGCTAATCCTGACCCTCTGATGGACCAGCTTGGGCTTCTGGATGGGTTTGGAAAGCCAGCACTCATCCTGTGTTCACTGGGCTTTTATAAAGGTGCAGATCTGTTCTCGCTGACATTGATTTGCCTGGCTGGGGCAGCAGAGAACCAATAATTACGGTGAGTTTTAATCAATGCCCCATCAATTTAGGTGCAGTTCAATTTGCAATCTGCCTTGGCAGTGACACAGGACGGGGGGCTCTGCTGGAAAATGATTACAAAATCAATAAGCAGCTTGGTCAATAACTCTGTCTGGGCGAGCACGTCCCACCCTAGTGGGAGGAAAGCTGGTGCCCCAGCAGGTCCTGGTCAAACACCTCTGCACACCCCCCATCCATGGATTTATTTAGCCATGGAAGCAAAGGGATCATACACACTGTTACCCAGTGATTCAAAAGAAAAAGCTGGTTGTGGTTTATCACGTTAGACTCATAATGCATGTGTTCACTTCCAATTCCCAGCCCATCTTTTTATCCATGGATCTGACCAGGAAATACAGCTCAGAGCTTGGGAAAAGGGTCTGGTGTTTAATCCATGCTATGGAGAGGAAAAGGAGATGTAGGGGGAGACTCCAGCTCATGGTCTGCTCAAAATCCAGGGAGAAGCTGTTACCATACAAATATAATTCCACAGTCTTGCAAATCCACTCCATCTATGCATAAGTGAACTGATTTCTCTGTGCCAACAGACAACCCTGAAAATTGCCCTTGGCATTGGAAAAGAAAACTTTCTTCCCTTGTTGTGTATTAGCACTGATAACACAGGTCCTGAAGGCTAAACATGACCCTCAGCTCCAGTGCTATGACCCTGCTGCTGCTAAGGGGTCTGAGAAGGAGCCACCAGCAGCTCCACATGGTTTGGCTGATGGCACAGTTGGACACTAGCCCATCCCCTCCCATCCCAGAGCACACAGGTCCTTATTCCTGTGATTGAAGTCAGCAAATGAATTTTGAGTAGGCACAGGGAATGGATGTGCTGAATAGGAAGTGCTATTTTTATCTGTTGTTTTGCAAAACAGGCTTTTTTTGCTTTTAAATGACATCTCCAAGGTGACACGGAGTGGCAGATTTGGCAGGGCCCACTGCCACAGGCCCACAGCCAGCCCTGGGAATGCACCAGATCCAGCCCCATCGATTCACAGGGGCCGTGGTTTGCAACAAAACGAGAGGCCTGTGCCCACTGCTGCCACCCCAGCACAGCGTGTGGCACAGTGTGGCCTCCTGTCACCAGGACTGGGCACAGCTCCTCTGCCCACCACCAGCATCCCCAGCACAACCAGGGCAAACACAATGGGAGGAGGATCACCTTCAGGGGGAAGGAACATGAGCACACAACAGAATCTGTGCAAGATTGTGCCTTAGGAAAATAAATACCTGGACAAGTCCCTGCTCATGTAAAGTAAAAAAGGAGCCTTTGCTCGCGTTCTGGTTTGCAAAGCTCATTAGCAGCGAGACGGGCGAGGGGTCACTGGAAGGCAAATCATTACTGACACGGATCCCCCAGCTGGGAGCACATCCGCTCTCCTCCACCTGAGCTGCCTGCCAGAGCTGCTCAGCTCAGCTCCTCTCCTCCATTATTAAGTTTAAAAAACCAGAATACTTAATAAAGTGTTTCTGTAGAGAGTAAAATGCCCTTTTTGTTATTCCACTCTGTTTTCTCAACAACAGCAGCCTTCTATCAGAGACTTCTGTGTCAGGTGCTGGAGGTGATGCTCTGGGTACAGACGAGTCTGAATCCCCCCAGCTCTTAAAACTACAGAGGGAAGCTGCAACCAAACCCCGCTCCCAGTGCTGCTCCAGGTCCCATTCTCATGCCTGGATGCCTCCAGAAGTGACACCCAGGACCCCAAGCTGCATCCCTAGCCCTGCTGGCCTGAGGAAGCACAGTCAGCTCATGGCTCAGAGCCACAGAGCACTGAGGACCATTTCCAAAGGCCCTAATAACCTCTCTTTGTGCCAAGGCATCCTCACTCCTCACTGAGGAACCTCCTCAGTGTGAGACAAAAGCATTAATCTGAGGCACTGCTCAGGTACAGGCAGGTGCCAGCATTTTAATGAGCTCCCATGTAAGCACTGGCATGTGTTTATTTGCTTGTTGGAGCTCCGAAATTATACAAACACAGTAAACCCCTCCATGTCTGTATATATATGTGTGTGTGTGTGTGTGTGTATGTCTCCACAATTTTCGCTTATTCTGCCTTTGTTTTCCTGACTCAGAGGGCCCCTGGTGAGCAAAGCTCTTCAGCAGCAGCAGAAGAGAGCCTGGCTGTATGCAGCTCAGTCTCGGTGTGTGAGATTTATCCCTACTCTCCCAATATTTTGATAAAACAGGGCCAAAATGCTGGTTGCTAAAGAGCTCTCCAGAGCTTCCTCAGGGCAGGGATGTCCTCACCAACCCCAGCTGTGGCAGAGCCCTTCCTGACACCCCACCGAGGGGGGAGCATCCTTCCCAGAGGGGAACATTACAACTGTTTTTCTGAAATAACAGTCATTATCTTCCCACACTTTCCCCCCCTCCCTCCTTTTCCCCTGCTTCCTTTTCCCTTTAAAGATCATCAATCATTATTTTAGCCTTAGAAAAATCAAACCCATCTGTCTTGCAGGCTCCTGAGAACATGCTGCCTGTGCTTCTCAGCCTGGTCCCTCTGTGAGAGTGTGACGGGGGAGCCATGGAGGAGATGAGGCAGCATCCCCTCACCTCTGCCACCACTCCAGTCAACCCTCTCAGGCAAATCACTCTGTGTGTCTGCACCTCAGCTCCAAGAGGGAGGGATTTGCTTTAAGCAGCTGCTGGGATGCCTTGCACACAGAAAGAAGTGTTCCTGGAGCAAGGCAATCTGCTTCCCTTCCAGAAGTCACCAACAGCCCATTTTGGGGTGTGCTGCTATCTCCTGACTCTCAGGGCATTTTTGGTCACAGCAGAAGCTGGCACCTCCAAAAACCTTCAGGAAAACAGAAATTCAACCCCTGTCCCACCTGACTCACCCTTCAGGGTGCAGCCCAGCCACAACACTAGATACCAAATCCTATATCCCAAACCAATCCCAAAGCCCCAAGCCAGCTGTGACCACAGCACACGAAGCATCCCAGTCTGGTGAGGAGCAGAGAGGCATCAGCCAAGGATCACTGCTGAAGGAGCCACTACTGGGGAAAACAGGGCTTTTATCACCCAAATCACTCCTTCCCTGGGCAGGCAGAGACCTCCAGCTCACCTTGGTGCTTTCTGAGCTGTTCCATGTTCTTTTAAACCAGCCACCCCTTGCCCACGAGGTGCAACCCCCCTATGAAATCACAGGCATGCGGGTGGTTTGCTCCCACCCACCACCAACTCCAACCCAACAGCCTTTGCCACCCTTTCCTCCTCAAATCCCATTTTCAGTACAAGTATTTACATGGATTAATGAGGTAACATCCAAAACCACAGGTTCCTTGGAGGAGGGATTGCTGTTGAGCTCAGGGGGCTGCTGCTTCCAACCACAATGTGCAAAAAGAAGTCAGCTCCTGCTCCAGGGAGCCAGAGAGACTTTAAAGGGATTAGGAGAGACTGGTTTCCTCATCTCCCTCCCTGGTGTGTGCCTCTCTCCCATAATTAGCTAGGTGCCTCTCAAGGCAGGGATGGGTAAGTTTTTATTTTTCAATGAACAATTGCCTGTCAGAAAAATGCAGATTTGATGAAGCTTAAGTGCTTTGTGGGATTCCATCAATTACATCTCAAAACTCATTGGGAAATTAGGAAAGCATTTAATTTTGACAAGGTTGAAATGTTTTGGTTTCCATCACCTAATTTTGTTTTTATTTCAGGCTATACACTAGGATAAAGCAATATAAAACAAAGCTCCAGCTGATAATGGTGGAATTAAACATTTCCCTCTCCTTCATAGAAAGGAAATGTTTTGAAACAAAATATTTTTGAATTTTCATGTATGTGAGGCATTTCTGCATGTCATTTTGGCTTGGGCTGGAACTCCCAAACACCTCATTTCCCCCAAGGAAAATAAGTTCTCAGCATCACCCACGTAATTTCAAATCATCTCTCCATGGTCCCTAAGCCACCTCTGGGTGACTTGTGCTGGAAGAAGGAGACAAAAGCAATAGCCACTGCCCTGCTCCATCATTTCTAATCCCATTCCTCCCCAAAACGGTTACACTCCTAAATTAAGCCATTTTTCTGCCACACTCTGCAGCAGTGAGGAACAGCCCATCATTCTGAGGTGAAGAGAGCAAGGGAAGGATTAGCCCCAACAAGCTGTGCTAAGGCTTATCTGCCTGTGTGGATGGACCATGCCAAATTTCTCCTCCTTCTGTGTCTAAAGAGGCTAGGACCAGCACCACACCAGTGTCACTGCAGGCCACAACTTCATTAAGTGACTCTGTGGTGGATGTTCTCCCTCCTGCATCCTGCTGAGCCACACAAATTCCCTCCTTCATGATGGGCTGACCCTGCCACCACAGGGAGGAACAGCTCAGATCATCCTTGTAGGCAAACTGCACCTTTTTCTTGCTCAGACTGGAAATAAATGTCTGCCAGAGGGACCTGAGCCTGTGAGAGGGGAGCCAGTGAGGATGAGCAGGATTTCATGCCTGTACAGAACAGCAGCACCCAGGCCCAGGCCGGGCAAGGCTCTCCCCTGGTGGGATGGCTCCTGGAGCACAGCCATGCTTTAGCCCTCTCACATCCACCTGCAACATCCTTGGCTCCTGAGGCACTCTAGTGTGACTTAAAGAACTAACTCACCAACATCTGCAGACACACAGATGCTGCAGAACCATCAGACCACACCACTGCCCTCCCTACTGCAGTGAAGCCTCTCACACCTCAAACAAACAAGGGGCTAATTCTGATAATTCCTGGTCCGAGACCCTGAGCTGCCTTCCTCACCCCCAGCAAGGCAGCTCATGCCCTTCTGCTTCTCCAGGTGCTCCTCCCAGTGAGGAGACCCCATCCTGGGAGGCACCACAGGGCTCAGACCCCTGTGCCTGCTGCTGCCTCCTCCCACAGTGATGCTGAGGACGCCCAACATGCACCAGAAGGGAACAGAGAGCAGAGAACAGAACACCTCCTTGCCCAGTTCAGTGCTAATACCAAAGCTCCCATTCCTCTGGGAAGAAAACCTCACCCCTCTTATTTTCAATAAGGCTGCAATCCTGCTTTTCTAGGCTCAAAACCACACCTGGTCATGGGGTAGTACATGGAAGCAACCCCCCCTTCTCCTCAGGTGGGTGAGAGGACTGGCACCAGAGAGTGAAGCCAATCTGAGAGACAGCTGGGGAAACCTGAATTTAAGCCATGATGCAGGTGTTTCCTTCAGTCTCTCAGGGCCAATTCACAGGTTTTCATCTCAAATTATAAATCACCAACACAGGAGGGTTAAGCATTTTCCCTCCTTCAGTGTCCTCCCTCCAGGCTGTGCAGCTACCACAGTGCCAGTAGAAAAGATCAGTAATATCTCCTTTATAGGATACAGTCTGAATTATTTCTCTAGCACACTTTCTCCTGGTTTGCTGTGATCCCTGCAAGACGGTATGAAACACACACTGGACTCAAGGTGCAGACTCAGAGAAATTCACTGGGATTCTGTTTTCTTGGGAAATTCCCACAGCTTGACCAGATCCATCAGCAGTTCTGGAGTGCAACAAGAAAAAGCAGCATGGAAGCACGTTTTCTAGAGTTTGGGGACTGTTTGGTTATGTTAGGGCTCAAACACAAGGCTCCAGTTAGCGACGCCAAGGTCTTGGCAAGGTTGCAGCTGATGATTCTTAAAATTACCTGAATTAAAAAAGACCTCCGATAAGAAAAGAACTGCAGGAACCCTTTATGCACTCATGCCATCTACTGGGTACACATAAAACTAACAGAAAACCATGAGGTGAGGGAGAAAAAGGGAGTCCCATGGGAAGTGGGGGATAGCAGGTGGGGAACTGCCACCCCTGTGGGTGGGAACCCTGCTGGAGAGGCTTTAGGGTCATCAGGTGATGCCCAAAAAGGATTTTAACTGAGGATTTTAACCTAGGATTTCAAATGAGCAAAGCAACGCCCTCTTTCCTCTCTATCATCAGCCCAAGGAGACTCAGCCAGACTCCAGAACGAGCTGCGAACAATCCGCCCTCGACTTTTTAACCGAGACCTTTTAAGGCCAAACAATTAGGTAATGGCAGTGCCCACGCCGCTAAAAACCCAGAGATAAATGCATCCCAGTCCTCACAGAATTACTGGAAGCCGTATTAAGGGCATGAAGGAACTGGTAACAGATGATGATTATATATAAAAGGAATAAGAAATCTTGGAGATTTGTGCTGCTCCCTGGTTGAGCCGCTCAGCTCCAGCTCTGTGGTGTATTAATTGCTTACAAGGCTGCATGTATATTTTATGATCAGTACCTGCCTGGAACATTTGTTGGATTTAGCCTTGATTGATGAACCACTGATTATATACTTCTGTGGTCCTCAGCAAATTAATAAACTGTTGACTGGTAGAGATTAACAACATGTCATGATTTGTGAATCTGTGTCCAGAGTAAAGCTGGAGCAAACCTAATGCTAAAATTAGTAGGCAAATGCTCCCTGAACTCTATAAAAAGGGGATAGCTTAATTAAATTACATCCCGATATTGCCCATAGCACTTACCAAATTGGCAAATTGAGTTCACAGCAGTTCAGCTTCAAAACTAACTGACATCCCTGAAAATTTGCAGCACATGACCCCATCCCTTCTTGCACTGGCAGCCCAGCTCACACCCAGCAGGCTCCAGAAGCAGGAGTGGGATGGGGAGGGGCAGCACAGGGATGGATGAAGAAAGTGCCAGAATGTCTCAAACCGAGCCTGTGTGAGCTCTGAGGCTCCACTTCCAGCCCCTCTGATCCCACTCAGCACCATGAACAGCACCCAGAGCTGGGGGTCAGCCCGCCCTTTAGGCTTTTCCCTGCACAGTGGTCATGGGGCACGGTCAGAAACATGGGGACAGCTCCTTCCACAGCTCTCCTTTGCCAGGGACCAACAACAGGTGATGAGAATAAAACATTTCACAGGGCTGGGAGAGCTGGGAGCAGCATGGGCTGTTGCCAGTCCAAAGGGAAGCAGGGAGACAAGGGCTGGGATGCATGGCTGTCCCCACACTCCCCTGGGCAGCTCAGCTCTGCTGTCCTCAGGCTGGCACTGGGGAGCTTCACCCCACAACTGGGAGCTGTGCAGAGGGACAGAGCAGCCTCATGCTCCTGCAGTGGGGAGAAATGGGGTGAGGAGCAGAGTGGGGAGGGACCGCCTCCTGTCCCCATGGGATGCACGGCCCCAGGAGCCTGGTGAGATGTGTGGATGGGGGTTCCTGTGGTCCCTGAGTGTCACCTCTCACCCACAGCTCTCGGGAAGGGGATGCCCTGCAGGAGAATGCTCCTGCTGCTCCTCCCTTCTCCCCTCACCCTACATGGTCCAGTCTCTACACACAGCCTCAGCCAGGATTTACAGAAGCTGGGGGGTATTCTCCTCAAGTGACACAGTTTTCCTTTCTGCCTCTCCACATGCCAGCACTAGGTCTGTAATTTATTGACAATTTCTATCTTAATATATCCTGACTTTAAAAAGAGGCATCACTTCCCAGAGGTGTGAGGTGATCAGAGCCCCGATCTGCTTCTGACAGCGCCTGGGAAAGCATGCTGGCATTCAGAGCAAAATAACACCCCCAAAAAGGGGGAAAACACCCAGAAGACAAGAAAGGCAGCTGCTCCCTGGAAAAGGAAACCAAAAGAAAGGAAACGGGAAAAGAAAGGAGGAAGGGGAGTGGAGTGAGAAGGGGGAGAGGCATCAGGCGTTGCTGGTGACACAGCAGACTGTCGTGCTAAATGGCCTTAACAAGCAGCCTGGGAAGGGGATAATGAAAACGCCTCCCCCCGGGACAGCACGGCTCCAGCCTGACCTTTCCCAGCTGCCGTGTACAAACATCTTCAATAAATAAAGAGACACTTATCTCCTGTCTCTGCTGAGACGGGAGGGATGTGGCGAGGGGCCCTGCCTGCAGTGAGATGAGAGGTTCCAGGGGTTTAGAGCAGTCCGTGTGTGGTTGAGGGGCTGGTGGAGTGGGTGACAGCTCTGGATCCCCTCGGGGGTCACCCCAGCTTCCTGGCAGGCAGGGGCTTCAACAACAGACAAAAAGGGACGCTCCAGGTTTGCCCCACTTCCCAAGGCTGTGGCCTGTGTCTCTGCACGTCGTTCTGCATTCACACAGGCTCCTCACGCAGGCGAGGCATGACTTTGATGTCAAGGTGAGACAGGTTAGAGCTGGGCGAGGTGCTGGGCTCTGCTGCTCCCAGCTGGAAGTGCAGCAAAACCCCTCTGGGCATCAGGGGCTGGGAACACCCCCATGGAACTGTTCATGGCCGGGCTGCACCAGGCTCTGGGGACCTGGGATAGTGGAAGGTGTCCCTGCCCATGGCAGGGGGTTAGGACAAGATGACCTTTAAGGTCCTTTCCAATTCAAACCCTGCTAGGATTCTATGATTCAGAGCCTCTGCCCAAAACTAATGGTCTAGGGGCTAGAGGATCTTCTGGACTCTGCAAAACCCAGGACTCAGCAGATTGGTAAGACATGAGCGTGTTCAAGAAAAAAATCAAGACTCTGAGGGTGTCAGAGATGCTCAGGGGTGGATAGGCTGGGGGGATGCTTCATCTTTCTTCTGCCCTGGGAAGCACAAAGCAGGAGAAAAAGCAAAGCAGTTTTCCACTTGTGCTTCTTGACAAGCAGGAAAACGACCCCCAGCCTCAAGCTTTTTTTTTTTTTTTCCTTTTGCTCATCTGAGCACCTGGGCTTCTTCTCTGGAGTCCTTAAGGCATTTGTGACTTGCCATGAAGGCCCAGGACTGGGGGAAGTCCACCTGCAGCACACACATCTCCTCGGCCATGGGAAGCAGGAGCAGCTCACATCTCCCTCTGGCTTGTCCCCAAACCAGAGGCCAGCTCTGGGA
>VXBQ01008274.1:571785-585453 GCA_013400175.1 Phainopepla nitens
GATGGGATGGGATGGGATGGGATGGGATGGGATGGGATGGGATGGGATGGGAAGGGAGAGGGGCTTGGAGCAGAGCAGGTGCTATCAGTGGGACAGAAATCCCACAGCAAGCACCTGGGGACACCAGCCAGGAGGAAACCCAGCACTGCCAAGCTTCATGTGCCCCCTGACCACCCCAGCAGATATGATGGGCACTGCCAGGGAGACACCAAGTCCATCAGGCATGCCAAGAACAAAGCCATCACACGGGCCTGGGCACACAGAAAAAAGTGCAGTGCATGAAATTATAAAGGTTGTGAGGTCACATACCCAAAATTTAAGGAAATTTGGAATTAAGGTTGCCAGGACAACCTTAATGCAGTCTCCAGTAATTTTGCCTTTGATGAGGGTGTTGACACATCCAGGAGGGTTATCCTAAGGACCTATCTCTCCCCAAATGCCAAAGGTGATGGTGCCAGGCTGCAGCCAGGAGCCCTGGGATGACTGAAACAGTCCAGAGTTCAGATTAGGCATCCCAAAACCCACCCCTGGGTACCTATGAACATCCACAGCTTCTCAGCCCCCTGCAAATGACTTCCTCTGCAGCTTCTCAGCATCTTGTTTTCTCTTCCTTGGAGGACACATAGCTCCTACTTTATTGTGCTCTATCCAGGCACTGTTCTGCATGCACAATTACTTAGCTCCTCGTGGCTTGCTTATGCTTTACTCAACATCAAGAAGCAGCAGTATTTCACAACAAATAAAGTGATTAAGTTCCCAATCTCCCTGTTATCATCCCCATTTTGCAGACAGGGAGCCAAGGCACAGGCACAGTGATGTAAAAAACA
Organism: Phainopepla nitens; assembly: GCA_013400175.1. Lineage (NCBI taxonomy): Eukaryota > Metazoa > Chordata > Aves > Passeriformes > Bombycillidae > Phainopepla > Phainopepla nitens. The sequence goes on from VXBQ01008274.1 coordinate 572,613, forward strand.
TCCACTCTGTTACGTGCACCAAATCTGAGACATTTAGATGTGATTTTTCAGAGTGCTTAGCATTAAATGACACTTTCCCTGCTCAAAGTACAGCTCTCATTGACTTTGGTTGAAGTTTTTACAGCTTCACATTAATGCAGATCATTCCCAGAGCAGGTTCATCAGCTGTGCTGAGCGAGGCAAAGGTGAAAAACTAGGATATGATCATGCCATTACAGACAGCTCCATAATGCATATGCACAGAGGGGTTGCCTGAAGGCTGCACAGCAAACCGACCCTGGCACTTCCCAGCTCTGGAGTTCTGCAAACTTGATAACATTTGCTAAAGAGGAGCTGTTGGGGGCTTTTATTCTGGGCAGGGAGGAGGGTGTTCAGCCTGGAAAAAGAGAATTTTTTTTTTTAATTTTTTTTTTTTTTTTTTTTTTTTTTTTTTTTTTTTTGCAGCATCACTCCACCTTAGGCGGGCAGAGCTCTCCCTGGGGCAAAATCCCCTGGGCAGGCTCCTCCCCGACTGCTCCCCACCCTCCCACTGCTAGTCCCAGCACATCCCATTCCTCTCCTCCATTCTCCCAGCTCCCCCTCCAGCCCCAAACTCGGAGTTTTTGGCCAGCTGCTGCCTCTGTGCTCAGGGATGGAAGAGTGCTGCTGGCTCCCACGGCTAAAACCAAACAAGGCTTCACGCTGTGTGCAGCAATTCAAGTTTTTCAAAAGCACTTTTGAGCTGGACAAATTAAGGCAGTTATTCGCCTCTAAAGGAGGGACCCTCTACAAAATGCCTGCCTCAATCCTCTGCAACAGTGTTGCCTGGGGGAAATCTAAGAAATCTTAGAAAAACAAGCGATCAAGCAAAGGCTGAGATAGAAGGCCTGAGATCTCTCACCCTAAATTATTACAGGGTGAAAACATCATGAGATGGGTCAGGCCACCCCAGCAGCTGGCAGTGATTGCAGCCCTGCCTAGGCTGTTCAAATTCACACAGATTCACACGGATTCCATATGACATGGCAAAAAAATGTCATTAATGGAAAATTGCCATTAAACTCAGTGCTGTGGCGAGCTCTGGGCATCTCCTTACCACCTCACCTGTATCCACTCCCAACGTGGGAGGTGACATGCTGGAGAGAACGGGAGCATCCAGCCATCCTCCCCTGTCTTTGCCCTTCCATCAGCAAACCCAGATTTTAGGTCCCAGCTCGTTCAGCATTCCTAAGGCATGAGCTTGGATTTGCCCATTTAAACCACGTGTAAATTCTAGCCCAAACAGGAGCTTGGTTGTGCCAGTTTCCATCTCTCCACCCTGCTTCCCTGGCCAAGAAATTAGGGATTTGCTTGCTGGTGGGGCCAGAGAGACAAGAGAGGAGGTGGAAGGACCCCAGCTCATGTACAGGATCCATCCCCTGCTCCTGGGCCCCACAACTGCACAGTCCCCCAGCCCCACAGAAGCAGAGATGTCCTACACTGTCCCATGGGACACATCCAGTACAGGGGCTTTGGTCATCCCAAGCATTTTGCAATGGCAAGCTGGAAAATGCCAGCTTGGCACTCAGACTTCAGCCTCTGCTTAGGCCTGAATGACTCACTGGGGTTTTCCTTCCAGTGTATTTTGGACAAGTTTTTCGTCCTAGTGGGCTCTTCTGGATCTGATTCTGGAGCAATTGATGAGGGTCACGAGGAAAAGTTGGATTTTGCAGAGAAACTGGGAGAGAGAGGGGCCACAGCCCAGACTCAACCCCTCTCATTGCCCAGTGACTGGGGGGTTTCCAATACATATACAAAGTGGCAAGATGCGGTGCTGTTAAGCCCTTCAGAAATGCTGATAGAATTAGATTAGATAAATAGGAAACAGCTAGGGCTGCTGGATCAGATATCCATGTCCTGATTTTTCACAGATGTTCCCATCGATCCGCTGGGAACAGACAGCGCCGAGCTCTTCAGAACCTGGGTGCCAGGGACCAGCCATCTCCACACAGGCAGGAATGGGTGCTGGGAATGCAGATCCCTCTGGAATGCTGGCTGCAGGCAGGACAGCCCTGGAGGAGCCAGCTCTGGGCTCAGCAGCCTCGTGCAGCTCCAGGAGCAGCACCAAGCTCTGCCATCCAGCCCCATCGAGCTGAACCCTGCTGAGGGCAAAGACAGCGAGGGTGGCTGGATGCTGCCGTTCTCTCCAGTATGTGACCTCCCTCGCTGGGAGTGGTCACCAGGTGACCTTCACCAGCCCCTCTGCATCCCAAGGCTCACCAGATCCCGACCTCTGTGGCTTCCAGCCATGGCCCAGAGTGAGCAGACAGCCCAGAGGACTGCACATGGCTGCACAAAGAGAGGGGTGAGAGCCCACAGGAAGCAAAGCCAGAGCTTTTTTTTGGGAAACAAACCTGTCAGCTGCATTATAGGAAACATCACACACCTGGGTCAGTTACTAGGGATACATTTATGCATATGCATCCATATATGCATAGCTTTGCTGCTATATATAGCACCTTCCATCAGCAACACTCGCTGGCTCAAAAAAAGTCAGATGAATGTCCACAGACAGAGGAACTGAGGCACAACCAGATTATTTACAGCTCATTTCCAGACGTACTCTTTGAAGTTAGAATCCAATTAATTTTATACCTGGGGAGAGATTTTCATTGGGTTTTCCATCCAACCGGGCAGGTTTTTCAAAAGGGCTTGGCTCTTACCTAGGCACCCGAAGCAGACTGGGTTTTCCAAGGTGCCCAGCATTGAGGAGCAGCTCCGTGGAGCACAGGTGGATTTGTCACAAGGGCAGCATTCTGTTCTGGAAGCCTCTAGTCACTGAGCCCTTCTGAGGACACCACCTCCATGGGTCTGGTCTCCAGAGATGAGGAGCAACCTGCTCTGCTGCCTCCTTTGGCAGGCAATCATCCCACCCTTGCCTGGAGATGTTGGCACCTCAGAGCAAAGAATTTCCTGTGCTGGAGAAAAGGAGGGGTTTGTGCTGGTTTGGATCCCTGAGCAAGCTCAGCCCAGGATCAGAGCGACACCACTGCTGGCTCAGGGGAGGTGATGGGCATTGGTGGCTGGGGAAGGTCTGCACCACCCTGTGCAGTAGGCACATCTCATAAAATCATTTTGGTTATTGCCTAAAACTGCTCCCACACTGCCAGGAGGGTTCCTCCCCAGCAAAGCTGTGCCACTCTGGCTGTGGGCATTGCCTGGACAGACCTCAAAGCAGCCACACACTGATCCCACTGTGCAAACCCCTTGGGACAGAGGCTGTGTTTAGCCCTGCCCTCGGGGCACTCCTTCAGCTCTCTTCAGCGAGCCTTTCCTGATGTGCAGTGCCATGAATATCTCATCAAAGACACATCCCACCCTCAGCACAAACAAGGAGCCCACAGCCCAGGGAGCTCTGACCCAGGCATCACTTTTGGACTTCTGAGGAAGAGACGGAGCTCCAAATGCACATGAAAGCCCCAGAAGCCAAATATTTCTTAAACAAAAAGCTCCCACCAGGAGGGAACGGGCAGCCCTGGCTGCAGCATCACCTAGTGCCACAGGCACCCTCCTGGCTCTGCAGCTCGTGGGGTAATTGCTGCACATTTTTAGCCTTGCCTGCAGCAATATCATACAGCAAAGGCTGCCAGGCTGTGTCCACGGCCAGGTGTGTTCAGGAAAAAGAATAATCAGCATCTAAAAAGGAAGGAAAAAAAAAAAAAAGAAAGGAGAAAAATCTGATGCTGAACTCTGTTGCATCTGTTTGGGGTTTGTTTTTTTTTTTTTTCAGATGAACCAAATTGGCTGCCATCGAAGCAAATGGCAGATGAAGAAAACATTGACTTTCTGCTTGGGTCAATAAACAAGATAAATTGAGTGGGGAGTTGGACAAAGAACAGGGAACATCATCATTTGCCTGAGGAAGAGAGAGGGTTAAAGGCAGAGAGGCTGAAGCAGGGCACAGTTGTAGCTCATGTAAGGATGTTTCACCTGGGAGCTCAGCACTGGCAGGCAGAAATTGTGCTGGCTCTGCCAAGGCTTGGAACTGTGCCAGGGGACTGGGTCTGATGTGTTTAAAACAGATGATCCCAGGCCCAAATCCTGAGATGAGATGACAGGGGATTTCATTCCTGCAACTGAGCGTCTGCTGGTGCCAGGGGCTTTGTCCAGAATGGGTGCACAGCCTGTGCAGGGCTGAGACCTGACTGCTGCTGGTCCTGGAGTGCCAGACCAACCCTGCCCCAGATCTGAGAGGCCAAGCATGGGATTCAGCTCATCCACAGATACACACAGGACTGGTTGCTTTGGGCTCCTCTAAATTCACAGGGAGAAACTGGCTCATTTGTGGATGACCCCCCTGCCCTGAGGCAGTGAAAAAGAGCTGATCCATGCCCTGAGTCCCACAGACCAGATCTCCAATGGTTAGAGAATGCAGCCTTGAGGATTAGCTTAGATACAGACCTAGAGGTGCTCTAAGCTACTCCTGAGCACAATCAAATCAGTCCCAGCCTAGAGTCCCTGGAACTGATTGTAACAGATTCTAGGGAGATGGCCTTCCTGAGGAGGAGTAAGGCCTTGAGATCACCCACAGCATTAGACAGGTAAAACACCACTTGGAAGAGACATTAAAGGCCTGCAGGAGAGCTGCAAGAGGGCAGAGGTTGCAAGGAATGCATCAGGGACCCAGTCCCACAGGCAAGGATGAGAACTATAGGCAGGTGTGCATGTGATGGGAACATCCCTCCCCTCAGGCCAACCAGATCTCAGCCATCAGGTTTGTTTCAGTTGCCACAGTGTGTCACGGTGAAGGATATTAGGTTTGAACCACAATTCACAATGGTGTAGGATGTGGTCGTCACCACTGCTGCCTGATTAGATCTGTCAGAATCCATCAGCAGGAACTTTGCCTAGGAACCCTCTCTCCAGCTGCATGTTTAGCAACAGGAGATTGATGACAGGAGATTAAAAAAAGAAGGGTAAAAAAGGAAGACGAGCAGCGTTTGCACACTGCAGGACCACCCTCCTTCTCCTGCGCATCATACTTCACTCACCACCTTTATGTCAGTGTCTGTCTTAATTAAGAAGACTAAATGGAAAAGTCTCTGTGCTAATCCAAGGTCTGCCTCGAGGGGCTGAGGAGGATGCCCAAAATGTAATTTGCTCCCTTTAAGAGACATTAGAAGCAGCCACACAGACACATGGCCTTGCACGGTCCCACCATGAACCCCACAAACCACCGGGGAGCAGTGGGTGAAGATCTGGTGGATGCCAGGAGCATCCCTCAGAGTCCAGGGCAGCCTCCAGGTAGAGAGGGGAGCTGTGAGCATCAGGAGGGCTCTCAGAGTGGGCAGGGAGCCAGAGAGGGCTGATCCCCTCCCCAGTATCCATGGCAGGATGAATGCCACTGCTCATCAGTGGGGGATCCCTCAGCCTGACTCACTTCACACCACAACGGTGGGAGAGCGATGCCAGCCCAGTGCCATGTGAGGAGAGGGGAGGATTACCCAGAGCCTTGCCCAAAATACAAGCCAGGACTCCCTTTTGATTACACACACAAGGGCCAAAGCATTGATTTTTCAGCCAATAAGCAGCAGCAGAAGCAAAGGTCTGCTAATGTGACTCTTGGAAAAAGAGTCAAGCTGGAGGCTTTTGGAGGCAGAGCTTACTGGAGAGGCAAACTGGGGATTTCTGAGCAGGAAAAGAGTCAGTGGTTGTATTTATACCTTTGATTCAAACAGGCTTCTCCAGATGTATTAGTGAAAAGTGGAGATCATAGCAAGGACTGAGCTTTACATGTTTCTCCAAGTTTTTTTCCCGATGGAAGGAGCACTGCAGAGCTGGAGCACTGCCCAGTCGCTGGCCCGAGGGCAAGGACCTTGCTTTTGGCACTTGGACTAATTCATATTAGAAGATTCTCATTTGAGTTCAGCAATATTCACCTCCATCTCTCCAAAACCAAACTGGGTGTAAAGAAATGCAAATGACATCAAAACTCCTGAGGGCCGACCCTGCCACAGGAGAGCATTCCCAGGAATAAAGCTCCGAGCAGGAGCTGGCATTTTGGGATCGTCTGCAGACTCAGAGGGTGAAATACTGTCTGACTGTGGGCACGCTGCAGGATGTGCCAGTGCTCCAGCCTCCTCATCTGTAAAACAGGGACAACAGCAGCTACCTGCCTCCCACTGTGCCACACAGTTAATTAATGTTCCTTTGAGTTGGAAAGATTAAAAGCTGCGTAAAACGGCAAAATAGCGGTTTATTATTCTTATGAATGAAGCCTCCACTCATTCCATCAGTGCCCCTTACAGCAGTGCTGCTGCAGACACTGGGAATTGCTCCCAGCAGTTCTACTACTGCTGGCATTCACAAGGGCTTGACTGCAGACTTCCAAGGAAGAGCTTTGAACATGCTGGGGAAGAAGAAGGAGAGAGGGAACAAACAGAAATTTCCACCACATCTTGTGCCTCGCACTTGGAGACGATGCTCCAACGATGCTCCCGCTCTCCTGGGTGCTGGAACAAAACAAACCACAGACAACAGCATCTCTTCACCTCCTGTTCTTTCCCATGCTTCACCTGCACAGGCTGCCATATCCTGACATGAGGAGTGTCAGAACAGGTCGTACTGCAAGGGCACAGAAACACCAAAGTGGGATCACACAGCTGCTTTAGGAAGAGTTTAAGATCTGTTTTTAACAGGTGGGAGAGGTTCAGCACAAGAAGCAAACCAGGGACAGAGCAGTGTTGCCTAATTATGCAGGGGCATGGAACAGATCCCTTGTTCCAGCTGTTCCCAGATGTTGGCACCACCCAAATCATGTCCTGTCCTCCCAAGGGCACTGGAGGGAGCAGCCACAGGAACCCTCCTCACTCATCCCCTCACCCTGGGGGCTCTCTGGCCTCTACAAACCCTCATTTACTCTTACCCAATGCCATAAGCATCAAACCTAGGAGAGCAGCTGCCCAGTGCCCATCAAAACCCCTGAGCCATTCCCAGTCCCTGTCCCAGTCCCATTCTCAGTCCCTGTCCTGCCACAGGTGGTTTTGAGTTGATAAAACCAGATTGACACACAGGGAAAGGAAGTTCAGCTCCTGGTTCAAGTACTTCAGGCAAGTCTCTTTTCCACCCACGTTTCCTGCATTATTCAACAGACCAGTATTATTTCCTTGGCTGCCCCTTACACATCTTCAGGCTGCATCCCCTTGAAGTAGAACCCCCTCCTTCGATGCCTCTGCAGCACCTGGCATTCTGCTTTCCTGACCCTGCAGCCAATCTCTCCATGCCCTGGCACTGCAACCCTGACCTGGCAGAGCAGTTTGTGGCTCTCCATCCCCCCTAGCACTGCCCTTCACCCTCTCCAGACCCTCCCAGCATGCCTGGCTGAAGGACTGAGATGCCTGCAGCACACGGTGGCTGTGCTCCTCCCGACAGGCACCTTTCATGTTTAATTCAGAGGCTGGTTTAGTTAATCTATTTTTTAATAATTCATCCCTTCCATCTTAATTTTGGTAGTTGTTGAAAATCCCTAATAAAACATTTAGGGGCTCTTTTACTGGAGCAATGGCATGATTTACTTGATGGAATCCAGTCTTTGATGTCCTATCTTAATTCTCTCCCTCCCACTGTGCCTCAATCCTGTTTATCACTGTGCCGGAGGTAAGAGGTTCTTGTCGAGTTTTGTAGCACTTGAGACGCTTGGTCAGCGTTAATAATTCAGCTGCCCCGCACAGCTTAGACAAATCTTGTAGCAAAACAGCCTCTTCCTTTTATTAACAGGAACCATGGAGCTGGCACGGGCTGGGATGCAGAGCAGAGGGACCAGGCTGAGCATCGCAAGCTGGCAGAAGCACCAGGAAAACTTCACAGGTGCCAACTGCATTGTTGGGAAGATATACACCCTTTTACAAGGCTCCTATTTCATCCTGTACAGCCTGAATGGGGAAACATGCTGGGTTTCTGCATCTGTAATTGGGGAAGAACAGATGGTGGAGGCACAGTTGGAAGTAATAAGGCCATTAAAATAATCTATACAGCTTGTAATTCCCCCTCATGTGGAGGCAGAGGAGGGCCTGCCTCTGCCCGAGTGCCCACCCAGGCTGCAGGAAGGGTGGGCACAGATTTGGGGTTCTTTCTCTTGTTGGGATATTTGGGTGGGTTTTCATGGGTTTTACTATTTCCCTTCACCTGGGATGCTCCTCGTGCTCCTCTTGAAGTGATTTGAGGAGCCAGCAGCTGAACCAGAGCTGCTTCCACTGGGTAGTATTTAACACCCAAATGCCATGTGGAGCACATTTTCTGCCCATATCAGCCACTTAAAGCAACTTCTAGCTTTATACTTGATGATAGAAAAAGAGCAACAGGAAGCCCCAAGAACGTCAGAGAGATCAGGGCATCTCTGCAGTTAAATTTCAAATGGGGACAATGTGAGAAAGAATTATGGAAAAACCCTTCTGTTGATTCATGAAAATTGAAACCTCTCAGGGGAACACACAGGCTTTGCCATCCCCTCTGTCACCTACAGGTCCTGAGAGTGAGAAAATGTAAAATCAAAGTAGGGAAGTTGCCCAAAAAAGCCCAAATGTACAGGCAATATATGGAAATTCATGTCCTTGTTATGCATGATGTAGGTCATGGTTTCAGAGACCTCTGTGCCCTCCAAACACTCCAGCTACCACTTTGCTTGGTACCTGTTGATGGATGAAGGTTTTCCTCTAAGATTTGATTACTGCTTTGTGGCCAATTGTTTTTCCACACAGTCATACTATGGAAAAAGTCCTGCTTCAATACAAAATCGAGAAAATGGATGAAATCTCAAAAAATCACACTTGAAGGTGTAATCCCTTCCCACTCAAACCCAGAGGCATCCACATCCTGATGGATGCAGGGGAGAAGGAAAGGGAATTGCAGCAGCATCCCCTGGCCCTGAACCAAGCACCCCAGGTCCCTTGGGCACCCTGCTTCCCGACAGGAAGGACAGAATGATTTGCTCAGGTAGAAACCTCTCTGTTGGGCTTAAAATCTTCCTTGCTCATGGAAGCAAATCCAAATCCAACCTCTCCAAATCCTGACTCTGCGCCTGGAACGCGAGGGAGCCAGCGGGACGTTACCTTGGCAGCTGGCTTTGCTTTATGGAACTGTAAATATATTTTTTTTAATGGGCTGGTGGCAAGAAAGATGTGTTTCCAGGCTCAACAACATCCAAAATGAACTGAAATTCATTTCAGAAGGGGCAAAGGGGTGGAGGAAGGGGGAACGCAAGCCTGAAACTCGCAGAATATAAAAGCCTTGAAAGAAATTGCCAAAAATCCCCTGCATCGCTGCCTTCTGGCTCTGGAAAAGAGATTAAAAACCTGAGCAGCATCAGGCTGAAGCAGACGTCACAGAGGCCACCCCAGGCCATGCTCATGCTCACATCAGACTCTTCCTCCTTATTACTCTCCCAGAGACAACCCAGCCTTTGCCAGCACAAAGCTCTGCCCTGCTCCTCCCATCTCCTGGCACACCCAAACCAAGGAGATGCTGCTGCCTCCTGTGACCAGGGATTCCCACCTTTGCAGGGCCCTTGGGGCTTTCTGAGGGACTCTGACTTCAGCATCTCACCTTTCTCCTTGTACCAGAGCATTTCTCCTGATGTGCCTTCGTTAGCCCCTGACACCTAATTTGAGTGACCCTTTGGTGACTAATTTAATTACCCTGGCCCACAAACTGACAGACAGCTGTTAAAAATGGTTATTGCATTATTAATACGCTCCAGTAATTTCCCATTAAAACTATACTGTTAATAATTTTTTCCCCTGTATTTCTTCCCTCTTAATTAGTCTATTTAAAACTTTGAAGGAATATTCTCTTTATGGTAAATGGGAGCGTCGAGCAAATTACATTTTTGATTGAATACTTCTGTGATAGGCCAGCAAATAAGACCGTTGAGTTGTTAATTATTGTCAGAGTTTCACACGATGCCTGCTAATGAGGCAGTCAATCTTCTCTGCCACTCCTAGAATATTAATGGAAGCCGTTGGTATTGATTTTGTCACCAGGAAAGGCAGGAACTCCTCCTACTTGGGGGGCTCCAGGGAGGGCAGGGAGGATCTGCACCAGGAGGGGACGCTGAAGGGACCAGGGACCTTGGGATGGGGTGAGGCAGGAGGGCTTGAAGCTGGTGGAAGCTCTGGAAGATCTTGGATGTGCCAGTGGCAGCTTGTGCAGCTCATGGGCCCAGTGAGGGGTTGGCACATTCCCACAGGGATCAATCCCACCCACAGGCACACCCAGGCGGGAGAGGTGACAGAGGGGTGACACTGCCTGCCAGACACGCTGGTCCCTGCCCCCTTTCTCCGTGTCTACCTCTTGATTTTGAAGAATATCAGATTCACCCCTTATCTTTCTGTGATAAGATGACTTTTATCCTATTTTTTTTTTCTTTCTTTTTTTAAGGAAAGGGAAATACCTGATCCGTCTGGACCTCAGGAGATAACTTGATAGAGCAATGCACGGAAGTTATGAGTAAAGCAGCCACGGATAAGGATCGACATGAAACCACGAGGTGGCCCAGAGACTGTACAAAAACAGCCTTTGAGTTGTGCTGGGAGATGTGACAGGGAGCTTTTTGTACCACTTCTCCAGCCCTTTGGGCACTGATCCTGTTTGATTTTCACACTAATGTTCTCACTGGAGGATGGAGGAGTTTGGCAGCAAAGTCTGTCTGTGTTGAAGTAACAGGAATTCTTTTCCCCAGCAGGCTCCCACTGCCCAGCTCAGAGAGCAAGAGCAGGGTGGGGCAGTGCCCGGTGCCATCCTTAGTGCCAAAGCCATCTCCCTACTAACAGCATCGTGGCCAAGCCTGAGAGAATCCAAAAAACAGATTTTGTCACAGGATAACTGAGACTGAGTGAGGCAACCCACCCCAGAGCTATCTGTGTCCGTGACCCATGTTCTGGCTGTCCCATTAGTTCCATCCCCCTGGGTGGGCAAGGATCTACAATTCTCTGAGCTCCTTGGCACATATGTGCCATTGAAAGATGCCACATGTCCTGCTCCTGCACCCACAGCGAGGCAGAGGAGCACAGACCCCGTTCCCCTTGGGCTGTGGAGGCTGTCCGTGTGGCCTCCTCTGCCCTCCGTGGCCACATCATCCCTGAGCTCCTCACCTGAGAAATGTGGGGCTGACTTTGCCAGGACTATGCAGCATCAGGTCCAAACAGAGCCCTGGATTTCCTAAATAGGTCGCCCAGCACTTGCAGTTGGGTTTTATTTCTGATGCTTTGCTCTGAGGAAGCGCCTGTGCGAGTGCTTGACCCAGACCTGCAGGACGATGCTGAATGCACACACCGTGCTGGCCCTGCAAACCAGCTCAGCTCCCCTGAGCTGCTCCAGCCTCCCCAGCCCAAACCTCTCCCAGCCCTGCTCCCACTGGGAAAGCCAGGACAGACTGGATGAACCTTGCAGAACTCATAATCCATTACAGCAGGTGACATGCTGACACAGGTCATGCTGTCACAGCTGCTGCCGAGAGGCCAGAGCTCGGGGACATCACCCCAGCTACTCCAGCTGGGCTTTGCACAGCCAAACCCACACCCTCCCCAAAAATGAGATCGTTTGGGGCTGTTCTGGGAACACTCTGCCTGACCTGGTGATTCAGGGAGAGCTCTGTGTGTGTATGAGGGGTGCTTGGAGTATCTGTGGGAAGGCCCCCAACTCTCTGCATGCCCTGTCACCCACAGCTGCACAGCTGGAATGACACCAAGAGACAGGGACAGGTAGAGGACAACGTCCAGCCTCCACAGGAACAGCCTCCCATCTCTCCCATTCCGAGGCAGGATTTTCTGTGGTTTCTTTTCCACCCTGGAAAGCAGCAGATTTGCAAGGCTGCTCCCCAATTACAGGTGGTGTCCCCCCACCCAGCCACCCCTACTGCTTCCAAATCCATCTGCTGCCCACTTGTGCTTTTTAAGCAAGCCAGGTGCTATTTTTACTGCAGTGAAGTTTTCCATACTAAAAGCTCCTTTTCTTTTCCCTTTCTATAAAGCAGGCTTCAATAATTCCTCGGGGTCCATTTCCAACCTGGTATTCTATGATTCTATAAAAAGAGGAGGTTTCCATTTATAATGAATTGCCTGTGATGCAGCGTATCCCAATTTTACCAGGAAAAAGGGATCCTGTAACCTTCCCTGAGCTCCCAGCGAGATGCCATAAAAAGCCCTTCAGGTCAATAGCATTGCCAATGTTATTCCTCTATCGGTATCACTTATCAGCTGTGTTCAGGCAAAAAAAACGGCTTTTACCCCCCAAAAAAGCCATTTCTTCCCCCTGGTCTGGTACTGAGGCAAATCAACACAAACCCAGGAGTGCTCCTTCCCCTTGGACCCAGCTGCCAGCACCCAGGCAGGAGAGTGGAAGGAGCTGGCTTGGATTTGCCTATGGCCACATCAGGTATGAATGATCTGCTCCTCCCTGAAGTCCTTGAGAAATTCCTGTAAGGAAGAGGAGAAGCCAAATCTCCCAACACACCCAGTGCAGAATCCTTGGCTCGAGTAAGCAGAGGCCCATCCCTGTCCCAAAGCTCTGCCTTCCCTCAGGGAGGTGCAGGATGATAACTGGAGCCACCCCCAGCAGGAATGTGTGAGCCACCGTGGGCAGGGGGCTTGGACAAGATGATCTTTGAGGCTCCTTCCAACCCAAACCATTCTGTGCTTCTATGATTCCATCAGTTGATGAGCCATTTATTTATCCAATCCCAACTTTATCATAACTCTTTTAAAACTCCTCAGCTAAGGCCCCAGAGAACCCACAGTCCAAACCCAGAGCACCCACAGTCAGAACTAACACCTCCAGCTCTGGCCTGTCTGTGTTTGAAACACACTGATTAACAAAAAAAAAAAAAAAA
>VXBQ01008274.1:585479-620988 GCA_013400175.1 Phainopepla nitens
AGAAAAGAAAGGAAATGTGGACTGAAGAGAATGAAGAGACTTCTCCCTGTGAAAGCTCAGTGCATATTTACACAGCATCCTGCCTTAATGCTCAGCTGCTTCATTTGTGTCACTTTAAGCCCTCGGCAAAAGCAGGGAAGTATTAGCTGGGGTTTAATTGTGTGCTGCTGGGTTCTGCACAGCTCCCCACGAGCTGCTGCTGTGAGACAGCCCTGTGGCAGGGCTGGGATGGATGTGGGAGGCAGTGACAGGGGGACAGCCACCAGCCAGGAGGGAGAGCAGCAGCAGGGGACACTCCTCCAGCCTGAGACACATAAAGTGAAACATCAGTTTTCATGGAGCCCCCCAGCCCTGTGGCATCTGGGATGAACTCTGCTGTGCACTGCCCAGACCTCCTGTTTGCAGGAGACAGGAGTAGGTTCTCTCCCAAAACTCCTCCAGCTGCTGAGCCAACACTCCTGAACGTGAACTGGGGGCTCTTCATCCACTGCAGGCCTCCTCTCCAGTCTGCCCCATAGGAGCCACTCCTGTTCCCTGTGCTGGAGGTGAAACAGGCACTGGATAGATGATACACAGATTGTGGTCCATCCCCCTCCCTCCTTCCCAGCACTGCCATCCCAGCCTGCACTCAGATCACATCAGATCATCACTGCTGGAGTCTGGCCCTGAGCGTGGCTCAGCCTGTGGCAGTGGGTCCCCAACTGCACCCATCTAACTTTTGATAAAAGGCACTTGGTTGCAGTCAATAGCATCTCATAATATCAAAAACACCGCAGGAAACATCAAGAGCTGAATTGATTATGGCACAGTAATTCTTCAGGCAGTGAAAGCAGGGCAATTCCCAAGATGGGATTATTTTTTTGCAAGGCTTCACCTAATTTTCTTGATGTTATTTTCCCCCCGCTCACTCCCCAGCCCTCCTTCAAAACCTCTCCAGCTTTGCACTGCTCTTTGATTTAGTCACTAAAAACAATATTTTGCTTAACAAAGTTAAGTTTCCCAGCAAAGTTCCTGGGAGAGCATCACCACCACCCAGATTGCTGGGACAGAAACGTGCAGCCAGAGAGAGTCAAGGAAGATTTTGCTTTTGGCTCTGTAGTCAGCAACCCACTTTGGGGAGACTAGACAAAGCCCTGACAAGAGCTCAAAATATCTGAATCAGAAAAGGAGACCAAACACACAGACCAAAAGGGGAAAATCCGTGCAGAGTGGAGGCAAAGGGCAGTGGATTTTCAGTCTGATCCAGCCTTGACAAAGCATGGAAAGGTTTTGTGAGCCAGTGGGCAAGGCCACACAGGACACACCATTCCTGCTCTCTGCAATGCTGGCATTGCCTGTAAACCATGCACTGAACTTTTTGGTGCTTCTAAACTCATTTTGAGCTGATTTTGCTCCTTTTGCCTGGAGGTGAGAGGACCAGGGAGGGTCTGCAGAGCATCTCCTGCATCTGGAAACTGTGGAATGAGAAGGAGCAGCACTGCATGAGCAAAGTTACCCTGAGCTGCCTGGAAAGTGCTCCACTAAAGGCACAAAGGGCATTTTTCCCTAATAAATCACCCCAAGAGCCAGGGTGACATCCTGGAGTGGAGAAAATTCCTGGAGGGTAGCAGCCAGAGCAGCAGGGCACTGCACTGAGGAGTGGAAACATCACCCTGGCTCTGCTGCTGAGGAGCAAGAGCTGAAACTAATTAACTTCACTTGTCTTCGTGGAGCACAGCTGTCCTGGGTCACTGGCTGTGCCCAGCCCTGGCTGCCCTGGGCTGAAAATCAAACGGGAGCTTTGCCCCTTGGCCTGAGCTGCCGTCCTTCATCCCTCCACAGTGAGACCATGTTCCTCTGCAGCAGCATGTGCATCCCCTTTTTGCCTTTAGCAATTAATAAATCCCCATAAAAATCAGCTTAGAGGTCTCTCTTCCATTGTGCAGCATATCCTGGCTTTACCAGGAAACAGGGAGGCTGGGACTCTCCCTGAGCTCCCAGTGGGATGCCCTTTCCAAGAGCCCTTTCCAAGTCTGCAAGGGACAGTATCTTCTCACAGTGCCCTAAAAGCAGAAGGACAAAGCTGCCCTGTTTGTGTCCATCTCCGTTCCTGTCGTCTCCGCAGAGGTGTTTTTTCCTCCCTGGCTGTGGAGCCTGTCACAGGTTCCTGGCACACTCCCAGGAACATTTTGGCTCCACTGAATTTTATTTGTTTTGTCCTTTGGCTGAAGTGATCCAGCAATAGTTACAGGAAATAAAAACAGGAAGGAAAGAGTAGATCCCGTCCACATCAGGCAACGGAAATCTCATCAGAACTGGTTTTTGGATAGTGCCAGTTCTGGGCATCATCCCAGAACCCTGTCTGGGCAAGGGTATGACCTGAGCTGCCTGGTCCTTCCTCCTGCAAACCTTCTAGTCCCTTTCTCAGGCAGGAGATGCACACAAAAGCAAAGGTAATAAAACTCAAACAGGGGTAAAAAATTGTAATTCAGGAAAAACAGTACAGAGAGGCTGTATAAACAGAGAGGCCAAGGGGCTGTGCTTTGAACAGGCAGCTACAAAGCACACTCCAGCCGCTGGTTAACAGAAAGCAAAGGCAGCAACATAAAAACAAATAACAACATCAAACAGGGAGGGAAAAACACCTTTCCACACAAGAACCCAAGGTCTGATTTTGCTACCTTGCGTCACCCTTTCTGCTAAGCATTCACAGTGTGTTAGTGCCCGGACTCCCCCTCCAAACCCTCAGTACCACTGCTTGTCTCAGGCCTGGCAGGATCCTGCTCCACACAGATCCCACACGGATGGGTGGATGGACACACAGCCACAACAGCAGATCCATATGGAGAATGTGGAGAAGCTACAGCACCCAGTGCCAAGCCCTACTCTGTGACAGGAGATCCCAGAGACATCAAAGGGAATCATTCTGGGTGTGAGACAGTGTTTGCAGATTTGGCAAGTGTGGGGTATTTTTAATTGTCTCAATAAACATATAAACAAAATCTGTTCGCTCACTGGGTTTTCTTTTCCCTCCTGGGCTCTGCAGCACCATGGACAAGAGGAGCTGCAATCACTCAGCTGCCAAACTTCTAGCTGGTGCTGCGATGGATTTGCCTACGAGCCAGGCCCAAATTTACATCCCCTGTCCCTAAGAGGTTTGATCATTTTCTGTGCAGTTTTACAGTGCAGCATTAAGACCTCAAAAATGCAGTGAGTTCACACAGCAGAGCGCAGAGAGTGAAGCTCAGCATTACTGCAGCAGGAGTTACTAAAAGCCCGGGATGAGGGAAGGCTGCAATGTTCCCTGGATTCTGGGCATGAAGGCTGCCATGGCTGCTGACGGACCAGGAAGAGACAGGCTGAGGGCAGCAAAGTCCCTGCACTGTCCCAGAGGTGCTGAGTGATCCACATTTCAATTCTGACCTACCCTAGATCCTTCCTGAGTGATTTCAGCTCCATTTTTTTGGGAGGAGGTTCTCCTCTTTCCCCATCACACCGCTCCCCTAATTCTCTTATTTTGTTGCTCGCACCCTTCAGTGGCTGCCGCAAGATTACATCTCCGTTTAGTCACCCCACAGTGAAGTGAGAAATACCTGACTCTTCTAACCTGCTCTCATAAATCACAGCAAGAGGCAGGGAGGAGGAAAAATCCTGGTAAGCAGCCAGGACAAAGCTCAGTTGGCAGCTGCAGGGCAGGGGCTGATGGCTGCCTCTCTCGAAAGCATCTGTCCCTGTTCTCCAGAGGATGAGGCCAAAGGCTGTCCCAGTGCCAAGCACCAAAAGATGTCTCTCCACCACCTTCTGAGAGACAGCAGCGTCTGGGGGTGATAAGGAGCCCTGGCCAGAGCACAGGGGTGTTATCTGTGGGAATCTCTGTGATGTGCACGGCAATGAATTGCCCTGCAGAAATGAGTAAGTTGTGCCTGCTGATGCCATGATCAATTTGCTCCATCGTGCAAAGCTGTCCATTCATCATGGCCATCGACTGCAGCCACTCACACCTTTTTACTGGCCCCAGAGGAGCAGGAGGCTCTGCAGGAGAGCCACAGGGCCCTGCTCAGGAACAGCCTGAAAAGGGGATTCCCCTCTCCTCTAGCCTTCTCCCCATGGCACTGAGCGCCCAGAAATCACAGCCTGCTCTGCTCCAGGGGGGAAGCAGAAAGAAAAGAAGGGAAAAAAGATCAAGTTCTCATGGCATCCCCTGCACAAATGGCAAGAAGAGCTGGCAGGATGGCCTCTGCCTGCATGCCACATCCCATCCCACACAGGCCTCCTGGCCTTGAGGGGTCCTCACCTGCAGCTGCACCCATCCATCTGTGCTCCTGCAGATCAGGAAGAGGTTAAGGAACAGACAGATGAGTTTTGCTGCTGCAACAGCAGGGACAGAAATGCTGTTTTCACATTCTCCTGGCCCAGATTCCCTTTGCCTTTCTCATCCACTTCATTTTTCATCCTCCTCCACTCACAGGGAGCCTCACACCACAGTGATCACCACTGACTTACAAAATCACAAGTACCCAAATCACTGCAAAACTCCTTCAAAATATCACTCAAAACCCCTGTAAGGCAGGGCAGCAGTGAGACTGCAAGAGTACAGCATGGCTGAGCTGGTGAATGCCATGGGCAGAGAGAAAAAACCTTGCTCCCATCCTTGACAGAAGACAGAACTCGAGGGCACAGAGAGGGGGAGCAGAGTGTTCTGCCTCTGAGAGAATTGAAAATAAAAATAACAAACAAATAAAGAAAAAAGTAGAAAAAAAACCCAAAAAAAACAGTTGATTGTACTTTGGCAAAGAATTCAGAGAGCAAAGGGGCTCACTTGGGAGCAAAACGAAGATGAATCGACAGCAAGTTCAAGAGAATTCATTCTGCTGCTGAACACTTGTCTCTCCATCAGGACATCTCAAAGGCTTGTCAAGCGAAGGCAAAGCTTTTATTTGTTTCTATGGTTGCCATAACGATAGAGCTATATGTCATGTCAGGCAGCAGCTGAGGCTCGTGCCTCTGATTTATAGCTGCTCAACAGAAATTATCAACTTTTCTGCAGAGCGGGTGGCACAGTGAACCGTGACCACAGCGTGTCTGCCAGTGCCGTGCTCTGCCCCCAGGGTTAACTCTCCTCTTGGTCCCCCAGAGCTGTGTGTGCCCCACGAGATGCATTTATTATCCCCTGCAGAGCTGCTTTTATTATCCCCTACAGGGATACTTTTATTATCCCTTGCAGGGATGCTTTTATTATCTCTGCAGGGATGCTCGGTGCTGGGGCAGTAGGACCTGGGGGCTGTGGCTGTGGGTCCTTCCCATATACAGCCACAATTACAGCAATTCCTGACTCACAGGACAAGCTGCACCTGTCCAGCAGAAGGATTGAACATCTAACAGTAATTTGTTTAACAAAAATTTATAGACTACTGTGTTTAACACCAGGTTATGGGAGAAGTACAGGTAAGAGACAGAGATGGGAGTGGAAACAAAGAGGGGTCTTGAAAACAAGCAAGACAAGGTGGGACTGGGATGTATTTCTTGTTCTGGGGCAGGGGATGTGCTGCAGGGACAGTCTGCCCAGCCTGGGAGCCCAGGCTGTGGGGAGAGCCCTGCAGCACTGCTGGCCAAGCTCATGTGAACACAGACGTCACCGTGAGCGTGGCTGTCACAGTCCCAGGCTGTGACTGATGCCATCGTTGTGTGAGGATCAGACTCTGGGGTCGAGGAAGGGATGCTCAGTATGGTCACTGATAAATTATATATGCAAGTTTCATTAACTCTAAGCACTCTCATTCCTAATTTATGACACACAGCCCTAAAACCTCCAGCACCAGTTTTGCACCCTCCTGTGTCCCACCCCCTGAAGCCCCTGGAACATCCTGAGGGGGATGTTTGCACGAAGCCTGTTGGCTCCTGTTTGCTGGAAGATTCTCTAATGACTTGGCTGCAGCAGGGGAAGGTTTGGCCCCTTCATTCCCATCCACCAAAGTACAGCCTGTTGCACTGCCCAGCAGTGAAACACACGGAGAACATTGGGGCATTGGAGTCAGCATTTCCCCAGAGAGCTGCTGAAAGGCCGAGCCCCACCTGTCCCTCTGCATCTCAAGCATCTTCATAAAAACACAAGACCACATTTGAACCTTTAACCCTCTGAGTTGTAAAGACTTCATCACTTGTTTTCTCCAAAGCAGGCTTTCTGCCATTTCCCTCCATTAAACTCTTCAAGACAAGTGACCCCAGAGCCAAAGGTGTCAGACTAATGAAAGGTCTGAGGAATGCAGCATGCTCGTTATTACAGACACAGAGGAAACACAGCACTGAGCCACCACCACAGTGTCACAGGACAGCAAACAGGGCATGCTGGCTGCTGAGGCACAGCACAGGCTCTGTAACACAGCCCAGGCTCTGCCCTGTGCCATGGAGAGGGGACTGTATTAAGGCCCAAGCACTGCAGGTTCAGGAAGAATTTCTTCATTGGAAAAAAGCTGTCAAGGATTGGAAGGGGCTGCCCAGGGAGGTGGTGGAATCCCCATCCCTGGAAAAATTCAAAAAGTAACTGTACTTGGCACTCAGTGCACTGGTCTGGGTGACAAGGTGGGGATTGGTCACAGGTTGGATTCAATCCTTGACGTCTTTTCCAAGCCAAATGATTCTGTGGTTCCCCCGCAGGAGCTCCCAGCATGGAGGGACAGCAGTGCTGGCACAGCCCCAAAACAGGAAACAGGACCCCCCCAGGCAGAGGGAGGGATGGCTGTGTTGGAACACCTACACCATGGACAGCACCTGCTCAGCTCTGATGTTGATGTGATGTGCTGGATCACCACCTGAACATCTGAACCACCAAAACTGCTCTCCTGAGAAGCTGCTAGTTTCAGCCCGGAGATAAAGCAAAGAGGCTGCACGACAAGCAGCTCTGAAAGTAATTTCTCATTGCATGAAAGCAGCCAAGAACTTCAGAAGAGGGTTCCACCCACCCCAGGGTGCTGAGGATCCTGAGCTTGCAGCTTCTCGTTTGAGAAGCGTTTCAGTTCTAAAGCAGAAATAATAGATTGCTTTTCGCTTCTCACTGTATCTGTGAAACCTTCCATAATTCAACATCAAATATTTATTATTACGTTTATTAAAGTTTTAATAATTCAGCAACTCCTGTGTGTAAGATACAAGCGCTGTGAACTCACACCTCCCCTTATTCTACCTGAGCCACTCCAACATTTATACCTGGAATTCTCAGTTCAGTTCCATTTATGAGGGGAGCAGGCAACAGCCTTGTGCCAAAACTTCCCCTCCTCCTGCCTGGCATTCATCCACCCCGACAGAGACTTTTCCACAAGGACCAGTGCCCAGAGACAATTACTGCACTGGAGCAGAAAACAAGCTTCTGAGCCTCTACCTTCACTGAGGCACTTTTAATGAAGATGTGAGGAGGAAAGAAATAAATAACATTCTCTTGGCACTTTGGGTTGGAAAATGTTAGCATAAACCAAGGCAACCCTTCCCTTTCTCAAATGAAAAGCAGAAGTTGTTGCAGACAAGAAAAACAACGCTCCTCAAAGAGCCAAACTGTGATAGATATGTACCACTGGTGTCTCTTCACAGGAATGGGAACAAGCACTGATTAGCAACAAAACCACAACACTTGGAAGTGAGGACATCTTGGATGCCGGGCTTGGCTCTGCCATAGCTTTTTTAGGCACTTGCTTCAACTACAGCCCTGCTATGATGGGACAGAAGAATGGAAATCCATTCCTCATCACTTTGGGAAAAGACAAGACAGAAGGGGCTGGGGGACACAAGGATCCTGCTGGTGCCCAGGGAGATGATTCATAACACAACCAAGACTTTTCAAGTTCAGGAAATTGTGTCTGGAGTTAACAGGAGAAAGCAGCAAGCAGCAAGGGAGGGAAGGAGGGAGGGAGGGAACACGGCATCTCCCTGGCACCCAGCACTCACATGCTCAATCTTAATTTAATGGCAGAGAGGGGAATACACAGTAAATACCTTCAGAATTAAACCCTTATAATTTACAGTTAAACCCTTGTAAACCAGACCAAAGAGAATAACCACCACCAAGGTGATCCAGGCATTCACTGAACTCCAGAAAGGAAAAAATAAAAACCCTCTAATTGTATAATTATTGGATGAGCAACATGGGCTTTCACCCTTCATAAGCATCCCAGCAGATATCAGTGGCCAAGTGGATGTGATATGAGTTTCAGAAAGGTGAGAGCCCCTCTATCCCAGTAAATGCATCCATTTAAGCACTTCAATCTAACATTATACTTAAGCCACTCTTAAATTGCCTTGCCACAGTTTCCTACCAATTCACCTGCCTGTACTGGCAGATTTCAGAGTTACAAACTCAGGCCTGGCCTAGACCCATCAGTCCAAAGAGCCTGGAGAGCAATCACATCAGCTTTCTTATTGGAAGGAGACTAATCAAATCTATCATCATAGAAATTACTGCATCCTCAATAACAATTTAAAGAGCAGTGTAGGCATTCAAGCATGAAGAAAACGAGAAATCTGCTTCCTACCTGACATCTGCTGGATCTTCCGTCACCAGAACATCTGTCTTGCAGCTGGCAAGGGGATTGATGGAAAGCTCCACGGGGGGCACCACGAAGCTCTTACTGACTGGCAGCCACAGCCCTTGACCCAAACTGTAGGTGGACCTGGAGAAAGAGGGACAAACATGTCACACGGGAACAGAGTCTGCAGGGAATGGTGGCCCTCCACTGCCCACTCAGAAGTCAGAGCAGAGGTGGCACCATGAGATAAATCAGTGATTTGGTCTTGTCCTGAAAGCCAAATGGAAGAGGAATGACTTGAGATGTGACAAGAGAACATGGGGATGGGAAAACTCTTCTCTTTATTCAAGGAGGAGTTTCTGTGCATGCTGTCCTCATGGTCGCTGAAGGGACAAGAGGGGAACCCTTCTCTGCCTGCCAAATATGGACAAATTTTTCAGGTCTGTCACAGGCAAATGACACTGGTCCCTTCACCAGCACAAGAATGAGCTGGGATTGACCAAGAGGTTGCATCCACTGGGATCTCCTCATGGCTCTCCCTTCCCAAATGCCCCAGCTGAACCCTCCTCTGACTCACCTGAGTATCTTCTCTGGCGCCTGCTCCCCTGTGACCAAGTCATATCCCCGCTCCAGCGTCGTGTAGGGCCAGGGCCTGGGAGGAGAGAGGGCAAAAGCAGCTGAGCACATCTCTGGGCTGGGCAAGGGGCACAGTGATCACCCACGGGAGGGGAACTGGGCTTCTCACCAGCATGGGAGCCAGGGCAGACCCAGGCCAGCAGTATGTCCCCATCACCCTTCACTGTGTCCCCATCACCCTTCACTGTGTCCCCATCACCCTTCAGGGTGTCCCCACTCACCCCTCACTGTCCCCACTCAGCCCTCGCTGTGTCCCCACTCACCTGTCACTGTGTCCTCACTCACCCCTCACTGGGTTCCCACTCACCCCTCGCTGTGTNTGTCCCCAGTCACTGTGCTCTGTCCCCACTCACCCCTCCTGTGTCCCCAGTCTCTGTGCTGTGTCCCCAGTCACTGTGCTCTGTCCCCACTCACCCCTCCTGCGTCCCCATCTTTGGTGTGTTGCCCCCAGCCACTGTGCTGTGTCCCCAGTCTCTGCTGTGTCCCCACTACCCCCTCGCTGTGTCCCCAGTCTCTGTGCTGTGTCCCCAGTCTCTGCTGTGTCCCCACTCACCCCTCGCTGTGTCCCCAGTCTCTGTGCTGTGTCCCCAGTCTCTGCTGTGTCCCCACTCACCCCTCGCTGTGTCCCCAGTCGCTGCGCACACACAGGTGCCGATGGACGGGGTCTGGGGCGTACCCTTCATGGCAGCTGCACTCTCCTAGAACAGAGCAGGGAAGGAGGAGATGTCTCTGGCCCAGATGTCTCTCTCATATCAGTGACTGCAGAGTCAGACCCTCCTCCCCTGCTGCCCATCTCTGTCACAGCCACTCTGGTCCCTCCTGTGCCTCTGGGACTCCAGAAACCCCCAGGAAGGGTGGAGAAGGAGATGTGGAAAGCTGCAAGAAACCCATAGTTGCTCTCAGGGAGGATGCAGCAGCCACAGCAGCTGGGGATGGGGTTTCATGATGCAGAAGGTCTGTCCTTTAACAGTGTTCCTGTGCAGTCCTGCAGCCAGGGGTTCACTCCTCAGCAGGGATCTTGACCTTGCTTCAGCAGAGCAATGTGCAATCCCCAAGGCGGACACCACAAACCCATCCCACATCCCCTTCCCACCTCTGCTCTGCCATCTGGCACCAGGACAAGAGAGCAGAGTCTCCTGCAGCCCAGACTCCCCGTGAAAGATGCAGAAGCCCCCGAGTTCCACCCTCCACAGACAGTTCCTGTGCTGTGTCCCCATCCCACAGCTCTCAGCCCTGCTCCCCTCTGCTCTCTGGGTGCTGCCTCACCCTGCTCCTCTCTTTTGACAGCAGGAGAAGACATTTCCCACACCAGAAACCCGACCGCACTTGGCCCAAATTGATTCAGTGTTTGGTAGAAATACATAACCTGGAGCAAGAAACAGCAAAATCAAAAGATTAATTGGATTTGCACGTGGAGTTTCTGCTACAAGCTGCTGTCAGTGTTTCCCCCCACCCTCCCCTCCTCTCCCCATCGTGCCTGACGGTGCAGCAAAGCTGAGCTGTAAACACTGCTGAGGTGGGGACTTGGGGAGGATGCTGGGGAGGTGGGTGCCCCCCTCACGGTGGCAATGCAGACTGGCAGCTACCTGCGTGCTCCTCGGGATCCTGAGCAAGTTCTTAAAATGCCTCACAAGGATTACAGTAAAGAGCTTTATTGTCAGGAGGGATCGAGATGAGGATTCAGCTGCTGAGATTTTTGAGGAAGAGACGCCTGGGAAGGGAGAGGCAGCAAAAAAAGGAAAGAGTGGGGGGAAAAAAAGAGACGGCTAATGATGTGCTAAAATGCAACGGCACCTTCATGAAATATTCACTGCCTCAAACGCGTCTAATATTAAAGATTAAATGTCCTGGGATTTGTCCTAGCGACTTCGAAGCACTGATTTATGATCTGTCAAAAGCTGCTAACCTCATGATTCATAACAGGAGCGGCAGGAACGTTGCTGCTCCAAAGGGAAAGGTTGGGAGAGAGATGGCAGCGCCGGGCCCCGCTCAGGCTCTGCCATGCCTGGGGGCTGGGGCGGTCTCAGTGCAAGAAAACACAGGTCCTAATGGCTCCATCAGTGATTTTAAAAAAAGAAAAGTTATTTTTTCCTTGGGTGCTTAGTACGCAAGTTTCCCCAGCCGTGCTGTGGATCATTAATTCCTGGCGCTTATTACATAACAAATATATGCTCTGCAAATGAGAGACATCTCAAAGTGCTTGCAAAGCAGAGCTGGGAGTCTTGGGGCACTGGCTCATGCTCGGCTCCTGCCACAGAAATTAGAGCAAGGAAAGAAAAAACCCCTACAGAGTTCAGCATCCCATGGCCCAAACGCCTTCCCCCGTACCAATGGCTGGGGGTGCTGGTGGTGAACCCCCTTCCCGCGGTGCAGGAGGGTTTATTTTGTCTGCTGGCTTGTTTACTGCTCCGTCAGTTTGGCATCAGAAGGAGGAACTCTATCAACCAGGAGAAATATTGATTTTATCGACTCCAATCCTGGAGTTTCAGCAGCTACAGCCAGTGCTTGAGACTTTATTGGGAGGTTTATTGGGAGGTTTATTTCACTAAGTGAGAGGGCAAGTGGTGGCACCAGCTGGGGAGGAGATCCAGGGCAGGAGACAGTGGGGATCAGCTTTCCAGAGGTGTCCCAGGATGATCTGCACCCCTTTGGCAGAGTTTTGGAAACTGGACAAGAAGGCTCTCAGCAGGGGAATCAGCTGAGTGCTGCAGTCTGCTGGAAGAATGAGGACTCCATCGCCTGGGTCAGATGGTTTAGGATCTATTCCTCTACCAAGAGAATGAGTGGGGCTTCCAAAAAATTTCAGCAGAACCTGCTGTGCTCTTACAGGTTCTCAGGAGCTTTTGCCCTCTCCCCAGCAGCATCCACCTTCCCTCTTTGCCCCCCCCCAAAATACTCTGTTATTTTCAGTCTGTCCCCATCCTTCCTAGAGACAATGCTGAGCCAGGGAGGATGCTGAGCCTGGCTAACCCTTGTGGAATGAGAAACATCTGATAAAGTGCCTGAAGTGGGGGGAACAGGGTTCCCATCCTCTAAGCCCTCTTTAGGGTGTGTTTTTCAATATGCTGCTAAAATAAATCAAACCATCAAAAGGCCAAACTAAAGTGTCTTTGTCCAAAGCAGCTGCATCCGAGATGGACACAGTTATCCACTCAGCCCTGCTGCAGCTAAGTTAGGATTCAAGCTGAGCTTGAAGCCAAAATCAACCAAAGTAACCATGTTTGACAAATAACTGCACCTGGAGCTGGATGTAATTTCCACAGGTCCTGCACACGCCTCTGTGCAGCGTTCAGCTGCTGCGGGAGCACAAATGAATCAGGATCTACCAACCCCCAGGACAAGAATCCTGCTCCCACTGCCATCATACCTGCCCGTGGCACAGGCATGGTCCTTCCTCTGCCTTTGGATTCAGAAGCCACAAACCAGGTTGGATAATCTATAGCAATTTTTCAGCTGTTGCAGCCAAAGGAAGGATCACTGCTCACTCAATATAAATGAGGGCAGGTCCCAGTGCTCAGCTCTGGAGGTCCAACATTGTATTGTAGTGTGTTATTAAACAGGTGGAGGAGCTCTTTTTTTTATAGAAAAGCTGAATTATTCCTTCATCACACTTTCCATGCTGTGCTGCTGCTTCTGCTGGAATGGGGAATGGGATCTCATGCTGCAGCCACACCCTCCCTGCCCATCCCCACAGTGCCTGGGAGCAGCAGAGCAGGGCTGCAGGATGAACCATCAGCGTGCCAGGATAAGCCTGTTAGCCTCACTATGGAGAGAGCTGATCTGTGGTGATAATGCTGCAAGAATCCCCCTAATCCACCCACCCAGTGCACAGCAGGAAGCTCCCAGAGTCCCTGTGCTCCCAGGGAAGCTGCTCTGTGCTGTCACTGGCACTTTTATTTAAGGAGCTGGAGGAGCTTTGGCAGTGGTGGAGCAAAGCTGTTGCTTGTCAGCCTTCTCTCGGCGCTGCTGGTGTCTGTGATTCCCTCCTCCTCCAGTGCTGGCACTCACCCTTGTCCCGGAGGAATGCCCTGCTGTGCCAGGCCTGTGCCCCAGCTGCACAGGTACATCCTGGGGACAAGTCCAGAGCCCAGCTGGGGTGGCAGCCTGATCCCAAAGGCCTCATGGAGGCTATAAACACACACCTTCCCAGCTGTGTGAGCATTGCACAAACACACACCTGTTTCAGGGCTGCCTCTCCCACCCAAAGGGATCCAGAGCTCAGGCACAGTTTTTGTGTCCACTCCTCTCTGACACACACACGCCGTGCAGGGAACACAGCAGGCCCAGCAGAGCATCCTCAGTGCCACTGAGCCTCAAAGCTGCAGCACCACGGTCCCAGCCTCTCAGTAAAGCTCTCTGAAAAGCTCCTCTTCCACCCCTGGCACCTGCTGTTCCTGCTCTTCAGGGAGGGCACTTTCCAGACCTGAGTCTCTGCTTCATCCTGATGAGAAAAGCAACTTTTCTAGAAGCAGTTTAGCACTCAAGGAAGAAGACAAAGAAAGTG
This sequence comes from Phainopepla nitens, assembly GCA_013400175.1. Taxonomy (NCBI): domain Eukaryota; kingdom Metazoa; phylum Chordata; class Aves; order Passeriformes; family Bombycillidae; genus Phainopepla; species Phainopepla nitens. The sequence continues at coordinate 599,112 of VXBQ01008274.1, forward strand.
GCTTCTGCCCTGCCGACCTGGCACAGAGCATGGAGGGAAAACCTGGAGTGAATTTGACAATTATCCCTCCTGTACCCCTGCTGCAAGTCACCCTCCTCACCCTCATCCATCACAGCACTTAAGTGCAAGCTTAACCTCCAAGGATTGTGCCTGAGTTTAAGCTCTGCACAGATTTAATTCTCATTATCATCTGCTCAGCTCCTACACTGCAGCTCCAAGGAACACATGAGCTGGTGCAAGGAAGCAGAGAGGTCCCGAGCGTGGCCTGTGTGCCACAGCTGTCACCTTCTGGGCTGGGCACTGTCCCAGAGCTGGCCATGGCAGGGTGAGAAGCCCCTGCAGCAGGGGTTGGATGGCCCAGTCAGGGGGATAGGTTCAGGAGCAGCTCCACACAGCAAAACCCATCCCTCTTCCCTCCTCCCTGCGCTCTTTAGACAAGCACAGAAAATGCCATTACAAGAACATTAGCAGCTGCAGGATTAAACACTCTAATGGCAGAAAATGAGAGTGCAAAGACAGCACAGATAACCTTACCTCGGCCCCTCGCAGGCACGAGTTTTGATTGCTGTTTATGTATAACACTTCAGCCTGGAGCTAAATTAGCTTGGGAGTTAACTGCCTCCTGCCCTGCTTGGTGCATGAGGCAAGCTGTGCTGCCACAGGAAAAGGAATGGGATATTACATGGGTTTTGACCAAGTTATTAAACTCCATACCTTAGAGAGACAGAACCTCATCCTATAAAAGTCTAAGTCAATAAAGGCACCAGGATCCTCCAACGGCGAAAATAGCAGAAGTGCACGAGAACAAACAAATATTACTTGATGTGCACGGCACCTGCATGGTATTAAACTGAACTAGAGGAAGGAATGGCTGTTTTCATAAACACAAACACATCCTCGTCGAGGTTGGTCATCTCCTGATTTACATGCTCAGCTCTGCAACCTCCAAATCCCCCTAACAGGTTGCCTTTAAAAAAATAGCTCTGTGTAAAATGACTTTCATCTGCCTTGTGTCCACAACACACCCCTGTCCTACCCAGACAGCAGCACCATCTGTGGCTCTGGTGACAAACTGGCCCATTTGGATGATGATGGAAACCCTTTTTTTTTTTTCTTTTTTTTTCCCTTTTTTTTATTTATCTCCTCCTGCCAATTTCCAGAAAAGAACCTTTGCTACTACATTTCATCTGGTTCTTTCAAGCTTCTGCTTATTGCTTTGGGGNTAATGAGAGAATTTTGATGAAGAAATGCCTGATTTATAGATGGGGAAAAAAAAAAATTCAACACATTTGCACCTGCTAATCAAGGTAGCTATCCATCTCATTTATGCCACTGCTCCAGCAAGCCTGACAGCACAAAATCAGAGGCTGTTTCTTCCAGCATTTGGCCCTGAGGGACTGATTCTCCAGCAGGTCTCTTCAGCAATGCCCACAGAATGTGCAAGTGAATCAGTTTTGTGCATACAAAGCAGGTAATTGTGCTCACAAATCAGGATTTGCATATGCCGCTGGAAAGGGATGCTCTCATCAGGCTGGTAAGGGAGGCCAGCGAGGCAGCAGGCACTCCTGGATTTTACCCAGGGGTATCCCAGTGCGTGGCACGAGCGGCAGCACCGGCAGCGCTCCCACATCTCTTCAAAACATGGAGAGTGAGGAGAGCTGACAGCCAGTCCCACAAGACAACAAACCCTCCCTGTTCTCGTCTCAAGCAGCACAGGCTGCACCTGCCAGGACGATGGGGGATTTTGGCTGAACATCTCCAGCCAAGGAGCGCATCTCCTGCCCCGGAGAGGTGCCTGTCCCATCTGACAGCAGCTGGGCACGGTCACTGTGCCACATCTGCAGGGAGGAGCCCTCAGCAGTGTCCGTTTGTCTCCGGATTTGCAGTCAGACCAACCAGCTTGGCCGTTTCCAAGGCAAGAGGGATGAGGGAGATGACATTTTGCTCACGTGCAGATGTCAGTGCTCCCTCTGAAACGCCCTGATGAGCTGGGGCTTTGCAACACAGGTTTCAAATTTGTCAGGGGGGCAGCAATCATTTAATTAAAGAGTGAGTCACACGACAGAAACACGAGGGAAGGCAAATTAAGGTCAGGCAACAAAGTGGATTTTGGCATTTCCTAGTGTTTCAGAGCCTCTGTTTTCACTGGGAATTATTCTTCACACTGAAGGAGTACTGGGTGTCCGGAGTCACAAGTCAATGTATTGTACAGACAAATCCCATCCAAAACCCCAGCCCAAAGAGTGTGCTGGCTGAGGTAAGAGCTTGAGTGTCACCAGAGGGAGCACAGGTGACCTGGGGCTCTCTGTCCAAAGGTGTGCCAGGAGCCCATGGCACTGCCACCAAGGACAGGTCCTGCCCACAGAGGTCTGTCTACACCTTGGAGTAAGGAAGCCTGGGACAGGGCTGGATCCACACTGCCATGGAGGGGCTCCAAGGGTAAGGCTGAAGCCAGATGAGCCATAAATGTGCTGGAGGACCTCAATTGTGGCTCTGCTGCTCTTCACAGGAGCAACTTCGAAGGCTTTCAGCCTCCAGAAAGGACAAACTTCACTCCATCATTCTCATGGATGCTCTGTCCAGCCCGAGAAGGCAGAGGAGAGGGGAATCCCTGGCACCCATCACTTGGGATGCTCACAGAGAGGATAAAATCCCTGACCCGAAAAGGTTGAAATCCAGACAGGATTTATGTGCTGCAGTAAAACCACAGGCCTTCCTCTCTCATGGTGATAAAAATAAATCACCCTTAAAAATAGAATGACATTAATAAAAGTAAATCTAAAAGTACATGCAGTGTATCATGGGCTTACAGTCTGTCTCAGCCAGGTGGGGAAACTTCTCACCAGTTAAAGGCTGGTCAATGGTGATGAACAGATATGGTGCACAGGGTTATGTCCTGGGATACAGGGTCAAGCAGGTACTTCCAAAAGCCTAATTTCAGTTCTTGTGAAGTCCGGACCTCTTAAGGGAGCCTTAGATTTAGACTATGAAGGTCAGCAGCCCCATCAGCTAGTCCTGCTGACCCATGTGGATCCAAGTGTCAGAAACAGGAGAAAAATTGTGGTTTATTCATGTGCACACTCCCAGGTTGGAGAGAGGGGGAAGAAGCCCATGGACAGATTTCAGGAGAGGGACCTGAAGGCTGAGATCCAGGCTGCTCTGTCCTCACCAGGGGCAAGGAGGGACCATGGGCAGCAGGGCTGGGAGGCGCAGAGCAGCTGCCGAGGTTCAGCTCCAGCGCCATGCTGGGGCACAGCGACTCCCGGGACAATGAGCATCGCTGCCTTCCCTGCAAACAAGATCTGACACATCCTGCTCAAGCGTGGGGCATCCAGCAAGAGTGACAAGCTGCTCTGGGAGCTGGGCTCGCAGCAGGAGTGGCAGCTGGCCAGCACAGGGAGCAGCCACTCCTCACAGCCACGCCAGGATCCAGCCAGCCCTGCTCGCTGCCAAGGGTGGGGCTGGCCAGGGGAGCCACGGGGCTCTCCCAGCAGGGGAGTCCTGGTCTGACTCCACACGGTCTCCCCGTGGTTTCTGCTGGAGGCAGAGCTGTTTCTCTCCTCCTTTGAGCCGGGGGACAGCTGAATGCATCTCCCCTCTCCCACTGAGGTGGCTGTATTTTGCCAATGCCTGAAACAAAAATCCTTTGGCTCTGTGACATCTGGATGAGAAGAGCCTCCTCCTGTACCATCTCAATCTGCCAGCATGGCTGTTGGCACCTCCCAGCCCTCCCTGGGACTTTAGGTGATGCCCAGGGCTGTCTACACTGAGAATTCATCCAGTGGCACCATTCTGCTGCAGCCATGCCTGCCAGTGCCTCCATGCAGACAAGCCTTCAGGAACAGGAATATAAGAAGAGAAGATTGTCTTGACCAGGAAAATGAGTTTGTAAGACCAAGTTCAGTATTTGCATCTCAAATGAGCAGAGAGGGATGAGAACAGGGTCACTCCCCACCACCCCATGAGGTGTTCATGACTCTGAAGGATTTCTTATTCTAATCTGTGTATTAACAACAGTCAGGGGCTTTGAGAGGCTTAGCAAAAACCTTCTCCACAGTGAGCCATCCTTTAAACCCTCTGGCAGAACCAGACACCAACATCCTTAACTGCAGCCACGAATCTCATACACAAATGAGGTGAAGGAGCTCATTGCTGAGAGGGCAGCAGCTCACAGGGAGAGCTGGGACTAAACTGGGATGGCCCCTCTCTGCAAGGAGATGGGGTTTGGGTGCTCTTCAGACACTCAGCAAGCCAGCACCACCAGGCACACTTGTCTCCACACCACCAAGAAGGCATCCCAGCTGAGATGCCTTCACACAAGTCTCCAAGCCACCTTCCTATGCAAGGTCCTGTCACCCTGTGTTTTTTGCTGTGTTCTGTGTTCTTGGCACACTGCATACCCCAGGACTCCCATGTGTCACCCAATAAAGACACAAGGGAAGGTGACACTTGTCCTTTGTCCAGCCCCACACCTGGGTCCCAGCAGGGCTGGCTGCTGCTGCACAGGCAGGCACTACACAGCAGCAGAACACGCTCAGCAGAAGACTCATTTAGAGGTGAGGAAGGATGGCAGAGTTCACAACTCCACCAGGAAGGGTTGGAGGACAGATCCAGCCTAGGTAACCAGCAGGCAGGAGCGTGCACTAATGGGAATCGTGGTGCTCTGCAGTGAAAACGGCCAGAAAAGAAAAGGGATGGAGATGGGGTAAACTCACAAGCAGGTTTTCCAGACTGGACAGCAGAACAACCCAAGAACCTTAGAAGCAGATAAACTCCACGTGCCTGCAGCTGCCACACCAAAGAACTGGTAGATCCACCATTTCAAACCCATCCTGTGCCCATCTTCTTTACATTTTGCTGATCGGGGTCACCACTTTGTGACCCTGCCAGTACCTTTCAGTCCCTCATGTCTTCCACCAGGTAGAGCAGAGGTGAGCCAAGAGGGCATCAAAATACCCAGTGACAGACTTCTCCCTCACATCTCCGAGCTTTCCAAGGTCTTCACTCTCCGCCAGCTTGCCTTACCTGTGTCTTGGTCACACAGCTGCTCACAGGCGTCGGTGGTCCTCTGTCCACAGAGGTCTCTCACCCAGGGGGACGTGGCATTGATCTGATAGTACAGAGACAGCTTGGCTGGGTTAAGCCAGTCAGAGATGTCCAAGTAGCTCCCCTCGCTCACAACGAAGCTGCTGCCTGGGGGGAGTGGGAAAAAAGTGTGTTAGGTGAGCATGGAAATCTGAAAGAAAAACCCCAAATGTGCACTTAGGCCCAACATCAGAACACTGCACTCTTCAGGAGCTGTTGTGATGACAATATCTGCAAAATAATAATGACTTCACTGACAGCTGGTCCCAAATAAGTTCATTTGACTATTGCTCTCCAGAGGAATGTGCTCCAGCAAATGGTCCACCAGCTCCTCTGCCCGGACACTTCCCTACCCTTACACTCCTGGGATTTGATTCCCAGGTCTCTGCAGAAATGTGGACCAGTGCAATTATTGTGATCTGTAATCAGAGGATCACTGCCCCAGCTCAGAGAGGTGTCCAGGGGCACCTGGAACTCAGGGCATACATGGGCAGCAGCAGCAGGGGCTGCTCACCTTTAGCTGAAGCTGAGTGGACTGGCCCAACACAAAACTTCTTGTATGAGTTGTCTTGTACCAGACACTCCCCCACCCTCTCCCTCCTGTAAGTTAGAAGCGAATTCCTGCCAAAAATATTTTCTTACAAAATCTTATGCTTCTTTATTTTGTGAAATGTATTTTTCCCCACCGGCATCTGGGAATATGCATCATCTAATTAGCCAAATAGATTTTCAGTTCAGCCCAATCATTTCCTTATCTAACATCTGAGGCCCAGCATCGCTTGGGGGATTTTGCAGGCACAGAGGTCCTCATTAACTCTGATCTTCAATTACATTGATTATAAGACTGCCTCCATAACAGTGCTGAGCAGATCAGAGAGGAGCCAAAAAACCTCTGCCATTAAGCGGTGTTTTGCAAAACTTACCATGGTAAAAGCCTCTAAAAAGAGGGGAGAAGAAACCTGCAAGGAGGAGTGGGCAAGGGGAACTGCCAGGTAGCCCAGGAACCCACAGACACCTTTCCACTAAGTCTGAGGACTTGCAATGTGGGCAAAATTTGCAACCACTGTCTGGATTGAAATCCTCCTCAGATTACCCAGGGATAACAAGTCTACAGATCCAGGCCTTATTGTCATGAAACTTTAAGGCTTATGACCCTTGGTTAAGGACTAGGACACCATTCTTCTAAGCACCAACTTACTCTGATGAAAGCCAAGAGATTAAAAAAGCAGGACAATGAACCTGCAGAAGCAGCCATCCCACATGAACCTGCTTGAATACAAACTCTGGATCTCCTTTTGAAGAGGATCCCTGATGCTTAGCAAGAGGGAGCCCTTCTCACCCTCATCCTGCGCCACGTTATCCACGCAAAGAATAAAACAAGCAGAGCCTCAAGTCAAGCATCCCAGTGAGTGACCTCATTTTCAGGCATTCCAAGATCTCAGCACCATCCAAATCCAAGCCCTAATTTCCCATCAACTCAGGTCTTTGATACTCAGTGATTTTATGCACCACAAACATTCACAGGTGCATCTCTACACTCAAAGCCAGTGGAGGCTGCCAAGCTACTGACTGCTCGAGCAAATGAGAATTAGACATCGGAATCCAGCAGCTCTGGAGACACAGCAAGGCAGGAGCTGCCCCACCAAGGCTGCAGGATACATCTCAATCAGACACCAGGCAGCCGTAAAGCACTGGCTAAACCCCCCAGCACCCCTGGAAAGCAAAGAAACACTGAGCACAAAGAAGTTTCTTAGAGCCATACAGTTTTATCTCTAATTATTCTTGTCAATGAATTTTTAAAGATAGCCTTACATGCCAATAACAACAATTGCTGCTTTCTTTTCTCGAGCAGAGATGCATCATGCACCCTTTGGGAGTGTTTACTGTTTACATGTAGGTGTCTATGTAGTAACATGTCAATTTTGTTTTCCTCCTGATTTCCGCAACTCCCTAATAAAGAGCAAGGCTTGGGAAGCACGTAGAGTTGTTTTGAGACTCAGCTACACACAACTCCCTCTGCACCCAAGGACTGAGGAGTGAAACCAGCAGCTCTTGATTAAATCCCTACTTAATGAACCCCACTTCTGGTTAAAATACAGCTCAGAAGTAAGAGAAGCAAACCCGACACAAACCAGACACATCATTCATATTCAGAGGGATGAAGGTGGCTGGAGCTGGCAGAGGAGCTTGACCCAGGACCTGCTGCATGGTGGGGAAGAGCCCATGGTCAGGTGGGTGATAGAGGGGTGACCTCTGGAGCTCCCCAACGTGGAATCATTCAGGAGGAAAAGACCTCTCAGATCACCAAATCCAACTGTTCCCCCAGCACTGCCAAGGCAGCCAGACCTTGTCCCCAAGAGCCACATCCACACGCCTTTTAAATCCCTCCAGGAATGGGGGCTCCATCACTGCCCTGGGCAGCTGTGACAAGGCTGGACAACCCTTTCTCTGAAGAAATTTTTCTTTATATCCAACCGAAACATCCCCTGGAGGAACTTGAGGCCATTTCCTCCTCTTCTATTGCTTCTTACTTGGGAGAAGAGGCCAAACCCCAGCTGGTTTCACCCTCCTGTCAGGGAGTTGTACAGTGAGAAGGTTCTCCAGAGCCTTCTTTTCTCCAGCTGCCTCAGCTGCTCCTCATCAGACTTGTGCTCCAGCCCGCTCCTCAGCTCCAGGCATTTTGAAGATTAATTACTTATTTTGATTATAGTAAGTCTGATTGAGAAACCGTCCTCATTATCAGGTTTTTCAGGGGTTTGTATTTGTTTGTTTGTTTGTTTGAAAATCAGAAGTGAAAACATTTCAATCCAAAATTCCTGAATTCAGGCTCAGTGTAAAATGGAGGTTTTTCTACCTCAGTCTGAAAAAATCCCAAACCTGGGGAAATTAAAGGTTTTAGTATCCTTCCTCCATCTTTCCTTCCACCCTTTTCTTTTCCTCCTTTTCCATCCTCAGAGGAGGGAGGGGACAACTTCCAGCAAGGAAACTTCTCACACCTCTGAAGCTGAGTGTGTGGCAAGATTTTGAGAGATGTTCAGATGTTCACAGACACCCTCATCACCTTCGCTCCCACTGAAAACACAAACAAACAAACACCCCAGTCTTGATCCCTTTATAGCTTGCCTGGGAAATAAATAACAGAAAAAGGCATTCTACAAATATTTTGAAAGCTAAAATTCTGATGATTTCAAAGCCTGTTCACAAAATTTTTCTCTTCACTTTCAAAGAATCCACACATAGAGAACAGTTTTCAAAAGTCACCATCATGTACATATCAAAACTTGAAAAGCTCAGAAAGGGCAGATTGAGGAGCAAATCCTTTCAGAAACTGCCAAGAATAAACAAATTTTCTAAGCAAGAGCTGTTTCAAACACCTTCAGCTTGCTGGGAACATCAGCTGGATTTGTTTTCCACAGCTGCTGTCTCTGGTTGGAGGGAAGGGGAGTGGTGAGGGACCTGAGGGGGGCAGAACCCCACTCAAACCACTCTCCTAAAACCTTGCTAGCAGACCTCAGGTCCTACCCTCAGGACCCCCATGCCCAGTCTGAAGCACACCTTCAGCTGCTGCCTGCAGTCCCCAGAGCAGGTTCCAGCACAGTCACTCTGAAGACACCTGGGGGTCTGTCGACCCTGCTGTCCTCTGCTGCCAACCTCCCAGGTGTCCTCCTAGACACAAATTTTAGCTTCCCACTCAAAGCCTTGCTGAAATCTCCCTTGAATGGAGAATGTTTAGGTCTCAGGGTAAAGCAACCATCAACCAAACAAGTGAATACAGAAACAAAATCACAACTCTGCACCCAGCACCACCTCCCAGGAACGCCATATCAGGACACGTCCCTCAAACACTGCTGGCTTTCTGAGCCAGCCAAGCCACGGAGCAGCGTGGAGAACACCAGGGCACAGCTACAACCCCCTCCCAGCTCCACAAGGTCCTGCAGCCCCCCAGGGGATTGATTTGTTTGGGTTTATCAGTATGTGTGTTTTCCACTCCCCCCGTTCCTTCCCCAACACTGATCAAAGCCGGCTGAGTTAAGGCAGCGTCAGAAGTTCATGTCTCTCATGCTGGGGTCTCCTTCAAAGTTCAGTGGAATTGCTTAAGCCCTGACAAAAGAGGCTTGAAGTTTTGACATTTCAAAAATCATTTTCAAGAACACAACAGGATAAAACAGCTCAGAAGAGATATCTAACAAGGGAAAAGAACAAAGCACCCAAAAGGCAGCCAAAAGGGTTTGGCTTTTCCTTTCTCTTTCTTTTCAAGGGAAAAGATCAAAACATAATTTTATTTTTGAAGAACATCTATTTCTTCCTCCCTCTGCTCTTTTTGTCATCTTTGGTCCATTCACTGTTTCTTGGCCAACAAAACTCTTTTTCATCTAAAATTAGTATTTTGTGTTGGGAAGCAATGGGAGGTCATACTATGGGTTGCTATTAATGTATCCAGCCCTATGCTATCATACAGTTCTAATCCTGTTACAGATAGTTTTTATAAACACTAGAGGAAAGATGATCCCTCTTGCTTCATTCTATAGGTACAAAGAATAACCCTATTTGATTTCTTTAGAGATCCTTTTTTTTCCCGTTGTTAAACTTGAAAGAATACTGCCCAAAGAGACAACTCCTCCCCTATCAGCTCTTCCCCTTGATCAGCTCTCCCTCTCCTGTCCTTGGCCCAGGGCATGAAAACTTCTGCTTCTTAAATTTCTCCCAGAAAATGCCAAAGAGCCGGTCAACTTTGGATGCCCAGGACACACACGGACTGACTTAAGCAAGGAAATGGGTCTTGGGGCAGGACTGCACCCACAAAATAACACAGTGCCCAGCTTTACCACCCCTGACCTGCCCAGTGCAAAAACAGGTGATTTGGGAATAATTTAAATAGTTTTAAGTCAAACTCTAAGTTCTGTAGTCTAGTTTGTCCAAGCCAACACTCTTTACTTTTTTTTTTTAATTATTTTTCTCTTTGAACAAGGTGAAATGCTTTAACAGAAAGTTTTGATAGAAAGATTAGAAAACAGCACAAGCCTATAGACACATCTTTCATTCAGTCCTCCCTCAGCTGGAGCACTCACAGTTTATATCTCACAGTGCTTGGCTCCAGGGTGTATTTTCAGCACATGAACTGCACCCATGGGCTCTCACATCCCTAACCCAATGATGATCAAACCTGGACAGCCCCATCCCCTCAAAACAACACCAATCTTGCCAGAGCTTTTCCACTCTGGCAAAGCAGAAGTCATTAGCCCTAGGTGTCTGTGTATAATCACAGCTCAAACTGGCACCACCTTTCCTGTGGGAGGAGCAGGGTTACAAGTTAAGTGTTAAATTGCACTTCCTTGATCATTCTGACAGACTCTTTCTTTGGGTTTTCTTGTCTGTCAGTCTTGATTTCTCCAGGGCTGAGCTCCTGACAAACAGCACACCTCTTTATAAGGCACGTGATGGCTCAGCCAGCTTTTCTAAACTTAAGTAAGAAGGAATGTGCCCACCCTGCCTTGTGGTCAAGCTCATGCTGCAATGAGATCTCCCAGGTCAGCTTTAGACAACATAATTGTGGAGATGTTGGTAAGAGCACATTTCTGTCCTCAGAAGGCATCTGGGCCAGCAGTGGCTGAGACAGAAATGAGACTCCAGAAAAAGAAAAACAAAAACAAAACCCAAAACCTTCTCCTTAATGCTCCATATCTCCCAACTCCCACACTGCAGCCCAGGGCTCTCTAAGAGTGACGCTCTCCAGATATCAGAAAAGGGTTCAGGGAAATCCAGCCCAAATCTAATCACATCACAAAGCACAGAGGAGCTATGATAAGCTTGTTGTATGAATACAGAAGTCCATGTTTGCATCTCTCTATCTATGGGAGGGAGAGCAGGCTAGCTGGTCAAAGATGAGCCATCCCTCCCAAATCAGAGGGGAAAAGGTGTTGGTAAAGCTCAGCAGGTGCCAGGAAATGTCCCCTTCCCACGGGAGTGGGCACCTCCTGCCTCTCTCAGGGTGCCACATGTCCCAGCTCAGAAGCAGCTCCTGCTGACACTACCCAAATGCCATCACCAATCCTGCTGGCTTTGCTCCAGTGAATCCTGCAAGGGAGAAGGAAGGAGCATGTGGCTTCCCTTGCAAATGGAGCTGCCCCAGGAGCTGGGAATGCCTCTGTCAGGCACAGGGCTGTGGAGCTGGGCAGCAGCTGAGCAGGTTCACAAGCCTGTCAAAGCCACGATAAAAACATGATGTACTTCAGCCTCCAGAATCTTATTAGTTCTTCATGCAAAGAGCGTTCATGCTGTAAAACCGTCTTGGAATCCCTTTGATCCACGCTGATACAGTTCATAAATTGATGTTAATATTTAGAGTTCATGTCTGGTAACACTGCAGCCATTTGCTCACATTTTCTTGCCAGACAAGCAGAGTTGGGAGTGGGAGTGAGCTGTACAGGCACGGAGGTGACCCTGGTGATTACGAGCTGGTGAAATAAAATGCAATTTGTAAAGCTGCCCCCAAACACGGCCACTGTACATGAAACACACAGGGCCTGGAGCAGCCAGACGTGACACTGAGTCTGCGACAAGAAAGTGTTGCTTCTGTCAAAGCCCTGACCCAGGTCTCCATACCGCAAAAACCCTGGGAGGAGAAAACAGCACAATAAAAAACTTATTTTAAACCAGTTCCTTCTGCTGATTTCAGAGGAGACTTATGGATCTGGGAACAGCTGGTGAACATGGGAGACCCCAATTTCAGAATCTTTCTAAATGCCTGAAAAGATCACAGCACCACAGAATGCTTTGGGTTGGAAGGGACCTTAAAGATCATCTTGTTCCACCCATCTCCCACTGGGCAGGAACACCTTCCACTGGACCAGACTGCTCAGAGCTCCATCCAGTCTGACCTGGGATAGGTCTGAGATCAGATCTCTTCTCCATCCTTCTGGCACAAACCTGGGGAGATTCACCTGTAAATCAGAGAGTGTCTCCAGCTCTTCCTTGCTGCTGGACAGGATGGGGACACAGCCAGTCCCCCACCTCCCGTGGCTCATCTCTGTGTGGCCACATGTGCAGCACATCCCGAGTGCCCTGAGAGCACGAGGTAATGCCTGGTCACCTCCAAGAGCTGCAGAAGATTGAGCAGGAAATGTCAAAACCAAACAATTTAAAGCAACACATTTAATTAAAACCAAAATGAGAAGTTGTTGCGAGTCCCAACAATTGCAGTCTGCATAGCAATCTTCAGGGAAAATTAACACAGGCTGCTAATAGCAGCATCCAACATCTTGGAAGAAACAGTGGCGGGGGAAGGTAGGAAATAATCTGCAGACGAAACAATTACTGATCAGCTGTGTGGCAAGGACAGCAAGGCATCGTTCAGGCAGGCAGACGCAGATGCACGGAGATTGAAAGAATAAACAAAAAAGCAGCTCCCTCCACCTCTGCCATCTTGTCAGAGGCTCCAAGCCAAAACATGGTCTCGAGTGGAAATTCCACTTCTGCTGGCCTCTTGGCTTTGCAAGGGAGGACCTGGGTTTGCTCTCAGGGCAGTGTTCATCCTGGGAGAGTTCATCCAGTCTTGCAGGAGGGACAGAGCCAACACATGGGCAGCTTATCAGGGTGGGGACACTGCCCACAACACACTCTGATCCCACTGTGGGGACCCTGCCTGCCCACACCCAGCTCTGATCCCACTGTGGGAACCCTGCCTGCCCACACCCAGCTCTGATCCCACAACAGGAACCCTGCCTGCCCACACCCAGCTCTGATCCCACTGTGGGGACTCTGCCTGCCCACACCCAGCTCTGATCCCACTGTGGGAACCCTGCCTGCCCACACCCAGCTCTGATCCCACACTGAGCTCTGATCCCACAGCAGGAACCCTGCCTGCCCACACCGGGCTCTGTGCACCACTCTGCACCCATCTCACAGCTCAGCGAGGTGCAGAGGGATCACCACAACTTCCCTGGCACACATCTCGGAGGAGAAGGGAAGAAGGCTGTAAATGCCCAAGATGTCTTTGACAGAAACCTGCTTTATGCCCTTTGCTTTATTTCCACTTATAAAGCAAAGCCCTACAAGCCCCTTGCTAAACGCAGCTCTTGCCTCCCTCTGCACCACTGGAGGATCTCACCCACCTCTCCCACTAAAGTACAAACATCCACCCACACCGTATATAACCTCTCACAGGCTGTAAAAATGGGAAGCTTTAATTGATACTATATTTCACACTGTTGTGCAGCAAGGACATACTCCAGGCTGAGCCCTCCAGAGTATCTTTCTCCACCCTGCCTTCCCTGCAAGCCATTCCCATTGCTCCAGCTATACTTTTTGAATTATTACTTACAAGAAAAAAACAAAACCAAAAAATAACTATTGAATAGAGAGCTGAGTGGCTCACATATTCATAAGAGGTTTTATTACTCAGATGGAGGGGCTCTCTTTCCTTTCTTCCCCACTTTGACACGGCTAAAGGGTCCTCTAAATAATGCCTTGCATTTCCATATCCTCATAAAAGCCACTACGGTTCTTTCCATAAATCTGAGCCACCTCTGAAATCAGAACAATTCCTTCTGCTCAGCACAGGCAGGGGCTGCCTCGAAACACAAAGCCCTGGAGCAGCAGAAGGGAGGAGAGGAAGCTCCAACCCCTGCATTCGACGAGAGGATTTAGAGGCACCAACTCGTTTCTGGGAAGCAGGAGGTGCCAGCCCTCCCCGCCAAGCACAGCAGCTCCTGCCAGGCTCTCCTTGATCCAGCTGCTCTGTGAAGTGAAGGCACAGCAACTGTACAAACCAGGCAATAACTGCTCAGCGGGGAGCAAGGCAGGGGCACCCCATCAAATGAACAAAAGGAAGAAAACAAACCGAGGGAGGAATAAGGGCAATAGAGACAGGCTGGTTGTTACAGAACTGCTGCATGGAATATATCCTCCCAGCTTGGCTGCCAGTTGGCTTCTGGTTCTGGTCCTGGTCCCTCCCCTCCCCTTTCCCACCCTGCCACTCCAGCAGGCTCTGGAGCTGCTTTCTCTAACACCATTCTTGCTGCAGCAGGGAAGGCTGCTCTTCTCCAAAGCTGGAGACATTTGGGGAGGCTTCCCCCCTCTTTCTTTTCTTGGCTCTGGCTGCTGGCATGCCAGAACTGGCTGGCATCTATTTAAAGTTTCCTTCAAAGCCGAGTTCTCATCATCTAGGAGAGCGATTTCTTTCAGCCTCTGCCTTTGTTTGGCTTCTCCTGCAGAGGTGCTGGTAGCAGCTCCGCTTTCAGATTTTCCTTGGCTCCTGGTGCCTATTGAAATTCCACATTTCGAAAGGGAATGAGAGGGCACTGCTCCCTCACGTGGGAACATTTCCCACGAATGCACCGTGCCTGCCTTCTCACAGAGCCTGCCTTATCCTCCTGTGCAACACCAAAGGGAACAGCTTCGGGAACCAGACGATTTCAGCGCACGGCGACACTTGCGAGACACAGTGCCACTGTTGGGTGCCACACCAGAAGCTGCTTCAAGACTGATCAAAGCTCCCAGACTCTGCCAGGCCAAACATGTCAGCTCTGTTGTCACCTCGATGCCACAGGGAGGCTCATGCCAACCCCCTTCAGCACCCTGTAAAAAGCAGATTTAATCCCCCACGGGAGATCTCCACATCCCCTCTTCTCCATCAGCATCAAACTCCCGGTGCTGAGCCTTGGCGAACACATCCAGCCACACTTTTCCTGGGTATCATTAAAATTTCCCAGCCCAGCTCGGTTCTGCCGTGTCTTTAAATGCTTTGTAATATTTTGCTGCCAGTTGGGTGGTGCCTTGGGATTTGTTGTTATTCAGAAAGAAGGGACAACTTTAAGAGCATTTTCTCTTCCCAGGCAAGGGACTGTCATCACATAAAATGATGAGATTTCAAGGAAAGTGATAGCCACTGCAAAATGTCTTGGCTGCTTCTGTGTGAGGAATTTGACTGTATCTCATAAAAAAATATTTAAAAACTTTTCGCAGTTTGTAATTATATTTTACAGTTTCATTACAAAGCTCATTTTAATTCTTCTCCAAACCGTTGTTACCAGTTCTCTTGCCACTTTCTCTTCAGAAAAGTCATTAAGTCGGGACTGGAAATCATCCCATTTCCCCCAGTTTCAAGGATATTAATCTGCTTTATTGGTATTTCATTGTCATTTTCATTCGAGTGTTCCCTGCATTTGCATAATTTGCATCGCCACCCCTTTCCTGGTGACAGGCACGGGCTCAGCTTTTCACTTCCATTCTACGTAGTCTCATTGTGTTTTGTTTATTTTCTTTTTCAGGTCACTCTGTCTTCCCTGGGCCAGAACCACAAGCTAGGAGCAGGATGCTGAGGTCCTGTCTCCATCACTGCCTTCCTGGCTGACCTTCAGCAAGTACCAGAACCAGTGTGAAATACCAGTCCAAGTCCTGAACTGGCCAGTGCCCATCCCAAGGGGACACTAGTTAGCACTGGAGCAACCCCATCCCCAAATGCAAGAGTTTCTGTTCTCTGGCTACTTGGAACCATCTGTGAAGATTTCAAGTATTCATGTGTGCCTTGGACAATCATCAAAACTTTTTAGAAACAGGTCAAGGTGTAGACAAGTCCCTTGTTTCAAATCTTTAAATCACAGAATGGTTTGGCTTGGAAGGGACCTTAAACATCCTCTTGTTCCAACCCCCTGTCATGGGCAGGAACACCTTCCACCAGACCAGGCTGCTCAGAGCTCCATCCAAACTGGCCTTGAACACTTCCAGGGATCTGCACCTTGATGTTAACTTCATGTCTCCACTCCACTGATGTTCTGTTCCTCCAATGTGTGAACACAAAGTAGATGCTCTCCTCCTCTTTCCTACAAGGGCCAAGCTGTGACCACTGGGATATCCCAGCTACCCAGAGACCACTCTTAGCAGGGCTAATCTCACTTCAAACACACTGGTGACTCCCATTCTGCCACAAGGTGATGATTTCAATCTCTCTCCACCAGCCTCTGCAGCTGCATCCCGCTGTGTCTCTTCTCCTCCCCAAAATATTAATGCCCCAAGAGCTGCCCTCCACCCCAAAGCAGGGGGCTGTCCCAGAGTTGGCTGCAGCAGGACACCCCAGCAGCTGGTGATGCACTGGCTGCATGCAGCACATTTCTGGCAGAGAGAAAGTGCCCCCTCTGCATGCCCCAAGCAGTGAGACGAGTGCAGGAGCTGAGGAATTGGAACCGACTGAATAATGGGTTCTGTCTGCTGGAAGAAAATGAAATTTGCCCTCATGTTACTGAAAACTTGCACTCGACGCTCACTGCACATTATAAAGAAAAGGTCAGTGAAACACAACAAATGCAAGGAGCCCAGTTGGAGAAAGCAATAAATAGTGACAGCAGCACTCATCTAATTTATCAAAGCATCTCTGCCTTTGCTCAAACCCCAGCAATTTCCCTCTGTGCTGCTGCAAGAGCTGGGACGAGCAGCTCTGCTGCTTCAGGACAGCAGGAGGCCTGTCTGTGCAGCTCCCAGGGCTCCTCAATGAGTTTAGAGAACAGAAATATCCATCAGACACAATTAGCACCAATGATAACAACGATAATATTAATTGACGTGACTGAGATTTTGGCCTCAGGCTCGCAGATGTGCTTGCGGAAAGGGAGATCCCTGCAGTCAAACACAGCTGGGGCATTTCCAAAGACAGGGATTGTGGGAGTCTATATCGCTGACATGGGGTCCCCTTACCAGGAATCCCCTGTGAAAAGTCTGTGCCAGGGTCAGGAACCAGGAATGAGACAAGCGGGACTCACTGGCTTCGCTCTGCACTTGTTTATTATTTCTTTATCACAATTCAGAGCCTTAGGTGACAACAGGCCCTGCACACTTCAGTGACATGGGCCAGCAAGGCATAAAATGGACGATTTCAAGGGTTCTTATACAGATACCTTATCTAATTAAGTTTTACAACGTACTTAATACATGGTATGTTTTTATTTTTCTATTAGTTTCCAATTATTTGTTAATCACGTAACATTTGCATTGTGACTTTGTCTAACCAATCACTGTGCTACCCACACTGTAGAAAATGGAGTAGATGAAGAAGAAGGAAGAAACTGAGTCAACACTCAAAAGTCCTCTATCTTGTCTTTCATCTACCTTCTATGCTAAAAACTCCAAACCTACTTTTTCACCCTGTGATAAACTACAGTATCATTTACTTCATACATTAACAAAAACTTAACTTCCCACAAAGTCTTGGAAGCTTTTTCCACGGCCAAAGACCAAAAGCTATACTCTCCTAAAAAATAAGACCTCCCGAGACAAGCACAGGAGATATTCCTGTGTCTTAGATTCCCACAAGGGATCTCGGTGCCCCAAACACACCCAGAGGGCAGCAGGAGGGAGGCTCTTACCGTCAGCGATGAAGTGCTCGGGGACGTGGAGCGTCACCTTGACGGTCAGCGGGCAGGAGAGCTGGGAGCCGCACACCACGGCCAGCACGCAGGAGCTGACCGCGATCAGCGTCAGCGCCGTCTTGTTCACGGGGCTCTTCGTGGAACCTGCAAGGCACACACAGGGGTGGGTGGGGGCCAAAAGGTAAAGCTCTACCCAGGGCTTTCTCAGCAGAGGCAGGGGAGCCCCAGCACAGGGAAGGGAGGCATTGAAAGCAAGGATGGCAGCTCAGCAGGAGTCTGCACGCCCCAGGATTCCCCACACACCTTGTTTGGCATGGGGCTTCATTTTGCTAGAGGAGGGAGAAAACCTGCTCAAAGCCCTGGACAGACCCTCTCCCTGGGAACTTCTCCTCCCTGGAATCACTCATCACACCTGCCGTGCTCCCCTGCTGAAACCACCATCACTTCTTGTCAACACTGGTTGGCTTGGCAACCCACTGTGAAACCCTGGTGGAGCGGGACAGCATTAGGATGGCTGAGTCACCATCAACAGCAGCTGGGTGGGACAGAAGCCCCAAGGATCCCCAAGTTTCATAGGGAATGTGGTGAAGCTGTGCAACACAGAGCCATCCAGAGAGACCTGTCTGCGCCAGAAGATTCAGCTGCTTTTATTGGATGCAGACTGGGAATGTCAGGTGTCCAAATGAGAATAAACATCACTGCTGGAGATGACCAAGAGCTGTCCCAGGCCACTGCAACCCCACCAACAGGTCTCCACTGCCCAAGCAAGGAGCAGCCTTGGAACCTGCATCCTTGAGGCCTCGCTGATCCCCCTGGACCTGGGGGCTGCTGCTCTGACTGCACTACATCCCCCACGGCCCCCTCATCCAGCACCTCGTGCCAGGCCCCTGCTTTGCTCCAAGATAACGACAGACACCTCACAAGGCAGACAGGTCCTTCCCCAGGGCTTGGGATGCACTGCTTGGAGAGTGTGCCCACGGCAGGGAGAGGGCACAGCCTGGCAATGAACCCAGAAGAAAAAAAAAAAAAGAATAGGCAAGCTGAGATGACCCAGCTGCCAGCAGAGCTGACCACAGCCCTGCTCCGGATTCAGGTGAGGACCTCCTGATTTTTGGAAGCTAATGCAGCCTTTCCCCATTTGTGCCCCAGCCCTCATCACCTCATCAGCAAAGTGAGATTTAAAAAGCATAATTTTGAAAATGGAATGGGAAATGGATCCAAGTTAGCACTTGCACACCCTGGGATTTGCCTAAAGCTGCTGCTGGAGGTGCTGGTGCCAGGGCAGGGCCCTCATGCTCAGCACAACCTGTGCTTTCCAGGCAAGGCACCAAGCCCCACCACAGCATCCCCAGGTTGGAGCCTGCACAGGAAATGCTCCAGCCAGGATTTGTAGGACAGGAGAAGTGGCTGATCTGCTGGAAAATACCCCCATCACTGCGACCAACAGGAGCAAGTAAATTGATTATTTATGAAGCATCTTTTCCTTTTCTTATGCATGGATCATCTAAACAGCCTTCCCACTCCTATTTCACAGTTTTATCACCAATCCCCTGTGCCCCTCACCTTGCAATCCTCTTTTTTCTCTTCCAATCTTTATTCATATCATCAGCATAAGTTAGCACCTCCATGGGAGGCAAAATCCTCCTCTTGCTGGGCATACTGTGCCTGCCACAACCCCTGCTTGGTTTGAAGTTATAACACAAATGCAAAAAGAAAAAAAGGGGAAAAAAAGAAAAAAAAAAAAAGAATAGGCAAAGAAAAAAACCCCATGAGGATAAGTGGACAAAATCAAATATACAATGGACCAGACAAGGCTGGATTTCACCCTTATAAATCACCTTTCAATCCAGGGTCTTAAAGTACTTTGCAAACATTAAATCATAAATCCCTTATGAGTGAGACAAGTATTATCCCCTTTTCACAATGAGCCCAAATCCCAGGTATGATGGCAGCTTTCACCAAACTGCAGCCAGAGTGGAGCTGGATGAATTAGGATTTCATATCCCCATTGGTCCATGTGGCTTCTTCTCTCCCTGTGACTCAGAGGAGAGCAGCACAGAGGCTTGAAACAGCAAAAAGTCTTTTACAGATCCATGAGTTTGACCCTGGCTGCTCAAGGAAAGGGACAATTGCTCCAAGTCTTCTGTAACTCCCTTCCCTCCTGCACTCACTCATTTCCATCACTGCTAATCACTGACCTCCAGAAGTGCCTGACGTTTGGTTTTGACCAACTGAACCAAAGCAAGGGGGCTTCTGCTTCAGCAGAAATTGGGTTTCCAGCTCAGCTCTTTATTGCTCAAGACCAGTTTGCTGCCAGGTTTGAAGGGAGACTGCTGGAAAAGCATTTAAAGAGAGGGACAGGGCTTTTGTTTTCCATCTCTTTCCCTGCTCTGCAGACCGCTGATGCTCCAGCACTGCTGTGCTGCATTCAAACGCCTATCTGGAGATAATCAGCTTCCCTCCAAGCCTTTAAAAACACAAGCAAACGTACTTTCAGCAAGGCTGTGCTAACCAAACCCACCTCAGCAGGTTCTCGAGGGCTTCACCCTGGTCCAGAGGTGAGACAAATTGATCCCTTCCTTCTTCCGCCCAGGGAGGGGATCCAAACCCAGCTCTGTAGCTCAGGCAGCCCCAGATAAACCCATTGTCACAAATGAGAGGTTGACCTGGCTAAGCCTGTGCTTTCCCTCCTCTCCTTGTCATCTCCAGCCTTTTTTTTCCAGAGAAGTGTTTGAAGAGCAGATTTAAAGCTCCAGCTGCACCACACAAGCTGGTATCCATATCCTTTACCAACAGGAGGAAGCTGGTGGAGAACACAAGACCTTCATGGATGGTTGAGAGCCCCAGGACCCAACAGAAGTCCTGGTTTGGGTCTTGTGGGGTCCAAAAAGAGCAGGAGGAAGATGGTGACCAGGCATGGCTGAGACCAAACTCACTCCCCAGATCTCTCTCCCCTAATAAATGCTTCATACATTAAGATGATCTCTCTGTATCTTTAATCAAAGATGTTTCTGTAGTGTTTTGAGAGGTTGCAACAAAGTGAGTGGAGGCCCAGGTGCTCACCCAGGCAGTTTTGAAGGGAAAAACGTGGACCATGGGGACTCTCAGGGAGTCTGCATCCAAGGAGTGGGCAGGGCACACCACCAGGATGAGAAATAGGAATAAATTACTTCTATCCAGAGAGAAGTAACTTCTCCCCACAGCCCACAAAATCCAAGGAGAGAGAAGCAGAAAGGAAAGGCAAAGTGCTCTATTTCAGGGCAGAATCATACCTGACGTGCTCCCTGCTGCTGATCCAAGGGTGGCTTAATTAGCCTGGAAAACAAGAGGAGTGTCCAGCACTGCAGTCAGAAGGACTCTGGCCACCACCACCTTCCCCACCCAGGATTTTTTTTGTCTCCTCTCAAACCCCAGTGCAAATTATCCTGCTGAGGGTGTGGGTCCCTGTGCAGACAGCTCAGAAAGCGCTTGCAAAGCACCACATTCCCCTGAAAATTTTGCACCTGCTGCAAGATGAAGATAAATTCAAAGCTACTGGTGTAAACACTCAGCAAACAGCCCCTCCAAACGTGCCGTGTCTCCTTTGAAATATCATTTCCTCGTGCATTTAATTACTCACTGCTTTGTGCACTTTCCTTTGCCCGCCCAAAAGACAAGGAGGGGGGAAAGAGCCCAACAAAACTCTGGGCTCAATTCTTCTTAATATTGGCAGTACTGCCTAAATTTAGGGGGGAAGAAGGAAAAAAAAAAAAAACCACAAGGTGTGTTCAGAACAGGTATGGATTTATGAGCAACACAAATATCCCGTGTTCTCGGTAATATGCTGTTTCTAAATCAGGCTCATAAATACATGCTTGGGAGATTAGTCTATAAAAAAAAATAAACTTTAATTACCCCCTCTTTATCAGCACACAGCCCGTGGTGTTAACCATATGTGGGTGTTAAACGCCAAGTGCTTTGCAATCTTCCCCGCCCCCCGGGAGATAATAGCATCACACGGAGCGTTCCGCGGCCACTCCGGTATGGAAATGTATTCCCGGCAGCAGAGCGGGACGGGGCTGGGGAAGGCGAGGGGAGAACAGCGAGTGCTGGAAGTGCTCAGCAACCCCCGCCGTGCTGTGCCGCATGCAGAGCGCCCAGCACCGGGACAGCAGCACTCTCGGGGGACAGCAGCACCCCTGGGGGGGACAGCAGCATCCCTGGGAGGACAGCAGCACCCCTGGGGGGGACAGTGGCACTCTCGGAGGACAGCAGCACCCCTGGGGGGGACAGCAGCATCCCTGGGAGGACAGCAGCACCCCTGAGGGGGACAGCAGCATCCCTGGGGGGGACAGCAGCACCCTTGGGGGACAGTGGCACTTTCGGGGGACAGCAGCACCCCTGGGAGGACAGCAGCACCCCTGAGGGGGACAGCAGCATCCCTGGGGGGGACA
>VXBQ01008274.1:621752-644701 GCA_013400175.1 Phainopepla nitens
TACGAGGGGCAGATCATGTCCAATCAAATCAAACGCCAATTAAGATGAGCAGTGGTGCTGGCAGGAGGCTCTGGACGTGGAGCACCCCTGCACGGGGAGGGAGCAGCACTGCCTGTGTCCGCTCCCGGCCCTGCAGCAGCTCTGCCACAGCTGGAGGGGGGAGGGGATGGGATGGGATGGGATGGGATGGGAGGGGATGGGATGGGATGGGATGGGATGGGATGGGATGGGATNTAGGATAGGATAGGATAGGATAGGATAGGATAGGATAGGATAGGATGGGAATGGTAGATCCTCCTTCCAGTCAGACTCAGCTCCCCTGCCCAAGACCCCACCAAGCCTTCATGCACTACCCAGGCCCAGAGCCCTTTCCTTCTGAAGGGAATGTGGATGCAATGACCCCCCCCAGGCAGGTGTTTCATCACACACCGCCTGCACCACACCTGGTCCCAGCCTCTTCTTGAGGCACCTTCTCCACTGCAGTCCTGGACAGATCCCAAATGAAGGTGCTCACAGCTACAGCCCAGATGTGGGTCAGAGCTTGAGCACTGGGCAGTCTCCAGCCTCATCCCAGAGTCAGCAGGCTGTGGTTCAGCCTTGGAGTGGCAGCTTTGCTTCCCCTGTGTTGGAGGAGACCCCTGAGGAGACCCTCCAAGGACACAGAGGGTGCACAGAGGAAGGGATGAGGGAGAAGAGGAGGAAAGGCAGCCACGTTGCGCAGCAGAAGGGTGAGATCAGTCGCTTCTGGATTTATAGAGGATTAGATCTTGCTGAGCACATGCTGAATCAGATTAATACTATTAACATTTATGAATTATCCTCTAGCAATTAGCCGAGACGTCCTCCAGTACAGCACAGGGAGCTGCAGAAAAGGCAGCCCTGGGGTGTGGGCCAGGGGGAGGAGGATGCCAAGGGGTGGCTTGGGCACTGTGGGGAGGTTGGGGCTGGGCTGCAGGACCCCACAGCGAGGTCAAGGGTCCATTGACCGAGCTCCTGTGTGCCCCAGTGAGCTCTTGTGCTCCTCCATCAGCCTGAGCCTCGGCTCTTAAGGTGCTCCTGGAGTTATAAAGCCTTATGTACTGAATAAATGTATTTGCTTCCTAATTATACAGCTGTTGGTGGTGCTCCCCCTTGGCTCTAAGGCATTGTGCCTGCAGCTGGCAGGGACACTCCGCCAGCAGATTACAGCCAAGAGGAGGGAGAGGGCATAGGCAAAGCCTTGGAGGCTGGGCAAGAAATGAGCAGCTGAGGAGAGAGGGGAAATAGAAGTGACCAAAGCGGCACAGGTTGAGATGCTGATCCCCCAGCCCCATCAGCACCAGGGTCACCAAGGGCAGATTCTCCTGCCCACATATCTTAGACCTTCTGGTACAGCAAAGGGGGGAAGAATTTGTGCAAACTCAATTTGCTCTTCTGGCACTGTTATATTTTTTTGCATTTCTCTGGGCAGGGACAATTAAAATCAATGAAGTCAGTTTTGCTTTCATGTTCTCGGTGCTGAATTGGTTGAGATAAAATCACATTAAAGAAACAGCTACATATTTAAAGGTAGATATTGCCTGGACTGGAATTTTCTTTCATGAAAATCAATGAAAGCACTTCTCCTGGAATTAGGGCCTGATCTTTTTTTGTTTTACACTCCAAATGAGTCCCAATTTTACAATATACAAGCACAAAGGCAAATCTGAGTGGAAGGTTTCATTTTAAGGAGAAGGGAAAGCAATTTTCAATACAGTGTAGCAAAAACATTATTTCTACAGGAAAAAGGGGAAAAAAAAGTAATCATTATCTATGAAATAGTTTGTGTTGAGTCACAGCCCAGGGAGGATTGTGCTCAGCAAGTGAAGGGCTGGTCAGACAGATGAATTGATTTTAGAAACCAGGAGGAGAGAGCAGTGCTGGAGGCCAGGGTGACAGGGAGGGCTCAGGACCTGGCAGGAGATGTCCCAGGGGCTGGTGGCAAGAGATGTCCAAGGACTCAAGTTGCTGATCCTGGCTGGACCTTCACCACACTGCCTGCTGTCCCACTGTCACCCTGCAGGCAGAGCTGGGATCTGGGAATTGGGCTGCAGTCTCAAAAAAAAAGAAAAAAAAAGTCCCAAACCATCTTTTGCCTCCATCCATTATTTTTGGAATAGATGCAAACTGACAGAACAGGATGCGAATACAAATCTCTGCTCTGCAACAGCTCCCCAGGGTTAGGGCACATCTCTCTGTGCCTCAGTTTCCCCCGGAGCCAAGCATCACACGGGAACAAATGTGACAGTGACATCCACCACCCTCTGCTCCCTTTCCTGCTGCAGCCAGGAGACAAATCCATCGTGCCACAGGAATCCACAACGAAACGCATCTTCATTTTCCAGCCGGCACCAGCCCTCGCCCTCCTCCCGCCGGCATCCAGCTCCGTGTTTATGTTCTGCTTCCTGGGAAACAAGAGGCTCGTTACCATGCGGAGGGCGACAGCAGAGCGATTAGTGAAATTTGTTACCCACATGCTCTGAACAAAATAAAATTAAAAGTGCTGCTTTGCTGTCAAGATAAGGGCCAAGCCGGAGAGATAATTTTTCACTCTCAAACACTCAATTACTCGCTGAGGCTGTATCAGATACAATCGGAAAATAAATAAATAAATAAATAGGGAGACCCGCACAGCCTCCAGGAACAGATGTAAAAGCCTTTATCTCCAGCGCAGTCCGGGGAAGTTAAAGTGCCTGCGGCCACCGCAGCTCCTCCAGCACTTTACCTGCACTTTAACCCTTGTGCTGCCCGGCTCCAGCCTACAGCAGCAGCCCCTGTCCCAGCAGCCCAGTACCCCTGGCACGGGCAGGAGCATGAGGGCACCCCACACCTACAGCCACCAGCGAGTAAGAGAGCAAAGAGGCAGCTAGAGCAACCCCAGCCCAGCTTCCCTGCACAGCCAGAGTCCAGCAGGAATGGAGAGGGGCTCAGAGCAGATTTTATGGGCTCTTGCAGTCCCTCATTGCTCTGCAGGCAAAATAAGCCATCATGCAAAAGCACCACGTTTGTATCACTGGCTGCAAAAGCAGCATCCATGCCGGAGAGCAGAGAATGGTTGGGAATAAGCAGCATCTCCTACTGCCACAGTGCCCTGCACATCACAGTGAGAGCATGGCTGTGGTGCCAGGGTCAGCCTGAGGGAGGGACCTTGGTGCTCTGGGGCATTAACACAAGATTTGTATCATGAAGGCACCTCATTCCTGAGATCTGGGGATCTGCAGGTCACATGGGAGCTGCAGTGTCCCCTCTGGGGTGCTCTTTCTTGGCCTCACAAAGAGCAGAACAGCTCCATGTGCCATGAACCAGCTGAGTGTGCACCACCCAGACTGAGCTGTCCATCTGTCCCTGCAGGGAGCAACTGTGTGTCCCTTCATGAGGAATCCTAACAGCAACTGTGTGTCCCTTCATGAGGAATCCTAACAGCACTGTGCCCCTTCATGAGGAATCCTAACAGCTCTGTGTCCCTTCATGAGGAGTCCTAACCTGTCTGTGCCACGGGCTGACCACATGAGGAGGGGATGGACACAGGGCTGCCAGGAAGGGAGAAACATCCCCAAGTACAGACAGACAGCACCAGACACAGACAGACCCATTCTTCCTTCGTGCCACTGGAAGCAGCCCAAATTGGCGTGTTTGCTTTATCACCTTTTGTCTCCCATTTGATTGCCAGCAGCATCTCCCCCAGTTTGAAGGTGAGTCAAGCCTAAGGCAGAGCAGGGAGGCAATTCCCTGAGGAGGATGGAAGAGTGGGGTGATGTCCTGCCTGCAGCATTCACTCAGCTCCAGCGAGGCCAGAGGCACCAGCAAAGAGAGCAATACCCAAATTTCATTCTGCACTTCGTTTAGTTCCCCATGAAATAATAAGTGCCTGCTGCCTCTGGAGATGGGAGAGGATCAAAGCGAAGCTTCCTCATATGTAGTAGACTCCGAATACCTAATATTCCCTTATAAAAGGCCTTGTTTTAAACACCAAATACAGAGGCAGATCAAAGCTCAGCTTCTCATTTCTGTAACAGCCCTCAGAAGGCTCTGCCAGCCAGCCCGGCACACACACACAGGGCTGACACCAATCCAAGGTACATAATTGAACTCTGCTAATTTGTCAAAACCATCACCGCGTGCTGTGGAAACAGCCAGGTGCCTTGTTCACAGAGACCTCAGCTGAGGAGCATCCCAAAGCCATGCCCTCCCTTCCCAGAGGTGCTGAACAGGAGCTATGCATGAAAATAGAGTGGGATGCTTCCCCCTTTCCTCTTTCAGCAGGTGATGCCAGGAGGGGTGAAGCAATCCCAGACCCAAGCGTGGGGAGCAGGCTCAGGGTGGTGCAGCTCGAGCTCAAGCAGATACCAGAGACAGCCTGAGGAGCAGCAGCCAGCTGAGGACATCCCATGAGACAGCCCAGGTGGGTGGACACTGTGCTGGGTGCCCTCCAGCATATTTCAGCCATCACAGGAGCAAAAGCATCCCTTTGCCTTTGCACCCCACACTTTGTGTCTGGGTTTCCAGCAGCTCTGACTGACATCAGCCCCAGGCTCAGGGGCTGGCAGCTGTTATGGGGACCTCCTGGCAGATCCCAGGGGCTCAGATACAGGGGCTCCTAGCAGGTCAGAGGCTCAAGACAAGAGTGCAAGGGAGGGCAGAGTCTGTGGGTCTCCAAGACAAATGGGCTTGGAATGGCTCAGCCCCTCGCAGGGTCTCCATACGACATCAGCACTTTCCCTGCCTCAGTTTCCCCCAACCCAGGAAGCTGAACAGCACCTGCTGCACATTTCTGTGTTACAGAGCAGCTGCTCTGTGGCCTGAGAAGGCAGAGGGAGGTGCAGGAACCTCGCCTGTGCCTCCCCTCCAGCAAGGAGGGGCTCATTATACTCACGGAATCCCTAATGAGATGGGCAGGGAGCCTGATACAGCCTGGAGTTACAGTGCTGCTGCTTCCCTCATTCCTCACAGATTGATTTCACCATCAGGCAGGTGCTGCCTGTGACCAGGGGAACTCGGGGCTGCACAGTCAGACCTGGAGTTGAACATATTTTGCTGGGCACAAGGCAAACCCCATCCCAGAGCAAGAGGGATGGAGCAGGAGTGGAGTTTGTGCACAGGGCTCTGCCTCCTTGATTTAGAGGGATTTTTGCTACTGATATTCTCCTCTCAAACTCAGAGTGGGACCTGACTGAACACATCCCACCCTGAAGCATCAAAGCTTTGATATCTCCCTGATGGCCAGCGGGGGATGTGGATTCACATCTTTACAACACTGTCAGGTTCTCTCTCACAGAGACTTCAGCGCTGGTGGAAGGTGCGATGACCAACAGCCCTGGAGACCAGAGCCATCTGTGCACCACAGCCAGAATGCAAAGAAGGTCCCACACTTCCTGGTACTCCCAGGGGAATGGGAAAGGGGAGAGCCAGCCCCCACAGTGAACAGAGCCTTGCAGTGCACAAACCTGTTGCAAATAGGTTGGGAGAAAATCTGATTTCTGGGAATCCTCAAGGAGCCAGTGCTGAGGGTCAGCAAGAAGGAGTAAACCAGCCATCCCTGGCTGAGGGTCACTGACCCAGCCATCCCTGGCCCCAGCTGAGGGTCACTTCACCCTCTGAGCACAGGGCTGTGCACAGCCTGACAGCCTCTCTCAGGACTTGTTTCACTTGGAAAAGCAATCCAAATTCCAGCTACCCTGAGACTGCATGCCACTAGAGAAGAGCTCGCTCTGATCCATCAAAGAGCAGTGGAGAGTGGGGAGCTGGTGGGGGCACAGGCAGGGGACTGTGGTGAACAGAAGGGGTGTCTCACTGAAGGTTTGGCTATGAACAGAGCTCTTCTTGGCATAAGCCAGCAGTGCCTCTCCCAGCTCAAATCCCAGCAAAGACCAAGACTCCAGGGGATGATGTCCTCTGCGTTATTCCTTACGCTCTCCTCCCCTGTAATTTCTCTGGAGACTTTCCAAAGGCACGGTAACATCAGTGTAAGGGCATCCCACAGACCTAGAAGCTGGGAAGGTGAGTGCTGCAGCATGCTGTGACCACAAAAGGTGCTGCCTCTTACTTCTCCATGTATTCCTGCTCTGAAAAGCAGGTACCAGTGGGTCCGCTGCTCCTGAGCTACCAGAACAAACTTTCCCTTGCTGAATATTGTCCTGTGGGAATGTCTCTCTAATCTGCCTTGCCAAAGCACTACGGAACCTGCTGTCCTCCTTCAGGAGACACAGGAGGCCACTTAACCAAGCTCAAATAAAAGCAAACCTGCACACCTCCTAAGTGGAAACTTCCCATTGCATCATCTGGGATCAATGCCTTGACAGTACAAGTAATTAGGCTCAATCCTACAAAATCTTATCCGAGGAGAGAAACCCCAAGGAATCCCTCTCCTTGGACCTGATAACTATCCAAAGGCACCTGCACCGACACGCAAGCCTGGCGAAATCGATAGGGGAACATCATTGTAAGAATTAACTGTATCTGACCATGCATCCTTCTCTATTAGAGTTACAATCCCGTCCAATTATGGATCTTGGCTGAACTTGCAATTATGAGTTTGCTACTACGACTTCCCACTATGCTATTTCTTTGCTTCCATGAGGGAGAGGAGAGTCAATGAAAGGATAATGGAAAATTCCTTTCAAGGATGCAGCAAAGGCCAAATTTATCCAGACAGGAGGGGAAGTACAATGAGGACTTTATGCAAGACAATTCCCTCAGTTAGCCCCCAGTGAACATGAACAAACCAGGTTCTCACAGCACTGCTCAAACACTAAGGCAGATCTAACAGCCAGCCCTGTGCAACAGCGCGAGGCAGCTCTGCCTCCTGAATTCCCTTCAAACCCAGCCATCAAAGCTGCCCAGGTGAACAACAGCTTATTCACAGGGAAAGAAAGGAATTCTTCCCATTCATCTGTTCCTTTATATTTGCCCTACAAGGAAGCTAAAACCAACAACCAAAAACCAACACAGACGTCAATAAAAATATCTTTGTACCTGACATCCAGTATGAGCCTTTATCAAGAGACTGACACAGCAGATGACCTCAAGGGGAATGGCATCAAGGCAGCCTTGCAAAGATTTATCTGCCTCTCATTAAAACCCAGTTTTTCATACCTTTCCTGTGCCCTGTCACCCCTTTCCCTAGTGGCAGCTGAAAAAAACCCCATACTTCAGTGACTTTTCCAGAGCACACAAGGGCTGTCACAGCCTACCCAGTATTCCTGAACAAGTCACTGACAAAGCTACTCCAGCACCTGGGAAATCTGATCCCTGTATCAGCAGTGTTTTGGGACAGTTTCTTTTGTCCCTGCTTGCAGCACAAGCAATTCCTTCCTCCTGTCACACAGATGACAGATGATCAGAGGGATGGAACACCTTTGCCATGAGGAAAAGCCAAGAAAGTTGGGATTGTTCAGCCTGGAGAAGGCTTAGGAGTGAATAACTGCAGCCTTCCAGTACCTGAAGGGAGCTGGAGATGGACTCTGGAGAAGAACATGGAATGACAGGACAAGGGGAAATGACAGGACGAGGCTTCAAACTGACAGAGGGCCGGCTTAGAAGGAAGTTTAAGCTTAAGCTTATTGGGAAAAAAATTCTTCACCATGAGGGTGGAGACGCCCTGGTACAAGTTGCCCAGAGCAGCTGTGGCTGCCCCTGGATCCCTGGCAGTGCCCAAGACCAGGCTGGACGGGGCTTGGAGCACCCTGGGATAGTGGGAGGTGTCCTTGGCCATAGCTGGGGTGGAACAAGGTGATTTTAAGGTCCCTTCCAACCCAAACTGTTCCAGGATTCTGATTCTATCATTTTCCCCTGAACACAGCTGTGTTTGTACTGGAACAGGTGAGGGACTCACGAATCCTCTCATCCTTTTCATCAAAAGCTCATTTTAAACACGGTGATGATTTCTTTTGGTTCTAAAACACATGGAAAAGAAAAAAAAAAAAAGAAAAAACAAAGCAACAACCCCAAACATATAAAACTGAAGGCCCAGCCTTTGAGCAGGAACAACTGCAGCACACCCCTGTGCATGCGTGAGTTTATTCCTATGTGCAACCATCGAGCTGATCAGAGGTGTTGAGGTAATTTCACATTCAAACAAACACATTGGAAGCATTTATGGGAATGGCTCATCATGGAAACAAATGTGGCCTCGTGCTGCTGCGATGGGCACCGGCATCTATCTGGCTGCCGCGCTCTGCCGAGGCTGGCTCCCAGCACAAAACAAATGGAGGGAGCAGACCCACTGTGCAATTTTTAAATTGCTTCCCAACGGAGTTATTTCCTGACAGTGATTTTTCAAACCCAGTAGCAGCAGCAGCAGCAGCAGCAAAACTTGTCCTCTACTCCACCAAGCAGCTTGGGTTGAGAGTCCCGAACAAAACCGATCCAGCGTGATGTGACGAGAGGAAATGCGGACACTAATTTCAAACTCCAGATGATATTTCAGTTTCTTGGCTTCTCTAACTCACAAAAGAGCCTGAAGGGACTTGGGCCTACAAATCCCTGCCCCAACCCTCATTTTGAATTTGTTCTTTTTAATTGCCTTTGTGCCAAGAGGAAGGCCGGGAAATTTTCATCCAATGGATTCTTTGCATGGGAAATAAAGGGCAGAAAACAGGAGTTTGGAGCAAGGAATTGCCAAGGTAACCATCCCTGACAGCTGCACTGGTGCCAGGACAGGGACAGACACAACCACTCCCTGCTGGTGCAGCTTTGGGGAAGTGCCAGGGCATATGGAGGGCAACTGATATTAGAAACCATCAAAGAAACGCAGAACCTCAGCAACATCACTGGGAAATGGGATTTATGGCTCCTGCACGGGGCTGCATCACACAAACAGCACATCTTGGGATGTCCTTACCACCACAGACTGGTGTGGCTGACCTTTAGACTCGGGCAGTATCAGACACCATCACCCATGGGGACAATCAAGCCCAGGTTAAGCATTTATTTTCCCTGACACCAGTGTGCAATCACAGCGTCCGTCCGTACCTTTGCTCCGCCGCCGGCTCCGGTACTGCTCCGTGTAGAAGGTGAGCTGGGTTTCATCATCTGCCTCTGAGCCAGAGTTGCCTTTGGCACGTCCAAACCCGATCCCACCTGCAGGCAAGAGAGAGGAAAATATCAGCCCTGGCAGCTGGGATGATCAGGAGGAGCCAGGAGCTCCTCAGCAGAGCTCAGGATTTGGCCAGCAACCCCCAGTCCTTGCTAAGGTTCTCTCTTGTGGCCACCAGTAGTGATCAGGAACTTCTATCATTCATGATTTCATAAAAAAGTCAAGACCCCACAGTGCCTATAATGATGTGAATGTAAGAAGACACTTTCTACCGTCAGAAATAAAAACATAAATGTATTTCAAGGGACTTACAAAGAAAATCTTTGAGTGTGGCAGCTGCTCTCCCCAAGGACACCTGCATGGTGAAATGTAGTGAATTTCAGCAAACCCAGCAAGCACAAATGGTACAGGGGGAATGCAGCACTTGGGGGGCACCCAGGACCCCCCTGAGGGTCTTTCCTGCTCCTCAGCACCCAATTTGGCCCATCTGCTCCCCCAGCTTGCTATGACAGCAGCAGTCAGGACCATCAGGAGCAGGACTGGCCCACGGCTCACCCGGCCTCCTCCTCTCCAGAGATGCTGTGGGATGCAGCAGGAGCCCAGCTGGCTTCATCCCCAGACCCACCAAGAAGCGATGGATGCTTAAAAAGCACCACAGACTCTAATTGGCAGAAATCCTTCAATCTTTGCAGAGCTTAAAGCAAAGAGGCCTCTGGGGGTAGACAGTGGCCCTTTAAACTGCCATTAAAATATTTTACTGTTTTTAAAAAATCTTTTATTCTAGGCAGCAGCACAATTTCCCCATTTCTTGGCAGAAGAACAGAAAATGAGCGGTGCCTTCTGCCCTCTGAGATCCTTAATCACGGTGATGAGAGGTGGCTGGCAGGAGCCAGAGGGACGCCAGGAGCTCGGCACGTGGCTGCTGCCCTGGCCATGCCCTGACCTGGCCGAGCAGTGCCCTCCAGGGCAGTCTCAGCAGCAGGGCAGGAAGGGGCTCTGCTGGCTCCTTTCCTCCTGGAAGCAGCAGGAAGGGTCAGTGCTTGCATTCAGTGCTTGGGCAGGGGGCAGGGGGGTTTAAAGATCCCAAACCATGACCTATCATCAACCCCTCTTCAGCCACAAACACCACAACAAACATCCAGTGCCATGATACACCCACAGCACGGGGTTTGAAAGGCACAGCAGAGTGGTAAGAGCAATAAAGCTTATTTTCAAGAGCGAGGAAAATCTTAATTAACCTGGGCTTCTAACACAGGCCCTTGGGCAACCAGCCAGGGCTGCAGCCCTGCTGCACATACCCTTCTCACTGAGCAGGGGCTGCCGCAGTGGCCAGGCTTGGGGACAGACAGTAGCTGTGGGAGGGTCCCCCCACTCCTGAGAGCTCAGCACAGCCAGTGCTCCTGTCTGGGAGGGGGACCTGGACACTGCCTGTGCAGGTAGGACATGGCACATCCCTCTGTCACCTTGCCATGCCCCAGAGCTGGCTCCTTTTACACAGGCAGATGGCTGGGGTGGACAGAGGCAGCGATGTGGTGCTCTCTGTGCTGTCACACCCCACTGAGGTGACCAGGCAGCTGGCACAGGCAGCAGCTGCTCTGCCAGTCACCGGCCCAGCCCCCTCTGGCCACTCTGCGTTTGTGTGCCGGCTGCATCTCCGTGATGGATGGAGCTGACATGTTAAATTACTCAGGCTGGATGTCTTCAGAGAGCTGGTGACAGCGATATTGCATTTTGTGATTACCCAGCACTGAGCAGGATGTATAAATACAGGAATTGTGAGACCCGGCACAGGTCTCCAGCCCGCAGCGGAAACGTCTCCTCTGACCCAACATGCAGTGCCAGAGGTCAGCCTGGCAACACGAGCCTGGGGCACACACACGGCTGCCAGGGACCTGCTTTTACACCTTTGTGCCATCAAGGATGCTGGAATACATCTTGGTGGTGGTTTTGAGGATCTCAGAAGCCAGTTGAGGCAACGCAGAGGACACAGGGACACTAATCCTCAAGTAATCCTGCCATGAACCTGATTTCATGTTTAACTGGCCCCAAAATCTAACCAAATTAGCCCAGTCAGACATTTACAACTGGGGCAATGCCTCCTTTTCCAGGTCCATTATCAGCCTTGGTCACAGGCTGCTCACCAGGGAACAGAGCTGAGGATAACCGTGATGGGGCCAAGGTTGCTCGTGGCAGGCAGAACCCACGAGCAATTGCTGATGAACAAGGACAGCATCCACGTAAAGCCCAGCAGCCCTGCCTGGTCAGCACTCCCTTTCCTTCAAAAACAGGGAGAAACCCACCAAGTATCAGAAAACAAAAAGATCCTAATCACTGCAATCAGTTACAAACTGGAGTAAGATGCTGAAAAGACAGAGAACAGGGAAATGGCAATTTCGAAGTGCTGGGTATCACTATTGCACTGGCAACTCTCTCCAGCAGCTCTCACAGGGAGACACTGGAATGTGTCTTTACACCTAGGTTACTCCTGCTTTTGAGACTGGAGGAAAACAAAGCTTCCCTTCCTCACTCAACCCCTCATCTCCTGCCCAGCTCATTTACCAGGCAATGGGGTAGGAGGCAGGCAGGGAAGGGGAGCTCAAGGAAGATGCTCTTGTTTCTAATCCTGTTTGCAGATTTACAAGCTCTTTAATCCCTTCAAATAGATCTCAGCTCAGCCAGGCGCCGGGGCAGGGCGCTTGTTCTGAGTGCAGCATTAATTTAGTGGGGAGCAAGGCAGGGTGCCAAGGCAAACACCTCGTTATGGTGTAATTAAAGATGGTCCCGTTAATGCTGACTGGGGATAAGGAAATAAAATTCAGGAACCAGAGTTATCCCCAAAGACTTTTTGTTAGCGGAAGCCACGTGTGTATTTTTAAAAGTGAGGTTTTTGTCATTAAGAGGAAATAAAAAACAAACATGACATTTTTAATCCTTTCCCCGAAGCCAGGAGGTTGCAGAACATCTCAGGAAAAGAGTTATAGATATAAAAGGAATCAAAACTGAGTTAAAATAAAGAAATAAGTAACAGCAGCTGTTTGGATAACTCCTATTTGAGGCCAAGCTGACCTCAGCTACTTAATCCTGCGAAGTTGGATGTTATAATAGAAGTGGAAGCTTGGTTTTGTCCCTAGCGGTGCCACCTTGGGTGACATCTTTGTGATCTCTCTGCCCTGCAGCCATTATCATTGGAAAAAGGATTCTCTGCATCCTTTTCCTCCAGAAAAAGGGCAAATCCCTGTACATACCACAGAATTCAAGACCCACAACTTCCCTCATCACACTCCATGCTCGCTCACCCCATGCAGCGCTGCCTTCTGAGTGTTCAACAAGGCCCTCTGTTCCCAGGCTCCCCAGTAAAAACTGGGAGAGGACTGCCCTCCCCAGCACAGCAGCAAAGTCCATGCACTAAGAGCTGAGAGCTGGCAGGGCAATGCAATTAGCTCAGTGGAAATTTTCAGTTTAATTAAACACCCAAAAAATAAAAAACCCAAAAAAACCCCTGCCAAAAACCCAAAAAAAACCAGATGTGGTCAGAGAAAGGTAAAATTAGATGCACATTTAAGGAGGAAAAAAAATACAAACATTTTCTTTTGAAACTCACCCAGTCAACCCCAAACCCATAAAAGTATAAAGGAAAAAAGTCCTTTAAAAGAAAGCAGGGGGTAGGTTCACACACACTGGTTTCACATACAGCTGAGGAAAACTCTTCACTGATCTTCCCTCTTCACTCTTCCTTCTGTCTCTACCCAAAATACCCCACCAGTGCAGGAGGTGCAACAACCAGGTGACAGCACAATGGGCTTCCACTGGGAAAAATTGGGATCATGCTGACTCCAGACAGCAGCCCTTGCACAGCCTGAAGGGTTTTATTTTCACCAAGGACCAACTCAAAGAGCTGGACATGGTGTTATGTCTCAGGTGAGGTGAAAGCTCCCAGGGAAGCTCCAGAAAAGCCTCACCAGCAAAATGTGATGCTGCACAGGCACCACAGGACAGCCAGACAGGGCAAGGTGAAAGCAGAGGTGTCCTGGCAAAAGCAGGGACCATGGATGAGCCCAGCTGGGCCTCAGCTCTCCTCTCTCAGGGAGCTCTGGGTACCTCAGGGCACAGCCAAGACCTCCAAAGAACTGCAGCCCCAGTGAGCAGCACATCCTGTCTCAGGAGAAGGACCATTATGGGTTATTTCTTCCCAAATCCAGAGTGTTTTTAAAGCCCTGCCCCAGGAGAGGGCACCAGACCCCCTCTCTGCGCACAGCAGCCACCCCCAAGGCCACCTCCCAGCCCCGGGGCTGGGCACACAGTACGGTCCCTCAGCCAAACCCACACCCTCAGCCCCTGCCCGGCTGCCTCTCCCCAGGGCATCGCTCCCCCGGTCTGGGGCAGCCAGGTTGGGATGCTCCGGGGCTGCATTTCAGGATCAATAAGCGCTCTGGAATGCAGGATCCTTCCCTCCAGTTCTGCCAGCCCCCAGCAGAGAGACCTCTCCCTTCCAGCCCACCCCTCCCACCCTCGGCTCTCTCCATCCTCGCTCTCCCTCAATTATTTATAAGCTCTGAATGTGCTTCACTCCATAGAAGTGTTTAGGGAGAAAGGTTGTATGAAAGAGGCATTAGACAAAATAAAGTTATATGGCACTGTAAATAGAGAGGGTGGTGTGGTTTGTTTTTGTTTTTTGGGTTTTTTTTAAAGTCAATATACTTGGGAAAGCAGCGCCTTTCCCAGAGCTGCTGGAAACACTCAGGGCAAAATCAGATTTAATGAGGAGCAATGGGCAGCAGCTTATGCACACTCTGAGCAGGGAAGTAAAGCAAGGCAAAGTTTATCCCAGATTTGTTTCCCTTGGGCTGGGGGTCAGGTTGTTCTCTGCTTTGGATGGCTTATCCCATCCTCCTGAAGGAGCAGCACTCAGAAACTCTTCTGAGCCTTTCCATAGAGGAGGAAATCCTTCTGCTGTGTTCAGTTCCTACAGGGAGAGCTCTCCAGCTGTAGGGCTTTGATGAGGTTAAACATTAATTAAATCAAACCACAAGAAAATAATTGCACACATGCATCCATCAGGCTGACTTGTCACTACCCTGAAACAAAGTTGGATGCAAACCCCATCAGCGGAGCTGTCACGCGGCCGTTAGGAGGAAATGAATGTATCCCAAATGGACGATTTCATTTAGGGGGAGGAAAAAAAAGTCTCGTGGATTGCAATGGATTAATGAGGCAAAGGGCTTATGTTTGCAACTGGATGGAAAATGTAAACATCCCGAGTTGTGGTATCATCCTTTACCCTGAAGGGTTGTTTGCACTGCAGCCACTTGCCTGCCAGAGGCACAGGTAACCACAGGCTGTAAAAACAAAACCTCCCACAAAGAAGAAGCCAGGGAATGGGCAGGGAAAGGCATGGATCAGCTCAGCAACAGTGCCCAGCCACCACTTCTACAAGCAAAAGATATTTAAATTAAGAGGAAAAAGAGGATGGATGGGATGGGGTTGTGCAGAGTGAATCTCCCCTGGAGACATTGGGACTACCTGGCTTTTTGGGGATTTGTGATGACTGAGAGCTTAAAATCTCTTTTTTAGGGTGTTCTGGTGAGAGATCCCCATGGCTGGGGACACTGAGAGTCAGAGGCCCCTCCTGAAGCCCATGGGGTACATTCTGCCTCTGGCTCCTCATCCCTCACAGACACTGGGTACAAAGCAATCTTATTTTCTCATCCTGAGGAAACCAGTGGGAGAGATGGAGAGAGACCAAGGGTGCTCTTGTCCTGATAAGCACTAACTGTTCCTGTGGTCACCAATAGGCAGAGAAACCCTGGGGAGGGGGGAAATGGGGTGGGGGGGGGTGTCTCCAGAGACTGGGGACAAGCCAGGCTGGCTCAGGGCCACACTCTGCTCCCACACAGCCAGAGACTCTGCCTGCAGCTGGGCATTGTGCCTCCTCCTAAGCTCAGCTGCAAGGATTAACTGACTTGTTCCATTAGTGACCAAAAAGCCTCTTACCTCCAGGCAGTTCAAGAATGAAATAAAAACACACACACACAAAAAGGCAGGGAATCAGGAAAACTTTCCCTGACACTCCCCGTGGACCCCATAGCACCCATACCCACACTAAAATCCAGAGACATGTATTTGAATAACTACTAGAAAACAAACCAAATAATTTAAACCAGTTAAAGAGTCAGAACATTTTCTTCACACTAAGTAAATAATTTATAGGCAGAGCTACAATAAAAAAAAAGCCCTCTCCAGGCCTGTATCGCAGGAAAATGTATCAGGAATAAAAGATCACATTTCAGACTCATAAATAAATTAAAAACAAAACCAACAGTAAACACAAAGAAAAGTATTTCCTTCCCAGCTCCCAGAGCTGACACAAAGACCCTGAGTGCACTGGGCAGATCATGGCCAAGGGACCTTCATCCCCATCATCCCTGAAGGGATCTGATATCGCCTCCTCCTCCAGAGAGGGAATCTGGACCCAAACCCTTGGTACAGCCTTTTGTGTGGTACAGCCTTTAGATCCACAGATGCTGTGCTCCCGCTCTCTGTGTAGCTCCTAAAGCCCCTAAGCCCTGGCAAAGCAGAAAGATGTCCCAATGATGTGAGTGACAGCCAAAATGAATTTCACACCTTTATGAAGCTAAAACTTGACAAGAAACTGTGTTTCACTGTGTTTTAGCTGGGGCAGCTGACAGGGACTCCGGGCTGGCAATAGAATTCTTTGGAGGGGACACGATGTGACAGAACTCACAGGCACCTGCAGCAGCGCACCCCGAGGATGCTGTGTGGGGTTTGTCCCTCTCTCACCCCACCACAGAGCAGCTCTGGTGTCCCCACGCTCAGCACTGAGGGCGAGGAGGCTCCCACCTTTCTCTCCTGCCAAGCTCCTCTGGCCATGGCTGATGCCTTGCAGTGGCTGCCTAGAATAGAGGCTAGGCCAGATTAGGAGAATAAGAGTGGGTATTAATTAAAGGCCTTCAATTGGTGCACCTTGGGCAGCCAAAGCCTCCCAGAGGCTACACCCAGGATGGACAATGGTCACGAGTTTTTCAGACAATTATAAATTTGGTTCATTTACATATCAGGTAATGAAGTCATATTCTCCCAGTTTGCTCCCCTCCAATTCACCTTTGTTCATACTTTTCAGGGCCTGAGGCAGAGGGTGTCCTTGAGTTTCAGGCCTAGGGGAATTGTTTAGTCTGACCAAAACGGGAAAGCAGCAGCTAGCACTGTATATGGAGTTCAGAGTACGCTAATGCAGTACAGGATTTGAGAAACAGAAAATCTGAAATGCTGAGGCCTCATGGGCACCTACCTCGGGGCCGGCTGCGGCGTTTCCGTCTGCCCACGGAGGTGCTGCGCAGCGCGGGCTGCAGCTGCCCGATCTCGATGGGCGTGTTGGTGCGGAAGCTCTCCTTGAACTTCTGCATCAGGGACTCCACCGTCTCCTGCGTCACCTCGGGGGCTGCAACACCAGCAAAGGGGCTGTGGTTAGAAAGCAGCTGGGCCACCGTGTCCCCACTGCCCGTAAAAACCTTTCTTTGTGTAAGGCAGAGTCGAGTCCCGGGGCAGGAGCTCTGCCAAGACCCTCTGGCTTCACCCACAGGGACCCACCCGGCACTTTTCAGGTCTTACCAAAGCCACCCATACTAGAAAATTGTGAGTTTACAGAAATTGTGTTTGCCACGCTTCTTTCCAGCATTTTGGATCATTCCTTGCCTCTCCCCTGTCTGCACTTGGAAGTGTCATGCCCTTATCCAAGTTACAGCCTGAAAGGTTCAAATCATACAGGACACTGAGCTGGCTTTGGGTCAGGTTTAACTCTACACCAGAAGCTCAGAAGAGTACCCAACCTTGGCAGTCTTTAGGGTAGCAGGAACTCCCCAGCAGGCAAGTTTGGGATTATGGAATGATGGGAAGGCTGGGGTGGGAGTCAGGCAAAGTGCAGCTGGTCTAGGAACACTCTGAGCTGCAGCAGGATTCCTTGGAGTCTTCCACAGGCTGCACCCACGTGCACAACTTCCTGCAATGTCCCACAGCATGTGTCACATCATGCTGATATTTAAGCAACTCCTCTCATTGCTCTCACACACCCCCAACTCAGTAATGCCAAAAAATTCCTCTAGAACTTCTTATGAAGCTCCCTACCCTCCTGCACAATGGGCAGTAACAGCAAATCATGAAACTACTCACACAAAGAAATTTGGGATCAAAAGGCCTGTCCTGCAGGACACAGAGATCTCCCAGGTTCAAAACTGGTTTGGCCTCTGTCAGCTCCCTAAATAAACTCATTAGCAGAACATAACCCATTTCCAGAGTCACAAAGTCCCCTCAATGAGCTCCAGAAGCTCCCCCTGCCTGCCATGTGGCTGTGTGGAGATGGAGGGAGGGATCCCAGGTCCTAGAGCCACCACGTATCCCACTTGGAGAAGAGATAAGTGAGCACTCTGGAGCTCCCAGCCTGCCAGGAGTTATGGGCTGATGTAGCACCTCATCACATCTCCTGGATCCAGAGACATCAGATGCGCACAATGCTCCTCAGGCACCTGGCAAGCTCAGGGTGCAGAACTGCTCTGCACCATGGACACCAATTCCCAGTGTGGTGCAGGGAATTTAGAGTTCAGTTGGAACAGAAGCTGGCCATGCAAGATGAAGCATTTGTAATTCTAGGCAAGGATTTCACCTAAACAAGGAGTCTGCAGCAGACTGTCCAACATCCAGCCATGCTGCAGGGAGCAGAGACCCCTCAGCACCCAGGGCCACACCAGCCATGGAGCAGGTTTCCTTCCTTCTCCCTAAATCTCACAGATGATGAGGTGATGTTCTCAGCCTCTCCAGAGTGCTTTCGTACCCCTCTGGGCTGCAGAGATGGTTCTGAACTCTGCTGGGGCCATTGGGTGAGGGAGAAGCAGAGAGCAGATCAGGAGGGCTCAGCAGAGGATCCCTCCAAACAGCGCTGCCGTTCTGGGAGTAGAGGGAGAGCATCCATCCAGCCACGCCAGGCAACACAGAAACAAGCATCAAACCCCTTGCCTGAGTCAAGGGCCCACAGTGGGAACCATTTCAGGAAAGTTCCAGAAAGAGAGGGAGCTAAGGGACCAGCTGTGTCACATCTTTGAATTTTCAGGCTCCCCCAGGAAGCACAGACGAAGACAGAGCTCCCCAAAGCCCCCGATGTTTACAGCAGGCACAGCTGAATCCTGCGGTGTCAGAGGCCCCAGCAGGCAGCATCATATGAGGAAAAAATATATCAGGAGCAGGGAAACGTCTCCAAAGAGCATCCAGTCCCATCCCCAGAGCACACACCCTACCTGAGGTGCCAGGGAAGGATGCTGTGACAGCACCAGAGTGGCTCAGCCTCCTGCTGCCATGCTCACAGGAGGAAGCCCGATCCTGCAGCTCCCTTGCCCGGGAGAATGTTTAGCAGGGCCTGCCCTGAACAGATGGAGAGTTATCCAGACCTTGGGCTGTGTGATCCAGGGCTTGTGGAGGTGGAGCAGGGAGCTCTGGAGTGGCTTACACGGCTGAGACTTATTTACCAAAAGGAGGCCAGGAGGAGAGCACGGGGGGAGGAGGAGGAGGGACCATGCCTTTGGCAAGCAGCGAGGTCACAGCAGCCTCACAGCCCCTGCCTGGCTGGTGGGACCCTGGTGACTGTAGCCATCTGGCCACCACACAGGCACAGCCATCCTGAGGCAGCTGCTCCCACACCCATCAATGCAGCAAACACCAAGAGGGGGGAGTGGGGAGGAAGAGGGGTCCCTCAGCCACTGGCTGTTTGGGATGATGCTGCAAATACTGCAGGAATTGGGAGCAAAGAGCTGGCATATCTCACTGCCCTGCACAGCTCAGGTGTGCCAGCACATCGTTGGCTTCTCTGTGCCCCTGAGCTCAGGGGTTTGGAGAACGGAAATGGGAAAGGGAAACAAGAGGGAGAAAAAAACAGTAAAGCAAGGGAAGAAAAGGAAAAAAGGTAAAGGAGGGAAAATGAGAAATGAGATACTACCCTTCTTTACATGATCTCAGCAGTCAGAGTTTGGCATGAGTGGTCAGCATAGAAAAAAACCCTCAGTGACAAATGAAAGACAGCAGAGCTTCAATTGTGTGAGCATGAGGGGTGAAGGGTGAAGGGAGAGCCCTTCATGCGCTGCCAGCAGCGTCCAAAGGGAGGGAGAAGAGACCACTGCACCATAACGGAATGAGACAGCACTCGCTGGGGCTGTGCATCACATCCACGGGAGACACAGTCCACTGCAAACCCAGCTGCCCTCTGGGCCTGCCCACAGCAGCCCTTGGAGGTTCTAACTAGTCAGAAAAGAATGGGAAGAAGCACTACTGCAGGGTAGACTGTGGCCTTAATAATTTGCTTTAACTACAGGCCAGCCCTGAATTGGTCAGGCAACTGGATTAGACGATCCTTGAAGATCACCTCCAAGTGAGCTACTCTATTGTACACAACCCTGCACGCCCCCCGGGCTGCCTGTGCCCCACACGGGCTCAGCCAGCAGCTCCTGGCACCTCCACAGCACCCACACGCTGCTCCCAGCACGGCAGAGCCACGTCAGAAGTGCCCAGGCAGCAGCTCCTCCCAGCGCTGGCCAAACACGACACGTTTTGGAGGCGACAGGATCGTCCTCCCCTCGCACAGAGCTTGCCAAACACCTTCTCTTCCCTCCCCAGCTTCCAGGATAAATCCACCCGGGCTACTGAGCTCACATCTTCGTCACCGTGCTGAGAGAGTCTCCAGCCTGGCAGAGGTGGTGGGATCCACCTCGAGGTTTGGCACAAGGCTGTGATCTCCATCTCACCCCAGAGCAAGCTGGAGCAGGGGAATCACGAGGTTCTCCAGCCCCCACAGAATCAGCTTCCCTCTCTGGCAGCACTTTAAGGACACAGCTGAAGGTCACCCTACCTTTGCAAAAGCACAGCACACATTCCTGACAAACACCTCCCTCCTGTCCACCCCCATATTCTATTTGAAAAGCGAATTGCTCTCCTTATGGCTCCCCTATTTGTTTGCACGTCTCCCACAAAACAATTCCTACCCGGAGCCGTTCTCTCCTCCTTCCTTTCTGCTGGCACAAATTGCAGTGGGAAAATATGTTGTTTGGCTTAAAAATTACAACAACAACAACAAAAAAAAAAGTAGTCATCAGCTGAACAATATGAGCAATGTTTGGGTAAAAATAATTGCAATGGAGATGGGAAGCAGCAGCATTCATTCCAGCACAGCCAGGAGAGCTGCACCCTCCCGGACACACTGGATGGGTACGGAAGCTGTTCTGGGGACGTGTCACAAGTAGGACTTCACCATCCCAGGAGGGATTCCCCATCTCAGAGTCCCAGGCTTGGATCAGCGCAACCGCCCACAAACCCTGTTGGAAAGATGAACTATTTGTGAGCCCCCACCAGTTGCACCGGGGTGTTGGCTCCACGGTTCCAAGACATTCTCAAGGCCCTACAAAAGCCCTCTGACTATGCAGCCTGTTCGCAGCCAGCAAAGCCAGGCAGTGATGGGAATACCCCACAGATCTCAGAAAAAAGCTCTCAGATTTGCTGAGGTGTTTTAGTCTTCAGACATGGCCTTGAATGGAGCAGCTTCTCCCCAAACCAGGCTCAAACCTCATGATGCCTCTGGGAGGTGGGAGAGCTGGACAGTCCTACAGCTTAGGTTTTGCATCTTATTAAAACAGGACAGTGAGGTTTGAGGTCTGCAAAGGTGCCAGCTTCCCTGAGCCTCAAAAGTCTTTTGTGTCTGGCTTAAAGGTTCTTTTCCTGGAGCCACAACCATCCCTGCTCTCCTCACACAACACCTGCACTCCCACAGCTGCAGGAGAACGACTGGCAGGGCAACAGCAGCTTCTATCAGAGCAAACCACACTGGGTATGGACTAAAACATTTTTATAAAATACCGTTTTTTAAGCATCTGGTTTTCCCATTCCTCTCTTTGATTTCTGGCTGTCAGAAGGCAAGTTATCGATCCCTCAATATTAACAGTGGCCACAATGCTCCCAGAGTTTCAGGGAGAGGAAAAACTTCAGAGCATCTCAAGAGCTGCTCGACTGAGCATTTTGCAACAAGACAAACTGAATCAAGGATTGAATGGAAAAAGTTTGGGTGCAATTAGAAGCCAGGGTCAGTGGGGCTTTTACCTCCTGACCTGCATGGAGGATGCAGCCCCTTCACCTCAGACACTGGCTCTTTCTCAAAGACTCTCCTGCCCTTTCACTGACTACTTCCAGTATTTTTAATAATAAATAATCTGTGTTTTTCTAGGCACAGAGCAGAGGAATCTCCTGGGAACCACTGACATGGGCTCTAAAGGTCTAATACATCATCACGTCTCTAACACGCCACAGGAACACCAGGAACGTGCCAGTTTAATAATGTTATAATTGTTTCCTCCAAATCAACCCCCTGATATTCAGCAAGCTCATTTTGATCTTTCTGGATCAATATTTCAGAAATTTCTGTTCTACAAAGTATTTCAAGAAATTGACTTTCCGATCCTATTTTGGAACAAGCATAAATTTCACAATACTGGAAGTTTTCCACATGGTGGAAACCCTGATTTCTCACCAGCTCTAAATAATGGGTGTTTGTTGCTTTTCGAAGCATGAAATAACTAACAGTGTTTGTTCTGAGACTGGGATGTGGACTGATTTTCAACAGTGCCACCCTGAAGGTACCGAGCTCCACAAAGCACAGAGCTTTAGTAGCATAAAATTAGGTAATTACACTGATGCTGATGTGATGACAGTGGGAGAGATTTGTACAACAGCTTCGCACGTACTCAGAGGAAAACACATCTGGAGAGCGACATCCTGCCACAGAGCACGGGAATATGGCAAAGGCGGGAGGAACACTGGGAACTCCACCTCTCCAGCCACCAAACCTCTCTCGAGCAGGACAGCCTGTCCCCTGTGGTCCCCTGATCGCCAGCAGCCCATGGGAAGTGCCACCTGCAGCCACTGTGTCTGAAAAACACAGGGAAGCTGCTGGTTGCATTCCACAACCAACTCAGGGTATATATATATATCTGTTTTATTTAAATACATATATATAAATATATCTCCATGTATATACTTTTATTTAAATATTTATCTCTCTATATATATGGATATATACAAAAGCCATCAAAAGCCAGGATGAAGGAGGATCTC
This sequence comes from Phainopepla nitens, assembly GCA_013400175.1. Taxonomy (NCBI): domain Eukaryota; kingdom Metazoa; phylum Chordata; class Aves; order Passeriformes; family Bombycillidae; genus Phainopepla; species Phainopepla nitens. The sequence continues at coordinate 643,960 of VXBQ01008274.1, forward strand.
CAAAAGGCTCTTTTACACACAGCAACAGAGGGGGAGAGGAACCCAGGAGCATTTTAAAAACAGCCTTGTATTCCATGTCAACTTTTTCTTTCTTCTCTCTCCTGGCCCTTTTTGTTGAGATTTAAAATACAGGCTGTATACATTTTTTTAGCACAGCTATTAATACATAGCTATTAATACACAGCTATTAATACATTAATAGATTATTATATACATTAATAAATCTGTCGCTATAAAAATAGATCTTTATACGCAAAAGTCTGATTTCAATTGCAAATTGGAGGGGGAGGGAAGCAGAAGAAGAGATAAAGTTTTATTCAAGATGTCTCCTTTGAAGGAAACTGAACAAATGTACTTTCCTCCTTCATATATTCATGAGATGACTGCTTCCCTACCCCGTTCTCCACCACCCTCAGCTCCAGGCTCGGAGCCAGCACAGCCCTTATCTTGTACAAGGCAGGGAAGAAAAAAAAAAAAAAAGTCCTGATAGGATCAGAAGTTTTCAGTAGTTTAACAAATCTGGGGAAAAGTCTCCATTGGGTTCTAATAAAGCTTTAGGAGCGTGACAGGAAAGGGGATGCTGGGAAAGGCCGGTGTGCGGTGGGAGGGGATGGAGAGCAGCATCCTGCCATGGGGACAGGGACTCAGGGCACCCCAAAACCCTTCTGGACATGCACCCACTCTCTGCTTTTTGCCTTTATTGCCAAGCTTTGCCATTTCCCCTGCCCGGGGATCCCCTGTG
>VXBQ01008274.1:644752-661840 GCA_013400175.1 Phainopepla nitens
GAAGGAAGAAGGAGGCAGAGACAACATCCAAAATCCTCCATCTTGGTCTTCCACCTACATCCATGCTAGATAAAACCCAAAATCTAACTTTTTCAGCCTGTGACAAACTACAACTACATTACTGCCTTTTTCACACATTTGTTGATGCAAGCTCATCCCAAAACTTTGGAAGTTTTCTCCATGGACAGAGGTTAAAAGCAGTGTTCTCCTGGGGATCAGGACCTCTCAGGACAGGCAGAGAAACATTCCCTGTGTCCAGGATTTCCACATTCCCCCATCTGCAGAGAGCAGGAGAGAGCTCCCATCCTCACTGCAGCTGGGTGGGCAGGAACTGGCAGGATCCCAATCGCACTGGGAAGGGATGGGCAGAGCCGGGGCCCACGGCAGCACCGGCTGCCCTCACCCTGCTCATCCTCTCTCCAGTCACGGCGCTCAGTCACTTCCCAGCTAATTGCCTCCACTCATGTGTGCAAACTCACCGTTTACCGGAAAATGTCACGGAATGTTAATTTCATTCGGAATGCGCTTCCATTTTTTCATGGTGGGAAATGAATAAGCATTGTATTAATAGCATAATTTCCAACTCCAGCCGCAGCCGCGGCCCCGCCGATGAAGGCTGTGAGTTACTCATCACCCTGCACCTTTCCTGACTCTCCAGCTCCCTCCTTTCCTTCCCCCCTGCTCCCCCCGCTTCTCCTGTTGGTAATTAAGATAATGCAATGTAATTATAAATGTATTAGGAAAGATCAAACACTGAAGAGCCATGGTCCGACAGTCCCGCCTCTGCCTCACACCTCTGCCTGGAGAGCACCTCCCAAAAGTTGATGGGTCCCTGCACTCCTGGGGCTGCTTCAGCTGCTCCTTCCCAGGAGCCGTTTATGGCCAGGAAACCCTCAGCTCTTCCACTGGGCAAAGACTTTCTAGCACACTCCTCCTCTAACATGTACAGGGCATTTATTTCTTTATCCCATTTGTCCTGCAAGGAAAAACCTTTGGCCGTGGGGTGCTGCCCCATCTCTCCCTGCCCAAGCACTGAGGATGTCCAGTCCAACAGAGACTGCATTCCCCATTTTCTCGGCTCTAATAAAACCCTTAACTTAGGGTTTTTTTATGACACATCATAACTTTCTTGCTTAGGCAGCGAGCAGAGAGGATGAGGGAAGATGGGCAGACCCTCAGTATCAGCTAATGCTCCTCAAGTTATCAAATAATGGAAAAGTTAAATAAGAACACTCTGGAGGAAGCTTCCCGATTTGGAGCTAATGGGCACATGGAGCAGCCCGGGCTAATGTTGCGTGGAGGAGAGACACTGGCTGGAGTGCAGAGCGCTGACCTCCAGCTCCCTCTCTCCACCACACAGCTCCTGCAGCTCTGCAGAGTCTGAGGAGACACTGCCCCACGGAGCCAGCTGGGGCAGAGACTCACTGAGGGCAGGAAAAAGCCCCATCCCCATCTGTCTGAGGAGCCACTGCTGGGGGATGAACCTGGAGGCAGCAGCACTTTGGCATCTGTCAAGTGAGTGTGAGCAAGTGCCAGCATCCCAAAGGGTGGCTGTGGGCAGGACAGGGCTCCAGGAACAGCCACAGCTGGCCAATATGGGTAGGAAATGCGGCACAGTGCCCCCTCTCCAGTCTGCACCACTGCCCAGCTCCGTGCTCAGCAGCAGGGTGCAGAATGGACTTTTTAGTTAGAAAATACATTTCCTCTGCCCAGCAGACAAGGTGACATTTTTCACAGTACTGACAATGCTGTGCCACATGCCAGGATGAATGAGGGAGCAATGCCAAGCCAGAGGAGAAGGACAAACTACCAAAATCTCTCAATGTGGCCAGGAGATTCAGCTCCAAAGGCAGCACCATAAGGACCCCCTGCACTGGGCAGCACATGGGTGGATGCAGCAGGCAGGAGAGAATGAACTGAGAGCTGGTTTGTTGGCTCAGGAGAAGACCTGGGAACACCCAGAAAGCCCAGGATATCAAAACCAAACCTATTCCAAGCCACACAGTTAAAGAAGTGAGGCTGAGCATTGCCACACTCACAGGCCCAGTGGGAGAGTCACAGCAAACGCCGTAACTCAGCGGGGCCGTCAGAAAGGATTGATTTGAAGCACCTTGTTAATAAGTTTCCTCTCCCACTGGTCCTTCAGGGAGGTCAGTTCCTGATGATAAATGGGGCTGGAAGGTGCCTGCAGACCCAGTATCAGCACAGGTGCCCAGCCTCAATCCATCTTCCTTAGGAGCCAGCTGACAAAACCGTCTCGCTGCCGCAGCCAGGTAAAACACAACCAGTGGGAAGAGGACACACAAACACAGTGAAGAGTTGGTGCTGCAACTGCCCTCCCTGCTCCCTTCCCCATAAAACCCACAAGTCTGGGATGGAATGACGGGGAAAATCTCCATATGCTGACTGGTGGAGCCACAATGCCACCAAAAGCCAAGGAGAAAAAGGGCTGAGCATTGTGGTCTAAGACAAAGCCATCACTTGCTTGGGTGACAGGATTCACAGCCTCAGCTCTGAGCACCACATCCCAAGGGCTGAGTCCTAACCAGCATCTAGATACTTCCAGCAGAAATGGGGAACACTGTGGGATTGTTCTCCTTCATCCTACATCCTATTCTGATCAGTCTGACTTCAGAAACCAGTGGAAGGTTTTCACTCCATACTGATACCACAGAAGCACCATCCCTGGAAGTGTCCAAGGCCAGGTTGGACAGAGCCTGGAGCAACCTGATCTAATAGATGTCCCTGCCCATGGCAGGGGGTTGGAACCAGATGGTCCTTTAGGTTCCTTTCAACCCAAACCATTCCAGGATTCTGTGACAGCCCTGGTCCGAGATGAAGCTCTCCCAGGTCCTCTGCACTGCACACAAAAAGCAACCCAGATAAGAAACTCAGGAGAGGCAAGGACACCTGAGATCTCCCAAAGCAAGTAAACAACCATCATATTATTTTTTTAGATTTTCCATCAGGGAAGAAAAAAAATACAAGAGAAAAAAAAAAGTCATCTTGAAGCTAATCCTGGTCAACAACTGTCCCACAGCCCAGCTACACCTTTAAATAATGTAGTGCTTTATCAAACATTCATAGTGATGCACAAAGTGATGAACAATGTGTGCGTGGCATTTATATAAATATAGTTCCTGATGGCTTATTTTCCTTGGACAGCCAACACTTCACAGCTTATCTTCTGTGAGCTTGTGATTTCGCCTGGATGGAAACCACTTTGGACACCTGGGGAATCAGGACTACTGCACATGAAACTGCCATGACATCCCCACTGGGCATCTGCAGCCCCACAAAACTCCACAAAAATCCTCATTCAAGAGCTGCTGCTGACTTGAGGAGCCAGAAGTGACCCAGCTGTGGCTGGAAGAGGGGACAACCAGGGGTATATCTTCAACTTGGGATGTTGTGGAGTGTCGGGGGAGACCAGTCCAAGCCTTGCAAAGCAGCAGGACTTCACAAATCCAGCATCTCTTCAGGATGCTCAGCAAAATGCTGGCATAATAAACCCCCTGTTTCTGTTCCAGTCCCTATGGCACCATTCAAAGCCACTTTTCCAGCTGTTTCTTCCCTCCTCTGTCTCATGAAATTAATGAGCAGGCTGTAGCAAAGAGAGGGGAGAAAAACAATAAAACTTACCAGGAGCCCACCCCACCAGCCTCTTCTCCACAGCAACAGTTGCCATGAGCCAGCAAGAGCCTTGCCTGACCTTAGGTGTTTAAACATTAATTAATCATCAAGTATGGGCCACAAAACCCATGAGCTAGGGGTGGCAGAATCAGAGGAAACCCCCAAACCCCAGGAGCTTCCCTGTCCCTTCTGAGCCATTCTTAGAGGCAGCAGTATGTTGTTATGGCTCTTGTGGGAGGGATGACCTGGGTGTGCTCCCACACGTCCATGATGCTGCTTTGATCCACTTTCTTGGGGTGTAAGGGAGGGGACCCCGTGTCCCATAGCATCACCATTCCCTCCCCCACACTGGGGAGGACACCCCAGATTTGGGGTGGAGATAACCATTTCAATGGGATGATCAAAACAAGCCTAAAACTCCAGCCCAGCACCTCTCCATTGAGACCTCCAAAGGCAGTTGATGTATTAATGTATTAATTTTGACTGTGTTTATCTCTGCAAAGCACAGCTTTTCCCTGGCAGGTCAGGACATTTTCAAATCCACACTGAAGCCTGAGCTGGCATCAGCACAGAACCAAAGACCCAATGGCATGTCTGGTGTAACCTCTGTAACTGGGGCCCTCATTCCCTTCATTAATGCATTCAATTCAGTTACAATTGAACATGCTGGACTTGAAAACAGCTTAAATGTCTCTATTAACTAGAGACACTATCTAAGCATGTCTGGAAGTGCTTCCCTGAATTAGAAGCCAATCCCTACCCTGTCGAGCCCCCACCTTCTTTTTTTTTTTTTTTTNCTAGAGGACTGCAAAAAAACCACTTTTTACTGGCAGGCTATGAGAATACACATTTTCAAAGGTCCCTATAAATTACAGAAGGGGTTGGCTGGGATTAGAGCTGGGAAAAGCTGATCACGTACAAAGAGGGTCATGATCCCATCAGGTCACTGGGAAGAAGAGCCCCAAGACACATCAGATGCTGGCCTGACGCACTGTCCCATTTTAGCCTCCAGCCTCAGCAGGCGTTAAGCCATCACTTTATTTATTAAAGGCTCAGAAAGCCTCTGGTAAGTGCTGGAAAGCAGAGTGGAGCTGCATCTGACTCTCCAAGCCAGCTGCACATAGTGGCTCCCAGCCCCAGCAGGGGCACCAGGGGTGGCACAGCCCTGAGCCCAGCCAGGCACCAGTGTCCCCTCAGGCACACCAGGCTGTGCCCTCAGGGACATCATGATCAGGCCAGACATCTAGCTCTTGTTGCCTGAGTGCTCTCCCTTCTCCAGAGTGGAGAGCAGCACCATCACCTGTCCATTGTGAGGGCGTGGCCCCCAACTCACACCCGTCTCTACATCTCATCTCTGAGACACTGCAGAGCTCAGGTATTTGCAACGACTGGCAGCTCTAGGCAGCAGCTTAACTACCTGGCCTCCTCTTGCACAGCTCAGCCCCCAGAATGTCCCTTTCCATGGCCCAACATGCCACCCTCCAGCCAGAGCACTCCCTTACCTCCTTTTGGTGGAAGGAAAAACAACACTCCACTGGAAGGAAAAACAATACTGAGATGTGGCCACCAGAACAGCTACTCCAGTGCTGAGGGGGGGCAGAGGAAGCTCTCTCTTGCCATCCTCAGGATCTTTCCTCTGCTTTTTGCTGTTACCTCAAAGCGTTTTGTCTCCCCTGCCTAAGTCCCTTCTCCCACAGCTCTCCTGGACTGCACCACCCAGAGCAGCTTGGCTGGGAGGCTGGAGGGACCACAAGCCCTGACATCAGCTGTTCCAAATATTTCCTTTTGCTGCCCTGCCTGCTGTCTGGCTTGGCTCCCTCACCAACCCCCAGATGAGGACTGGACCATTAAATGACATGACCAGGGTTACCAGAGCAGCCAGTGGCACAGTGGAGCAGGATCCACATCTCCAGGTGCACTCTAGGAGCCAGACCATCTTTCAGGAATGCTCAAAAGAATCTCACTACCACTACTGAGAAAGGCATCTGTGGATTAAGTAAGAGAAACTTCAGAGGTTTACCTGAGCCAACACAGCAGGGGAGAAGCAAGTCCAGGAGAGGAATTCAAGATGAGTGCACAACTACACTTTTGATATGCCCATGGTATTAATAATTGGAACCATCAGCAATAAGTCCTGTCTCCTGTCTAGACTTGGAGGCCATACCCAGACTGCAGAGCCTGTGAAGCCAGCACAAAGGCCTGCTTGAAATGTTCTTTTTTCAAACATGAAAGAAACTGAGAAATAAAGATGGGTCCTTTGTTGCAGGAGTGGAATTGTAGATAGTTGATTTTCAAGTCTGATTTCTCCCCAGTTTTCACCAGGCACAAGTCCTATTTCTCGCTGATCCTTAGGAGATCTGGTTTGACAAAATCTTTCTGAGGAACTTGTTTGGGTAATCCCACATTGAGGTTGCTGTACCTCACCTTCATTTACCAGCTCCATCACTGTGTATCCAGTACATCCCAGACAGGGATGCAGCAGTGCCACCTGCAATGGACTGGGGCCCACAGTCCCTCAAACAGGACTTGATGGACAAAAGCAAAGGGCTCCTGCTGCTGTAGGAGGAAGCTGTGTCAGTGAGGATGAGAGCTGTGTATATTAAAAGAGAAAAGCAAGTGAGGAATTCCCAAAGGGATGGAGCTTGAGGCTGTCTGCTTGGGAAAAGCAGGAGAGCTGAACTCATGAGGAGTATGGGCTGGAAACTCCACAGTGAAGTGAGGACAGAGGCGGTGAGGAAGTGACAACACCTGCACAAATTCACCCAAATTCCCATAATCACTGAACCCTGTGTTCACACCAGGGCTCAGTGTGTACAGTTCAGAGAGGGAGGGTCTCCCCAGCAAAGACCAAGACCCCAGAAACTGCACCCCACACCAGGAGACCCCACCTGGCACCATGCACACCCACTGAGCACAAAACCCTAGAGACCTTCAGATTGCCAGAGAGAACCCAAACCCATGAGGAGACAGAGTATCCCCCTCTCCATCCCAGCTCAAGGGATCCTGCTGGATAATTAGGACAGCCTGGCTATTGCCTCCTGCCTCGCTCCATTTCATTTTATTATTAAAAAAAAAAAAAAAAGACTACTTTTCTACTTTTCTTCCTAAACTGCCTTGGATTTTTCTTCTGTCTAAATTCATCTGGGCTCTGTGCAATGTCACCAGGTCAGCTTGTGCTCCTGCTGCAATTCTAATTTTGTCAGCTTTACATTTTCTAGGCAGTTGGGAGATTTTTCTTTCTTTGCTCCTTTTTTTTTTTTCCCCCCAAGTCAAAAATGATTTTGCATAACAGTAATAACGTTAATGGCCCTGCACAGCACATCCAGATTACAACTGCAGCTAGGGAGAAATAAACATCTCATCTTTGCCCTGCTGTTTATCTCCCCACAGCAGTGCCTGGTATCAGGTCAGAACCTGTAATTTCATTAACTTTATCACTCAGACACGCTTGTTGCTAGATGTCATTATTCAGCACATCACTCCTGTGTTTTGTTTGTGCTGGGATTCACTTCAGATGCTCTGGCACCACACAGGAGCATCCCTCCCATGCACATCGCTGCCTGAGCTGGGGAGGAAAGTTTGGCTCACTGAGCCGTGATCTGCAAAACATTTATGCTGCTCAGGCCTCCTGGGCAGGGACTGGATGGAGCAGTGCAATTCCCTGCCTGATTCCCTGACCAGATACATCCAGAAGTTGTGAATAAAAAAAAAACAAACACACAGTCTTCCTCACAGAAGGAAAAACTGACTCAACGGACACCAAGCGTGGTGTGGGCAAATCCCCAGTGCTGGGAAGTGCACAGCCCAGCACCTGCAAATCAGTCAGTGCCCAGCACAGGGGGGAAGCTGCAGCACAGGCAGGTGGAGGGTGAGCAGAACTGCTTCATCTCCACTGGAATTGCCATCCCTGGTAATTAATGCTGGGAAGTGACACTTGAAAGAGCCTCTGCTGACAGCCCCTGCAACGATAGCGTTTGGAGCCCGCTGACAAGTCCCAGCTGATACCTTATCACAAGGCAGCACAACAAGAGCAGCCAGGAGAGCTTTTCCCATGGGAGCTGGTGGATTCCCTGGGATGCAGGCACAGCTCCACACCCATCCCCAGTGACCACAGTGAAACCTGGCAGTGCCAGCCGGGCACCAGGGAAAGGCTGGTCTCGTTGTGGCACTAGAGCCATGCTGCAGCTGGGTGTCCCTTAATGCATCCACCCTCAATGCAGCTGCAAAGCCATGCCCCAGCAGAACTGCCTCCCAGTTCCTGGGCATCTCCAGGTACCTGCTCACACCAGCTGCAGCTTCCCACCCCAAATGCCCCATCCCCACAGGAATCTGGCTGTGTCTGCTGCTCGTGTGCAGGCCCAAGCACCTGTGAGCAGCATGTCTGAATCACCACATTCCCCCTGCGTGTGCCACCAGGTCAGAGTGGAAAGCCCACAGCACATCTATTTATATCTGCAGTCCAGAAACCCTAGATCTGAACTGCAGCCACCTCATCCTGGGCAATCCAGGCTCTAAGCAGCTTCAGCAGAGAGGAGTAAGTAGCACAAACCATAGCTTGGCTCCTTGAGCAGAGCCTCATCCAAGAGGGAAAAGTACCCATCTGGGAGGAAACATACAGTGAACTGGCACAGTCTGGAAGGATCAGAGTAGGCAAGGCACAAACTTGCCTCAATGCAAGGCATAAAGCCTGACAGCATCACAAGCAGAGCTGGTGGAAGCGTTTGGAACACCTCTGCCAGCCCAGGTATCCCATAGGCAGCTTCCAGCTTGGGGCAGGGGCTTCAGTCTGTGTAAATTCGCTATTGCCAGCTCCTGAAGCCCTTGGATAGTTTAATATTCTGCTCTAGATCTTGTTTGCTATTTTGTTTTGAAGAGCACTGAAATGCAGTTACTGCTGTCTTCCCCACTCACACAACTCTAAATAATTTATAGGAAAGCAAAACAAAGAAGAGAATATGAAAGAAGAAAGAAGGTAGCTCAGGTATGAGGTATGAAGGCTTATTCATTTTCAGTGAGCAGAGGGTTGAGGAAACATCTCTGAACTCCATGGGCTGGTAACAGCCAGACACACCAAGAGATGCCAACAGAGATGCTCAGAGCAGCACTTGAGGATGGCAGATTGACCCCGGGCACCTCCAAATGTGTTTGAGCAACAATACCCATCACCATCATCCAGCCTTGTTCAAAAGGAGAAAGAGTAAAGAGCATTTTAAGGATGGAAGAAAAACAACCTCGGCCACCACTTATGACCATCACAAGGGCAGGGAGTTGCTCTCCAGACACACCTAGGCTATCCCTGGCTCCTTCATGGAGCCAAAAAGAGTCCCTGTCCCCATCCCTGCCACTGTGGCTGCTAAGTCTGCCTGGGAAGCCCACCCAAGAAAGGAAGGACGGCTCAGCACTGCCCCAAGATCCCTTCCGAGCACAGAGCAAGCCAGCACATCCCTTCCTTGCTCCTGCTGGAGTCACTCACAGCACTGACGTGCTTTGCTTTTGTTTATTCAAATGCATTTTACTGTGCATTGCAGGTGAACAATATTAAATGGCTCATAATAACATTTCAATAAGCAGAGGTGGGTGTAGCAGCTTCTGAGAGACAGACTTTAGAAATGCGAGCAATCAAGTGTGCGTTAGCTGAGAATACCCTGGGGAACGCGCTGCTCCCCAGCAGAGGAGAGAGAGAAAAGCCACAAACCTTTCTTCTCGTAGTCGGGTTTCTCCTCCCCGCCCCGGCCCAGGCTCTCCAGCGTCCTGGTCACCTGGCTGCCAAACTCATCCTCCCTGGTGCTGGGCTCCGCCCGCCGCGGGGTCTCCTCCTCCTCCTCGTCCTCGTAGTCGTCCAGGATGGGGGTCTCCCGGATGGGCACCCCGATGACCGAGTTGTGGGCCTGCAGGCGCGAGTTGCGGAAGCTCTCGCGGGCCTGGGGTCCCAGCAGCACCGAGGGGATGTAGTGGATCTCGTGGGTGGCCTCGGTGCTGGCGCTCTTCTGCGGGATGCGGCGGCGCTTGTGCCAGCGCCGCTGGGCGTACAGGGCCACCATGAACACCAGCAGCAGCAGGAGCAGCGCGATCAGCCCGCCCTGCAGAGAGAGCACAGGGCACCGTCAGGAGAGCAGGGAGGGTCATGGGGTGCTGCAGTGGCTGTAGAATCACAGAGTGATGGGTGCATGAGACCCTAAAGCCCATCTCATTCCACCTCCCCTGCCCGTGCAGGGATACCTTCCACTAAAGCAAGGTTGCTTCACACTCCATCCAAACTTAAACAATTCCAGGGACAAACCCACAACTTCCCTGCACAATCTGTTCCAGTGCTTCACCACCCTCTGAGTATACCCCCAGAGCACCCTTCCATCAACACCCCCTGAACCACACGCAGGAGGATTCGTGGAGCAGCCACTCTCAGGTGTGAGGTCATGGACAGGTAGATGAGGATGCCAGACATGGCCTTCAGCTGGGATTAGCCCAGCAACACCCCCAGCTCAACTCTGACCATTCTCTCAGGGACTTCGTTCTTTCCACCTCACTCCTTGGGACCCCCAGGCCCCCTACACTGGGGAGAAGGGGAATGGGGATGATCACATCCCACCACTTAGGAGAAAAAACCTCATTAAACAACCAGGCCATTACCCAGGAGCAATAATGCCTTAGCAGAGACACACATTTTCCAAAAATGATGGTGCAACAAATGGCCCTTCACAGGCAATATTCCCAACGCATGGTTACCCCAGCTCCAACATCTCTGGTCTGATTTCCCTGTGGTTTCAAGATCAACTGCAGAGCTGGGACACAGCACAACATATTCCAGACCCAGACCTTCTCTACTAAGCTCTTGTCTTTCCCCTCCTCCAAATTTTATTCAATACAGTTCTCAACAGTATTAACATTAAAAATAAAAATCTTTAACAAAAAAATAAACTTCCAAATATCCATATGTACATAGAAATAGCAGATCCTCTCAAGGGAGCCTGGGTAGGGAGTACCAAAGGGAGGCAGCCCTGCCTCTGGCTGCTCTGGAAGTTAATTTCATCTCTACACACACAGGAGCCTGGGCCAGCTCCCAGCCTCTTAATCTCTGCAGCATCAGAGCAGTTTTATCCCGTGGCAGACAAGCAAGACAGGGCATGTAAATCTGGAGCAGCACGAGCGACCAGGGCTTTGCAGCACGACAGGAACAGCCAGGGCAGGGCAGGCGTTCCTCGGGCACCTGGGATGCCACAGCCCAGAGCTGCACCGAGCTCTACAGCAAAGTGGAGCCGTGGAAATATTCCCTCTGCATTCCACCCAGAGCAGCAGGCTGCACCTGGAGCATGGCTCTGACTCCTAAACGGGAGTAGCCGTAAGGAGGTGGCACTGGGAAGGGCAGTGCACAGGGTGAGATGTCTCTGGAGAGGCCTCGGGAACTGGAGCGGAGGAGAGACATTTCCCTGCACACAACCTCTACAGGAGGGGCCCAGTCCAGCATCCCCCACATCAGGATCCCGTCCTCTCCCACAAAATTGTCCTGACAGATGCAGGACTCAGGGGCTCAGGACACTGCTCAGCTTGAGTTCCCCAATTTGTGTGACATGCACCATCAGGAAAGGTGTTTTACTGTCCAGGAGATGCTCAGGGATCCCCACACGGCAGAGGGGCAGGGTGTGGTGAGCGCCCAGGTTTATGCTCTGCAGCACCAGGGCACTTCAAGGACCAGAGGGATGAAGACCCACCATGGCCTTCCATGGACACCTCAGCCTGGGAGAGCAAGCAGGTGTGAGTTTCCTTGGATTTGCACAGTGCCTGATGCATGGAGACCTCAGAGCATCCAGGAGCTCCCTGGCCTGAGCCACCCACACCCACTGGCATTCCCTCAGAAAGCCAGTTTGCAGGAGAGAAACCATGGCACACCAGAAGTGAGGCCAGGCCAGGTGACAAGGACACAGCAGGGCCACAAACTTCAACACAACAAACCCCACTGCAAAACCAGATCTGGCTCATGTGCCAGCATCCTTGCAGCAAAGAGAGGCTTCTCGTGGTCCAGAAGGGCTTCAGAACAACACTCCTGGATGTGATTGCTGGGAAAAATCTTCAAGGCCTTCACCACCAAATCCCTGAGCCGTCCAGCTGGATATCACCCCCACCTTTGTGGTGGAAAGGGGCTGCAGGGCAGAGCACTCTGCATCCATGGGCACACAGACGCTCACTGTCCATGGAAAAGCAAAACCAGAGACATCCCAGATGCTCAGAAAAGGTCAGAGTGACAGAAAAAGTCTCACAGGAGGAGCAGCTGTGCCAGCTGGACCCAAGGAAGGGGTTCAGGCACCCATGGCAGATCTTCCTGGCTGGGCTCACCTTATACCTGCCCCTGGGAAATGTCCTGGAGAAAATAAACCTGTTGGCATATTAAATAAAGATCTCTCTGCTTGGGAGAACCTACAAGAAGGCAGAAAGGCACAGAGGTTACTGGTGTGCCATTCCCCCTCTGCCTCAAGAATGACAGGGCTGGCTCAAGGAAGCCAAGGGCTCCCAGCCCAGCTACAACTCCCACATCCTTTGGGGATGAGCCAGAGATCTCTGCTCTGCCACTCACTGGGACAATGTCCCCTCTCTGCCTGGGACAGCTGGGGGTGCCCATGCCAGCCCCTTGGGTGAGCACCACGGGCTCATCACAGGCAGCTCAATTCCAAGGTGCTCCTTTGTCCCTGACCCTGCACCGGCAGCTGCTTGTTTAACCACACCACACATGCCAGGAGAGCTTCCTGGGAAAAAGGGAGGAAAAAAACAAAAAGAGTCAAACTTAGGAGGCATTCAAGCTAGCCTCATTTTAATCTATTTCTCGTGTTAAATTATCCAACTGAGGGAGCGGGAGAGAGAAAGGGGAAAGAAGGGATAATATGAGAAATGTTTTATTTGACAACGTGTCATTCAGAAACTGATTATTTCTGTCTCCAAGCTTTTTAATATTCCCAAACAATGGCCGAGCCGCACGGGGATTTGGTATTCTAAGGCTGGATTTATAATACTCTGTTCTGCAGTGATAAGAACACGGGCCTTTAATCCTCTGAGCTGTGAACATGCATATTCTCCCACGTAATGTCCTTCCTGCCACGCTCCTGCTGCCCTGGGCCAGCTGAGCAGGAGCCACCAGCACCAGAGCGTTGCCAAGACCCACAGGAATGGGAGAAGGAAGATGGGGGAGAAGAGGGATGCTGGGAACAACCCACACGTGGAGAGAACTTTAGGCCTTGTGGCACCAGAGTGAAGCTCAGCTGAAGCTGGAGAGCAGCAAGGCTGGGACTCATCTGAAGCCCAGAAGGAAAATCAACAGGAGAGGCACCCTGAAGCCCAAGAGACTGGACCCTCACATAAATTATGAAGGCTGCCAAGCTGTTAGGTTGAAGATTCCTACATCACTCTGTAGGGATCTCTGAGATGCTGGAGCATTTCTGGGCAGCAAGAGGATGCATCAGTGCTTTGAACACAATCCCCACCCTGCCCTACCAAGCCAGTGAAAGACAAGGGAGTCCCACTGCTCCTCTGGGATCCAGACAAACTTTCTTGCAATAGCCTCTGGCCTTTCCAACTCTGTTTCCCACAGTGAGGGGGTGTGGTGTGATCCCTTGCAGGAATCCCCCATCCTTGCAGCCTTGCACTCACACAGTGAAGAGTCCAGCTGTCCAGAAATCAAGCCCTGACAGTCTTCCAGCTGCCACACCTCAAGGGCTGAAGTCACAGAAGGAAATCCCAGGCTGGAGGGGATAGTTTGGGCTGGGCAGACCTCTGACAGCAGAGCATCCCTTGTGTAGGTCAAAGCAAGCCCAGCTTTGACAGCACAGCACTCCAATCTGTGCAGATCTGGGCCCTTTCCTCCCAATATCAGTGCAAGTTTTTGTCCCCAGGCGAGAATATCCCTTTCTTTCCTAACGTGAAGCCATTTATTGTCCAACATTGTGCTGGAAACCAGCGCCATGGCTACTGACCTGCTGCTGGAAGAATAAGGGCTCTCACAGTCCTGGACACCACTCCAAGGACAGACCCCAGGACAGCTCAAGGATGTCCCATCACTTCCTGGGCTGAACGAGCCCCCAGTGCTGGAGTATCACATCCCCTACATTGTCCCAGCCGGTGAATTGAGGTGAGCAATCAGGTATTAGCAATAACCACACAGACCTCAGGGCTCTTCATGCTGTGTACTTTTCCTTTCTTTCCATTTTGGCTGTAAAGGTAATTAAACACTAGGACAATTTACCAAGGGGTGTAGGGAATTATCCATCACTGTCAATTTTATTTTTTTTTTTTTAAATCAAGCCTGGACGCTTTTTGAAAAGTCATACTTTATTTCAAATGAGAAATAGAGGCTACAGGGCATTCTTGTACTCTGAGGGCACAGCAGATGACCCCATGGTCCTTTCTTGAATTCCATTCACCCCAGTTTTGCCTTTCCCATAGTTCAGGTCCACAGCATCTTATCTCTCATCTGGGGCACTTCATCCCCTCCCAGGCAACCCAGCCACACAAAGCACCACCAGACCCTGGATGCAGAGAGAGGTCTGCACCCCATCCACAAATCACAGCCAGCCCGAACCCCCACATGCTGTGGGGCCAGTGAGGAGCCCATGGATGAGTGAGCAGCAGGCAGGGAAACTGAGGCAGAGCGTGGGGATGGGACCAAGGACAGACAGCAAGCCAGCATGAAGGCCAGAGAGGAAGAGACAAACACCAGCATTAAAATGAATACATGTATGTACTCCAGAGAGATCTGGATCCAGTCCTGATCCACAGACCACTCAACCCCACCTCTCTCTGTAAGAGACAATGATGACACACAGGGCAAATCTCCTAAAAATACGACATTTTCCTCCCTGTACATTTCAAATCCCCATTCAAACACAGCTTCACCAAGGTGCCTAACCACACACTCAACTTTAAAAATGTGTTTAATTCCCATTACAGTCCATGAGCCTACAGCACACGCCTCAGTGCTTTGCTGAGCAGGGACAGCTCCTTGAACTGCAGCCCAAAGAAAACTGTGTTACATCTCTTTTTCCCTTCTTTCCACAGCTCACCACCTCAATGAGCTACAGATATGATTGGGGCACTTTCTTCTGGGGGTGCTGCTATCACAGCTGTGTCACCTGACCCTGCCCAGAGGTGACAGTCCCCCTGAACCACCCCCTCTGACTGGGTGCAAGGAACACAGCATGTGGCCCCGGGGTTTGAGGGGAAGGGTTCCCACAGGATGGCTCCATCCAGAGCATGCAGATCCTCTTACCATGCTCTACATCCACACACAGGGCATAAATTTCATAGTATATACAGTCCTGTACAGTACAACACACACACAAGCCATGAGAGTTACAGCTGATGCGGGAACCCATAACTTTAAAATCTCTGACTATTCCAGGTTAAAAAAAAAAAAAAAGTCAGACAAATCATATTTTCTTTTATTTTTTTTTTTAAGCCACACTCAGTTTTGTTTTGCTGTTTCATCCAAGAAGGGAAACAAAAGAAGGAGTGAACCTGCCAATCAGCCTTTCTGTGCTGCTCAGACATGCAATGTGATGTTCCAGTAAATGTTTATTTGAAAGGTCTCCCAGGCACCGGCTGTGTGCAAGCACCACAACACACAACCCTCAATCACAGCCAACATGCCTGCGTGTCCCGAACTGCACATCTCGCTAGGATAACAATTCAAAATGACTTCTAATCCATTTTTATTATGTAAAAAAAAGGCATTTATTTGCATTGAGCTGAAAGAGGAGGGCTGGAGGTGATTTTATTAAGTACCTGATTGCTGGCTCTTTTTAAAGCCGGGGCGCAGATTGCATAAATTGTGATTTTAATGCGCGCTAAACGGTTCACCTAAATGGGCTGACCTGCTAACCCAGAGCCTGCCCTCAGAGAGGGAAGATTTTAAAATTCATGAGGTCTCCTGCGCTTGCGCTCATGTTTTCCTAATGTGGGCAGCCTGGGAGCACAAAGCTGAGACAAAAACAAAAGCTTTTCCTTCCCCCCCAGGAGCCCGAGTTGCAGAACCCCATCCCTGCTCCACGCTGGGCCAACGAGAGACCCCTGCTCGTGTTCACCACTCAGCTCACTGCCACCCCATACCCGAACTGTGTGCCACCCTTGTTCCAAAGGGAGGGGAAATTCACTTGAATTATGGAAAAACGACCTGGATTTTAAGTAAAATTTAAAATTTTAAATTTTAAAGTGTGTCCCAGTGCAGGTGAGGTTTCATTGGCCAGGACAACCACATGCTGCAGGCTGGCCGTGCCCAGGGCTGTGGCAACACCAAAAGCATCTCCCAGTGAAACATGGGGCTAAAGGAAAGTCCCCCAGGGCCACCCCTGATGCATGTCCCTCCCTGCAGCATCCTCAGCACAGAGCCCAAACCTTGACTGTCCACGGGACCCCAGCTCAGGTGAGGAGCATCCCCACGCCACAGTCACATCCCAGCAAAGGCAGCTCCTGCCAGGGACAGGGCGGATGGGAACCCACCCAAACTGACTGTGTGTGGCCCCAATGCCTTCCCAACTGAGAGCAAAAAGCAATGAAGTCCTCCAAGGTTCAGTTTAAGCCTGGTTTCACCAAATTCACCTCTAACACCTCCAGGGATGGGAAGCACTTGCCGTGGGACCTCCCAAAGTCACAGCCACTGCAGGATCCCTGACCTACCCAACCCCTTCCAAACAAAGGTTTAGCAAATGCTAAAGCAAGGTCTCAAATTAGGAGGATTATTACAATATCTTCCAGTGCAGCATTTGCTAGCAAGTAATGAAATATAATTAAAAGTAAAGAACACTTGTCAGATAAATGACAAACACGTACTGCTGTTGCAAAAGTACCTTTGCTTGTTTTTTTTCTTAATAATTGTGTTTATCCGCTTCCTCACTAATTTACAAAAAATGCAGTTAATTCTCAGTGGATCTCACAACCATTAGTGCGAATTAATGCTGTTCCCACTGTATATTCTGCATATATTAGAAAAAAGATTAATCTAATAAGAGATGCACATCTCCGGGTGAGGGAACACGAACACGATTCACATTATGCCTCCAGCTCCCGAGCCCCAGAGAGGGATGTGGTACAACACCCGTTCTGCTCAATTAACCAGCCCACTTTTGGGGCTGCCAGACCTTGGCCACTTGTCCAGAAAACGTGGCAGAGGTGCAAAAACTCACCACAACTACAGGGACTTCTTAGAGAGCCAAATAGCTCCAAACCCCACTGATGGATCAGGTCTCCTCTGCACTGGTTGTGCTGCTGCTCTACCCATGGTGAAGATGGGTACCCATGGATGAGAGAGAGTGGAAAAGGGGTTTAGCATTTATTTATGGACTTCTCAAACAATTCCTGCAGCGAGGAGATGATGGGAAGATGCTATTGTACACAGAGACATGAAGGAAAAGAGCTTGTTTTGTTGGCTGTGGATTTTGGTTGTTTTTTTTTTTTTTTTTTTTCCAGGACCAAGCCAGC
>VXBQ01008274.1:665089-805365 GCA_013400175.1 Phainopepla nitens
AAAAAAAAAAAACAAAAAAAAAAAAAAAAAAAAAAAATGAAGTCTCTACTTTGTGCTACAGAGAGAACACTGGAAACTTGGTGGCTGAGCCTTTCTGGTCCATTGCTGTGATCCTTGGATAAGCCCTTGGAAAAGCTCCCTCAGGGAGCAGCCCCACCTGTGCTTCATGGGAGTGGGACTAGAATAAATTCATAAATCTGAGGATAAATGCAGTAGAGCTGCTGGGAAGCACAGCAGAGCAGCACGGTTACTGGTCTAAGACCAAGTGCCCTCACACAAGCTGGGCAGGAGTGTGGGTTTTAAAACCAGAGGCTGAATATGTCTTGAACATCCCAAACAGGAGCTCCAGGGAATGAAATTCCAGCACTCAGAGCCTCAGCAATCCACGTCCCTGCCTCAGGCACCAAACGTCCCTGTCCCTGCAGGGACGAGCTGCTGGACAGAGAGGAGTGGACCTGGCATAACCCAATGTTCAGAGGGCAGCTTGAAAAGACAAACAGAAGTGCTTAGACCCCTCCTCTTCAAAAGCAGCAGCTCTGGTCGCCCTCCACCCCTGGGGGGATGCCAGCCTGCATCCCTGCATGCTGCCAGGAGCCAGAGACTTGCAGTGAAATCCTCAGAGCAAAGCATTTACAGGAAAAGGGTTTCCATCCATCATTTCAAACCTCCTGCTCATTTAAATCTGTCCAAACAGTGCAAAAGTTGTCTGAAATCCTCGGCTGTGGCAAAGCTGGGCTGCAGGCAGAGCACTGGTGGGGCTGCTCAACTCTGATCTGTGTCAGACAGGGCAGGCTGAAACAAGTGCCCACAGGGACTGGGAATTCTTGCAGAGCAGGACAGAGAAACATCCATCACCACCGACAAAGGCTTATTGATCCTGCCCCAGGCCTGAGAGGTGGATTGCTCCAAATCCCTTCTGCTCCACAGATCCTATGGAAAAGCAGCTCTTCATCCTGAAAAACCCTTGAGCATGAAGTGCTCCTTTGAGTGTCCCAATGGGTGGCAGTGCCATCCACAGGGCTGGCATGTGTGGAAGGGTTGGGGTACTGAAGAAGCAGCTCCCCTCCACTCATAAAAACAAACAAGCCAAAATCAAACCATCAAAAACCAGCAAAACAAAGCCCTGCAGTCACACTTTCCACAGCCAAACCACTTCAGCATTAACCTGAAAAACTTGTTTAAGAGAACAAGGAGGAAAAGTTATCAAATGCACTCCTCGTGCAGCCTGGGGCGTGCAGGTGAACCTTCCATCCACACCCACAGCCCTGTCCCAGCCACCTCCCAGCCCCAGGGACCAAGGGCAGCATTCCTGAGTGCAGTGAAAGACACTGAGAGGTGCAAGGAGAGCCATGGTCACTGGCTCATCCACTCAATGTTCCACTTTTCAATATTTGCACTGTCAGGATGTTTTCCAAACACAGATTATTGTTTAAACCCAAAACTTCTTAGGAGAAAAAAAAATGCACAATTTGCAGTTCCCCCATTAATTAGGAAAGGAAGAAAGAAGTCCAGACTTTGTCTGCATAAAACAGAAAAGAGCAATGAAGTAGCTACATATGAATGTAGTCAAACTGAAAATTAAAATCTTAATGGTTCTTATTAATTAATGGTTCTTATTTCTGTTCATGACACCCTTCAGATCCCAGCTTGGTTAAAATATATATATATATACATAGTTATATGGAGTTTATATTTCATGGATTTACATGCCCACATGTCAACAGACATGGAATATCAAGCAGGGCTCTGGTCCCAGTCAGATGTTGTGAAGGGTCCTGGTGGGACTGAGGGGAGCCCACAAACTGAGATGCTGAACAAGGGAACAGGCATGTGGGAATTCACATCAGCTGTGCCACAGAGAAGGCCAGGGAAGCATATGGCCTGCACACAGGGTGCTGGAAGAGGATGACCTCACCCTCCTCAGCAAATTTTAGGGCTGGTGCATCATTAGCCAGGTCTCCAGCTGCCCTCCCTCCAGGGGATAAGAGGATCAAGTGTGATTTTCTCTGCTGTTTTACAAGACATGAGTTTGTGTGCATTCTCTGAGGTGATACAGCTTCAAGGCTACAGGGTCAACCTCCCAGGGTTTGTGTCAGCTCCCAGAGCCCTTCTCCAGGACAGCCACACTGCTGTCACCTCACTCAGGGACAGGCCTTTTTACAGGCAAGAGATGTACTGAGACACACAACTGAGACAACTGGGAAGACAACCCACCTTTCAAACTGAGTACCTCTCCCAGGGAAGATTGAGCTGTTCCCAAAATCAGGAGGGGTTTCACACTCAGCCCTCCAGCTTCTCCATATTTTCCTCCATCCTCATGCTCTACTCTTCTCCTGCACCCAGCCCCACTTCTATCTTGTATTTACACAAAGCCTGAAATCCCTTCCAAAGCAAGCTCTTGTTTTCAGTATCACCATGGTCTGTGAGGGGGATCACCAGACCCCCTTCACTTCCCTTCTCTGCAGAAACCCCCCTTGCCTTCACCTCTCCCTTTTCTGCTCCTCATCCCTCCCCATGCCAAACAAGGATGTTCCACAACCTTGTCAAGTGCTTTGGGAAGAGCCTGAAGGACACAAGAACAGTTCCTGAAGAACAGCTCAGTACTGGCTACTGCATCAGCTGACCAACATCCCACTGCTGCTGCCTGTCATCTACAGGATGTGGGAAGCCAAAAACCAGACAAGGAAGACAGGAGGAGAAATATCTACCTGTCAATATCTACCTGTCTCCAGCCTCCCAGCCCCAGGAACTAACAAAATTAGAGGACAGACACAGCTCCAGCCCTGCACAATTATTTCACAAAAGGGGGAGCAGGGGATGAGTAGAAGCACCCCAATAACACAAAAGCTCTCCCAGCTTTTTGAAGACATATGGCTCCTCTCCATACTTCAAGCAGTGACTCCTCCACGCTTCCAAATTACAGCTGCCTAAGCTGTTTCTGCAGATATTTCCTCTTTCTATGCAATCATTTGGCTAATAAGATGAGCAGGTTGGGCTCATTTATTTTGGACACTGTTCGTGGGTCATTAGCAGAAAGGCTAATCATTGCATTGGCAGAAAATATCACTTCTGCTTCAGAGCTGGCTGCCCAGCACGGGGAGGGGGAGAGAGCAGGAGCCTGACAGAGCCTTAAAAAAAAAAAAATAATACAAAACCCAAGTTCCACTGCTGTAGAAGTGGAATTTTCCTCTGCTATTTCCCAAGTGCCTGCTGTTAGGATGAAGGGACAGACTTCAGTGCCCGAGGCAGCTCTGCGGAGCTCGTGCTCCCGCTCCCACGCACGTGCCACCTCCAAGGGCCCGGAGAAGGAGCAGTGCTGGATGCTGAGGGCAGCAGCCCGGCCTCCCTGAGCCACAGAAACACAGCAACGCATCCTGGTGATGCTCAGCTCTCGGGGGAAGCATTGTGATCCACGGCAGGTCCAGGTGAGATGTGAAGAGCTCCACGGCACGAGGGCCCTTTCTGGGAGGGTTTGGGGTTAGCAGAGCAGATCAGCTGTGATGCCTGTGCTCTGCCCGAAGCACCTAAGCGCTGAAATCCACCTACAGAGACATTTAAAGAGCAATTTGCATTCAGTGTGAAGGCTGAGTGCCAGGGAGATGCAGAACCTCAGGGCATTTGCAGAGCTGAAGCCTGAATTTCCAGGAGACACGGCAAAGCTGAGCCTTTCCTGTTTCTCTCCTGAGAGGTGACAACAGAAGCAAAGACAAAGTTCTGAGACACAGCCGTGCCAAAACAGCAGCTTTGAGAGCAGTGCTGCTCCCCAGGCTGGGCTGCTCCAAAAGCACCTCTCTCCAAAGGCCCTGGGAGCAGCTCTGCCCTGCGGAGATCGTGCCCAGGGACACAGAGCTGCTCCTGCCCTCACCTCACAGCAGCTGCTGCCTTCACCCACTGACCTGGCAAGGGCAGAAATGAAGTGCTTGAGGGGAACAGCTGGCCAGGGCACAGGCTGTCCCCTTCCCCAGCAGACACACAGCCAGCATGCCTCCTGCTCCCCTCCTCCAGCTTCTGCTGCCCCAGATGTCCCTGCTGTGTGTGCTGCCAACAGTGCCGTGACCTCGGCTGCTCCCAGCAGCATCCTTGGGGCAAGCACAGGATGGGGCTCCCACCTCCCCTGGGAGGCTTTCAGCATCATCCATCAACTCTGTGCTTCCCCTCCTGCCCTCCAGCACCACAGCCAGGAGCCCCAACACACTTCCCAACTGGTTATTCCAGGAGGGAGCTGGGCAGGGGGGCAGCGTGGCAATGTTGGGAGGAAAGACAACCGGAATTTGTCCCTGGAGTGCTCCAGCTTGCCTTGAGCCACCCATGCTGAGCTCTTCCTGCTATCCCCATGGGAACATCATGCTGTGCTCTCCAGGCCGAGCCTCTCCAGCCCCACAGCAGAGCCAGCTGCTCCCTGGGGGCCCTGCGAGATGGGGAGCCAGGGCTGGGCTCTGAGGGGAGCTCCATAAGATGGGGAGCCAGGGCTGGGCTCTGAGGAGAGCCTGGGCTGGCTCTGAGGGGAGCCCTGAGAGATGGGGAAACAGGGCTGGGCTCTGAGGGGCTCTCCAGCCGCAGAAAGGGAAGAAGATGATATGGGAGCTAATTTAGAGCTTGCATTTCCTAAGTCTTTTCAGACACCGAGGCTGTTGGCAGGCAGTGTTACAGCCCCTGCCAGCCTCAGCGGCTCTACAATGTCCTTCCCTTGGCAAGGGCAGCAGTGGGGAAAAAAATAACACACAAAAAACAAGGGACATGTGATGGAGAGCTTGGCTGAAGGTTCCCTCCCCCTGCTGACCTGCATGCCAAGGAGGAAGAGCATGGAGGAAAAAAAAAAGTTTTAAAATGAGAGAAAAAACTCCCACATTACTTGTTTTACTGCGTACAAGCTGTGGGGATGGAGCTGTGGCAGGAGGCGAGTGGACATAATCTGGGGACATTGCTTTGTTCAGTGGCCAGGACAAAGCCATCACCCTCCCCACATCTCCCAGGCAGCACAGGGAAAGCAAGACAGCAAGGAGCACTTTTGCACACCCTCCCTGCACCCCACACTGCTGTATGGAGCCCCTAAAAGCAGGACCCTGCACTCACCCCCAGCAATCCCACAGAGATAAAAGCTGCTGGGTGCACACTTGTGCTAGCAGGATTGAGTGCATGGGGGTGAAACAGGGATTTTGCCTCAAAATGTCATGGCCCAAAAAAGGTGGGGTGGTGGGAAGCCTCTCTCCTCCCCAGCACACCCATGGAGGTGGCTCCTCTGCTGAGGATGCTGTGCTGGAAGAAGCTCACCAGCACCCAGAAAGCACCAAGGGTGAAAAACCTGCTGCTGGAGAATTGCAGCATCTCAGGGAATGACAGGATGAGTCCAATACTTAATTAAGCTTTTTTTTTTTTTTCCAAAGGAGAAGGGAAGGAAGGATCAGAAGAGCATGGGGACAACCCCAGCCATCCAACCCAGGGAGAACCTGATGGCAGCACTCACAGCCAGACCCCCCTGTCAGGGTGACAGCAGAGCAAGGGGGGTTTGTCCTGAGGAGGGGTGTACAGCCCCCACCCAGGCACTGCAGCAGAACAGGTGAAACACTCCAGCATAGAAAGGAGGCAGACTGGATGCCAGCAGAGACACAAATATCAGCAAAGGCACAGTCAGGTGACATGTGATCATTTTGGCAAAGAGACACACAGCACAGGGCTGTCATTGACCTGCTTGTTTTGCATCCCATCAGCAATCTGGGCACCAGCCACCTCTGCAGGCTCAGCTGTCCCTGCACCACCTGGGGGGCTCCAGACAGCCCTGGGAACACAGGCTGCTCACCTGCACCCCACGAGCCCCCAGGCCCAGGGTGGGGTATACAGGGATAGAGGCAGTCAAATCCAAGCAATCAGGATCCTAAGGCAGGGGCAGCTTGGTTGGAAAATCTCTGTGTCACTAAAGCCTCCCTGCAGAGCACAGCAAGGCTGCCAGACTCACGTGAAGCCCTCTCTCTGTCATGGGGGACAGCAAAAACACAAGCCATTGAGCAGCCCTGCTTATCTCTCCCTTCCCAGCACAGAGGGCAGAGGGAGGAGGAGAACCAGGTCACTTCACTTCTCTGGTTGGACAAGGCTAGTCCCCAGCTCCCAGGACTCAGCAGCAACCACTAGAACAACACATTGGACTCCTCCTCCTCCCCTTGGCCCCCAGGCAGCCAGAGGAGGAGCTGGGCTCTGTGGCAGAGGCAGCTCAAGAACACAGAGGGAAAGAGGAGAATCACAGCCTTCATCCCAGCACAAGCCACCAGTGTCCCAGGTGGGTCTGGGAAAGGGTGGCCCCAAACCAGTCCCAAGGATGCCTTGAGGCAAGGTCAAAGAAGACCTCAAACGGAGAGCTAAAATCTGTGAGTCCAACCAGCATGACCAGTCCCAGCATGCGCAGGCAACTGATTCTCAAGACGTTAGGTGCAAAACAGGACAAAAAAAAAAAAAAAAGAAAATAACAGCTGGCTGTGGCACCACAGGATCTGGGAGCTGCAGGCACTGACAGCACCAGTCCCTCCTTGCAGCTCATGTAAGGTGGGCAGAAAAGCTTTCATGGTAATCTACACCATTCCCAGCCAGGGAGGGCACGGCCACATCCACAGCCTTAGGCTAAGGCACAAGCCTTCTGACAACCAAATCCTCACCACAGCCCAGAGACATGTCACAGCTTGTCCCCAGGAGCTGCAGGCACAAGGAATCCTCAGCACCGATTCAGGCCGTGCCTGGAGCTGCTGTCTCGTTGCTGTTTGTTTCCATGACTCGCAGCAATCGCTGTTTTTGTTTGAAGTTTGTAAATGAGCCTTGCCCACCCCTGCACCAGGATGGCTGGCAGCCACCTCTCCATCCTCACCCTCCCAAACCAGCACCCCAATATTCATCCCTCAGCATATGCCAGCTCTGTGAGGGGATGAAGGATCAATGTCCAAGGGAACCAAGATGTGTCTGAACCCACCTGGGAGGGTGTGGGGGACAGTGTGCAAGAGCTACACACCCCAAATCCCCATCATGGAAGAGCAGTGTGAGAAGCAGCTGCCCTGAGCCATCCCGAGGTCCCAGACACCCCAAGGATGCAGGGTGGGATCAGATCCTTGGTACCAGCCCAGCCTTCACCTGCCTGGCCAAGCTGCATCCCAGCACCTGAGCTGGGAGAGTTTAAATCCTTCATTCCTGAGGCAGAGGAAGGCTGGCAGGCCCAGTGCTGCCCTGAAGAATGATGGATCTCTTGGAAATGCCAAGTGAAACCTGCAGCTCAGTCATGGTGAGAGACTCCCTTTGGGGCACTACCCAGCACCCTCCAGACAGACAATCCCCCACTGCAGCTTCCCACTCCCAGCCTGTCCCTCCACTTCTGCATTGCCCAACCCACCCCAACCTCTGCACAATGACGCTCCAAAGTTGCCAAATGAGCAGTAAGATTCAACACTTTGTTGTCTTTTCCCCCAACAATTGCTGCTCCCAGCGGGCTGGGCTCACCCTGAGCCCGAGTTTGGTGCAATGAGGAAAACCACAGCCAGGGCAGCAAGGAAAGCTCAAGCTTGCCCGAGGAATGGCTGGTGAGGAGCTGCTCCCCAGCTCCAGCTCTGGGAAGGGAAAGGGAGATGCCTGACACTGCTAAAGCTCAGTGGTTTTGCTGCCATCCACCTGCAGGGGGTTCCTCACCTTCCAGCTGAATAAAAAGTAAGTGGTCTCCTCTCCCCTGAGGAGCTAAAAAGGAGGCAGCTAGAAAGGAAAGCCACCAGTTTTCCTGTTGGATAAAGGGGAACACAATGAAAAAAAAATATCCAAGCCCTGAAATCAAGCACATCCCAGCAGGGCTGGGGCTGATGCTCCCACTCACTCCCTCTCCAGCCACTGCCATAAATCCAGCCCCAGAAGCACCCACCTGAGGCAAAGCTGAGCCAGTCAACCAGCTCCCTTCATAAACAGTTACTTTCCTGCAGTTTTATATAATTGGATTTTAACAATAAGCACAATTCCATTTTTTCCCTCTCTCCCCTTTTCCTTTGCTGCACATCGTGAGACTTCACGACGAGGCTCCTGCTCGGAGCTGGCAGAGACCTTTTGAAAGCTGAAGCAGAGCTCGTTCCCCTGATCCGTGGGGATGGAGGAGGGAGGGAGGAGGTGCAGTGGGAGTAGCCACAGGTAAAAATAACCACACTTGGCCTGATGTTGCTCCCAATTAAACCAGTGGGAATTTTGCCCAACTTCCAAAGCAGCAAGACTCAGGCACACACAAAAAGTGCTCTGCTGTATAATCAGCCAGAGAAAACCATGGATGCATGAGCCTCTTCCCTCTATTTCCTGCTGGTGAGAGCACCCCCTGCCCGAGCCAGGCACTGCAGAGGCTGCAGGCACTCAGGGGGTGATGACCAGAGCCACAGCACCACACCTCCCTGCCCCAGGCACAGCCACTCCACACACAGCCTGGAAAGGTGTTTTTCCATGAACGGTTTATCTGCTCAGACAGTTTCACATCAGCTGAAACTAAAGTGTAAGTGGTTTTGGGGAGGATATAGAAATTGTTGAAGAGTAGAAACATTTCATTCTGACACTTCCCTGAACAAAAAGCGCTCTGCCTTTTCACGGCATCACAGTGCCTCGTGAAACCAAGTCCAATTTATTTTTAAATGGGAAAAAAGGAAAGCCCAAACTGAGAGCAAATATATTTCTGGGGACAAATATGATATTGCATTTCATCCTGTCATTAACACTTTACTCCCATCTTTGGGACTCGCCAATCAAATAAGAATTCAGCCTTTTGTGGTGCTGTAATGTAACATCTTTCACAACCACCTTGAAGCTGTTCTGCATGAGGCTGAGCACAGCTCACCTTCACACCAGCCAGTGCCTGACACCAACAACACTTGAACGGATGCAAACATTTCCAATTCACATTCAAACACGAGCAACAACTGAGAGGAGTGAGAATTGCAGATAACACAAGGTTTGAAAGAAAAAGAAAAGGCATTTTGCTGCTTGTCTGAAGACCAGCCCAGCTTTCAAGCCCACAGGCATTCTCCTGGGGATGTGAGAGCTGGGTGAGGCTCCTCACCCTGGGTCAGAGCCCACATTGTACCAACAGAAAGATGGGGATTAGAATATTCCTGCTGGGACTAAAGAGTGTCAGGCATCCCCCAGCACAGCACAGCCTCACCAGTACCGAGACAACACCCTCTACCCTGCCAGCATTCCCAGGTCTGCATCCCAGGAAAACACTCTCCATTGTGAGGTACTACCTCAGAGCCAGGCCACCCACACCCAGCCATCACTGGAGAAGGCAGCATC
Source organism: Phainopepla nitens (assembly GCA_013400175.1). Classification (NCBI taxonomy): domain Eukaryota; kingdom Metazoa; phylum Chordata; class Aves; order Passeriformes; family Bombycillidae; genus Phainopepla; species Phainopepla nitens. Next base: position 674,375 of record VXBQ01008274.1, read on the forward strand.
CACAGGAGTTTTCCTGGAATAACATTTCCTGACAATTTTAATGCCATATGTACTTTGGAGCCTGGCAGTTTAAAGCAATTAGATCCAGGCTGGGAGCTGCAAAGCGTTTCTGTGTTTACGTCAATGTTTCAAAGGTACCAATCCAGTACTCCCAGCACTTTACACACAGCATTAGCACGGGGTTCCCACGTGGATTTGCTCTCTCCAGGAGCCCAGCAGCTCGGTGAGAACCAACCTGTGCAGGAGAGGGATGGAAATCAGGAGCTGAGGCAGAGCCACCCTACTAAAGCCTGAATTTCCATCTGCTTGTCCCACACTGGGGAAAAAAAAAAAAACAAAAACACGACCAAAAGGTCAGGCCACCAGCTACACCCTGCAGCGCTGTGGATGTGAGTATTTCTCCCAGACAGATGGTGGGAAAGGGAAAAGTGAGGAGGAGGAAGGAAGGGAACAAGTTCAAGACAAGCCTCTGAGATCAGCAAACTGATAAAAATACTCTCTCAGTACCACTGGCAGCAGAGGGACCCAGCTTGGGGCGAGGGCAGGCACAGAGCGTGTCCCACCCTGTGCCATGAGATCACACTGCTCTGATGCTCCTCACCCCCCTCCCAAAACCTTCCCTCTGGTGCTTTTTCCTTCATCTCCTCACGACTTCAGCATCCCCCTTTCCAGCTCTCACACTCCCTGACAACACCGGCCACTTTTCCAATGGGAGTTTTTACGTTTCCCTTCCGTCCTCGATTCTCAGCACGTCGAGGCTGGGGAAATTTTCTCAGGCTGCAGATCCCTCCCACGCCTTCGATGCCATCTGCAAAACCAAACCTCTTCCCAGTGCTTCCCATGGCTGCTTTTCCCCCAGTACCAACTTCAGTTCCTCTGGGGATGAGATGAGAAAGTTAAGTTTGCTGCTCAGTTCAGATGAACTGAGAGTATTTATTCAGCCTTTCTTTATCAGAGATGCAAATCAAATACTCCAGTTACATATTTTAACACAGTGGGGTGGAAAAAGTCTGATGGAGAGAAAGCCATAGAGTGTCTAATGTATTCACTGGAGCTAAGGTGGAAAACTGAGAGAGATTAGTGAAAAAATATTAACATAACAGGTGCCATTGTCACAAAAGTGACAATCTGAAGACAAATCCCCACAAAATTAATTCCCTAAATATCAGAGCACATCATTAACTACTTTTAGTCCCTGTTTTATACTGACTCTACAAGGAGAGTGGAGAGGAGGGGGAAGGTGGATAAGAGAGGCTCCTTCTCCCAGACAGCAAGAGGTTGGTTAATGGCACATTAAAATGGAAATGGAACTTGAAGCTGAAGAATGTCCCATCCTGGGAAAGAGCAGATGCCATGATAGTGTCAGAGTGAGAGGAGTGGAACTTTGTTCCAGCATGGACCAGCAACAACTGCTCTGTGGACCAGTTCCAGTGCTCCTGCAAGGCTGGTGGCTTCAGCTTCCAGCTGGGCTGAGCTGCAGTCCCCTGACCCACAGAGCCTGCAGGCACTCAGCCCCTGTGCCCCGAGCCACCTGACCCAGCAGAGATCCCACCAGTCCCTCTGACACCCCTGAAGAAGCTCAGGAAAGAACTGAGGGGCACCTTTAGCAGCGTGGGGAGGACTGGTGATGGGCTGAGCATTGCTTGGTTTGCCATCAGCACGGAGCCTGCAGCTCCCATCCCTATCCCAGGGATCTGGGGTTGCTGAGTCCATCTCCACTTCAGGGTGGGCAGCTGCCCCTCCTCTCCCCACACATGGTTCTCACCACAGGGATGTGCTGAACCCAGGGGTTTTAGAGCTTTTCTTTTAGGTTTTGTTTTTTTTAATAAAAATAGCTCATTGGAGATCAATTTAGCTTTTTAATACCTTTCAGATAAGAAAATCTGCTGCAACAGCAATTCTCTCCCTATCTTAATTAATTCCTAAACACATCACAAGCTGGAAGTGCATGTTTGATGAATCTGGTTGACCTCCTGGTGCAGAAATGATGACACAGATGTTGTGCCTTCTTCACTACCTCATTACTCATGTCACACCAGGGTTTTTTTCTCCCATTGAGCTGGCTGACAGGAGCTCCAGTGCTGCCATCAGCAAGACAAGCTGCAAGGAGCCAGAGGGAGGCTCGCGCAATGTTTTACATCTCTGGAGAAGCCAGGCCCACTGGTGCTGCCAGTAGTCCCACAGCACACAGCACCATGCAAGCACAGGGGAGGGGGGGAACGGAATCCACTGGGAAGTTTTGCACCAAGGAGGACAAAATACTGCTGGGTAGGGAAACGAGGCACCCCACAGAGAATGGCCAGTCTGAGGGAATGCTGGGGCTGAAGGGGCCCAAGTGGGGATGTGCCAAAGCCCCAGGATCTGGAATGACCACTCAGAGAGCTGTTTGCTGGGAACAGTGGGGACCAGCCCTGCTCTGGAAAGGGTTTCAACCTCCTCTCCCCTCCCATTCAAGCTGGGATAATCCCAGTTGTGCTGGTATGATGTTAGATCCACCAGTGGGAAGGAGAGCAATCATAGAGTCAGGGAATGGCCTGGGTTGGGAGGGACCTTAAAGGCCATCCAGAGCCACCCCTGCCATGGCAGGGACACCTCCCACTGTCCCAGGTGCTCCCAGCCCTGCCCAGCCTGGCCTTGAGCACTGCCAGGGATCCAGGGGCAGCCACAGCTTCTCTGGGCACCCTGGGCCAGGGCCTGCCCACCCTCACAGGGAGGATTTTTTTTTTATCCCTGAAGGTGATCGCAGCTCCTAAAAACTTGCTTGCTCTTGGAGATTCCTTAAGGAACTGGAGAGCTGCCCCAGCCTGAGGCAGCCCCAAAGACTGGGCCCCAGGACACACCACAGGGTGCACTGGGGCACAGGATCCCTTCCCAGCTTCACTGCAGAGCAGGATGTGAAAGCAGAGGGAAGAGTTTAAGACCACAATTTACACCCATCCCAAGGGCTGATGGAGCACAGGACCATCAGCTGATCGTTAGGGAAACATCAGGATGTATGGGAACAAGAAGGAAAAAGGGAACTCCACAAAGATGAGTTAAAGAAAATCCTCTGGGAGACCTAGAAGCCAGCAGATAACTTGTCTGCTGCCAGCACAGCCGGCAGAAAGTGGGCATTAAAAACAAAAAAGTAATTTTTTTTTTTTAAAAAAGCAGCCTGATGTAGTCTGCCCACCTTTTACTCCAGACTCTTTAATGGTCCCTTGCGAGGTGATGGCATGAGATGCAAGGAGGCTTTTCCTCATGACCACTCTCCAAAAAAACCCAGCTTATTTCTGCTGGAGCAGAGGCAGCACAGAGCACGTTTCTAAACCTCCCAGCATGCAGGATGGCTCTGGCATCCCACGGAGAGGGACTTGTACTGCCATCACTCACAAGAGAGGAAATCCCATCCCTCCTCCAGCAGGACAGGATGGCGCTTTGCATCCTCTTCCCAAACCTGCATCCCAACACTTGCAGGTTGCAGTGGCCCTACTGGTGCCTGATCAAAGGGTCAGTGCAGAGACAAAACCTGTCTGTCCCACCCAGAGCCACCCCTCCGAGCCTGACAAACCACCCCCCTCTTTGGCCAAAGCCCCGGACACGGCCCCAGGGCTGCATTTAGCACCACACAAAGCAATAATTAAACCGGGACACAAGGCGGTGGGGAACAACAAAAAATAAATCTCTCTTCTGTTTTGTTAAATTCAGCAATTTACAAGGCTGGAATAATTAGTGGTTTAAAATGTTTTGACACAAGCAGCCCCAATAATCATGATAAATCATATCAGGCATATGCCCAGATCCTTGAAGTGACAGATGACAAACAGAGCAGTGACAAGACGCTCCATCACGCGGGGAATCATTGAGTTAATGGAAGAATTATTGCTTCTGAAATCCACTCCAGTCCCATTGTGGGGAACATTCCAATTTATCAAAGCCAAATGAACATTAATTGCTGCAGCCTGGTAAGTTTTCGAGCTGCTGTGACCTTCATTGAATTTTAATCCAAAACAGATAAGATTTACTTCCACACAACAGGAAACAACACAATTAAACCCAAATGACAGCTGAGATTATGGTGAAAAAACACAACAGGCATAACGACAAAAATATTGATTCCTTTCTACTTGACACTGTGCTTTAAAAAAAGGTAAATAAATAAAATCTTGCATTTGCATATTTGTTTTTCTTTTCCCTTTATCCCTTCTTTTCATTTGGGAGACAAATTTCAGATGCTCAAGCCAAGAGGAAATGGGTGGCAGAGAGTAATGGAGACTGAATTCCCTTTAACTGCAGTAATTAATGTTACGTCTCATTGGGGAGAGATTAAGAAAAAACAGTTAGGAAAAGAAAAAAAAAATAAAAATTAAGTATTATCTTGCTGTCAAAGATGCCCTTGAGCTCGGGAAGGGACGTGTGAAGAGGGCCACAGCCAGTCAGTGCTTTGCAGGGGTAGATGGTGGCCACAGGGACACGGGCCATGGACGTTTTCCTGCTGCACTGGAAGCAAACCAATCCCAAAACAGAAAGCCACGGACTGACAGCCAGAAGCACTGGAGGGAGGAGTAAACTCAGGATTTGCACCTCCCTGGAGCCTCCATGCAGCACAGAGGGGGTCTTGGCTTTAGAGGCAGAGCAGCCAGGCCATAAACACCTCCAGAAATCCAACCAGTTCCTGGTTTGGAGATGTCTCACTGCCCAGGAACTGTGCCAAGTGCTCCCTGAGAGAGGGATTAACCAGATCCCCCACACAAACCTTCCCCAGCTCCTATAAATCAACTGAAGCACAAGGAGAGAGGTAAAAGCAAGTGTTAGAGGCACTTAAAGGAGATGAAGGAAGCACTTTCCCATGTCCCCTCCTGTCCCCTGGGGTGGGATGCTGGGCTGATGATGGACAGGGCACGCAGGGCCTGAATGCCAAGGCAGCACTGGGGTGTCCATAGCAAAAGTCCAGCCCACATCAGGAATTTTATTTAGTTTAGTTTATAGAAGGCATTGGGCTTCATGGTAGGAAGAGGAAGGAGAAGTATTTGGGATGCTGGGAAGGAGGACACAGGTTGTATCCCGAGGCAAAAGAGATATGGACATGGAGGATGTGGGGACAGAAGGGGCCCCCTGTGCCAAGCACAGCACAGCCAGGGAGCCCCACTGCTGGGGTGGGAGAGCTCAAGTGATGGTGCCCTCTGGGATGTGCTCCATCTGCGGTCAAGAAGTGAAGTAAAGTTGTGAGAAAGAAGCCTCAGGAGCTGGGTGAAACATTCCACCCAAGAAACAAATAGCTGTGCCCATTTTATTTCCCCTACAGAACTCCATGACAGCTCAAGGTAGGGAAAAACCCAAACAACAAACCAAACAAAACAGAATCATCTTTGCTGGTAACTCAAAACTTGGCTCAGGTTCACTCAAAAAGTTAATGAACCTTCTGAAAAATCTGGGCAAAGTTTCAAGCCTGTGCTGCAATCCTGTCCTAGGAAAGGGATCTGCAGGGCTCCTGCCTCCCCAGGGACACATGTGCAGCCCAGACCCCATCCCAAACCCAGATCATGCCCAGGACCTCAGCTCCTGCTGCAGGGAATGTCAGGAGTTAGAAAGACAGTGGAATTACAGCTGATTGTGTGTGGCAGGAACAACTCCTTTCCTGTCCTCCTGTTGCTTTTGCAGAAGGGAAGAGAGGCACAGGGCAGGAACTGACTCTCACAACCAAGCCATGGGTGCTCCCACACCACTGGCAAAGCACATCTTCCCTGGCTAACATGGGATTGGAGGCCAAACCCATTCCTGTGCCATGCCCAGCAATGCTCTCAGCTCCATCCCCAGCACTGCTGCTCCTGCATTCTGAGGTGCAGCAAAGGAAGGTTCTGGCCAGGAGCTTCTCAAAGGAGCTTTCCAAGCATCCCATCATTACAATCATCTGCTGTATTCTAGAGACCATCTCCAGCAAGGGCTGAGGGCCAGGAGTGACTCTCTCCCCACTACAGAAAATCTGCATTTCAAGCAGGAATCACCAGGCTGCAGGGGAAGCGTCACCCCACAGGCACAGGGCAATTCTCCAGGGCTCAGGTTTGCCCACAACAGCCAAACATTCCCATACTCAAACCTCCTGCCAGGGACAGAGCTTTTCACACCCACACATGTTGCACTGTTTTCTTTCTTTGTTCTGTCTCTCACTTATATTTTCAGGCTCATTTTCCAAGTATACAGTTCCAACCCTTTCCCCCTCTCCAGCACCCCATCCCATTGATAATTTCAGCAGGATATATAACCATTCCCTAACCAACTCAGTAAGATGCAGCCCTTAACTCCTTTCTCTTCTGCAGCCTGCATCTTATCTTGCCCAGCAGCCTTAATGCAAAGCCTCTCTCCCTTCTCACATGCATTCAGTGCCAAATCTAAAGTCTTGCTGACGAGACACTCAAAAAAATAGATTTAAGTTGTAAAACACAAATAGCTGCTTGTTCAAATAAAAAAAAAATATTTTTGCAGCCATTGTCTCTGTTTCTCCTTCCAAAGCTAAGGACAGAAGCTGTGGAGATGACCCAGATTGTAAGAGATGAACAGATTCACCTTTTGCAGGGGGTTGCTGTCGTGGGGTCCCCAGTCCCATGAAAGACTTGCTTTGGGAAATGAATGTCATACACACACACTGGATATACCAGCCTAACTTGCTTTTTTCTGTATCTCATCCCAATGGGATTGAAGGGACAATACACTGAATCCCATTTTCCAGATGGAGCTCTAAAACACGGAGGAACCATGGACCAGATCCAAACACGTAGGCAACCACCTCATATGATACTGAAACTTTAAAAGGCAACACAGCACATAAACAGTGCATTAATAAAAGGTCACAAACACCCCAGATGGAGACATTCAAAGCACTGGATCATCTTTTTACTTTTAGGTCAGATTTGTCCTTTGCAAGAAATGCTGCAGCCCTTAGTCACTTCAAAGATAAACTTCAGCTTCAGAATGAAATGACCAAGTGCAAAATCTTGCCTTTGCACAATGCCCAAACACAAAGACCAAACAGAAATACTCCACTGGCACTTCTCCACTTTCCAGCACAGAACAGGAGGAGCAACAAGGATCCTTGTTACCCTCCCAACAGCTTCTTCCTCACATTCTTTTGCTTTATTTTGTTGCATTTTCTCAGAAGACCAAGCACTCCATTTTTTTTTTTTTTTTTTACTGGCCCATTCAGACACATCACTCCCTTTCTGGAGACCCAACCAAGAAGGGACACCAACCAGACTCAGCTCAGCTCCCTGCTCCTTATCCCCCTCCTCCAAGGGGGCTCCTCCATCCCCTCCAATGCCACCAGCAGCTGGGACTCACCATGACTGAGATATGAAGAATGTGCAGCTGCTCCTCCACGATCTCCGAGGGCTCCTGCAGGCTGGGGGGGGTGGCCCTGGAGAGCTGCTCAGCGCTGCTCATGGACACGTGGAAGTACAGGGTGCCATTCTCCAGCCACTGCTGCTTCCAGTGCACCAGCGAAATGTCCGACACGGTCCCCGACATCTCTGCAGGACACAACACACAGCTGAGGGTCAGTTCTCTCCATGATGCCCAAAGGGGTTATTCTAAGTGATCAAGGAAATTGGGACTTCTCAGCCTCACCCCCAGAACTGCTTCAATTTAATTTTAGCCTCTACCTGTTACTTCCCCTATATATGAACAGAAATGTTTGTCTTCCTTAATCAAGGGTCTACAGAGTGCCTTGTGATTTCTAGAATAGGAAGGCAACAGTAAACCACATAGGATGCCCTAAACCTCCTGTGGCTTTCCCAGGAAACAGGCTGGAAGAGGCTCCCAGGGACCTGCAGCCAAGCCCAAGGGAGTTTCATGGCTCAGGGAGACCACTCTGTGCCAGACAAGGCAGGCTGCAGACACCAGTCCACACTTTGCTGGAATTTACAATGGAAACCTTCTTCCAGCTGTAAGGCAGCAGCACAGCTGTATTTAACAGGGACACTCTCAGCACAGCCTGTGAGCTCCAGCAATGAGAGAAAACCACCAGGCTTGACAAATACCTATTGACATTGGAGCTGCACCTGTCAGTCACTTTCTGCAGCTTCTGCTGGTTTTGCATCCCACCTGATCCTGATTTACAGCACGGGCACTCTGGGAGCCAGGATTACAGCATCCCACACAGCACCAGCTTTCCCTGGCCTAGGGCACTGCACTGAGTTAGGGGTTTGGAGAAGCCAAAGGACACCCCCAGACCTGCAGGCCCCGTGAAGGCAGCAGCTCCCAGCCTCAGCTGCAGCTCCTGAGTGGGCCAGGAGCATGACAGCTCCACGGCTGCCCAGCACCTTGCACACAGATCTCTGCAGAGAACAGGTTTGGCAGCTGAATCAAAACCCCAAAAAAAAAAAAAAAAACAAAAAAAACAAAAACAAACAAAAAATAGTATAAAATGAGCCAAAATATTTCTCCTTCCACCATGTCTTGTTTTTTGTTTTTCCGTTTCCAATATAAGCAATGGGAAGTGAGACAGGTCTTCTTAGTCACTGGGCTCACAGCTTCAGCAGTCACCTGCTTTGAGGAAGGCCCAAATTCAACTCCCTCCTGTTTGGGAACAGACCAGGTCTGACAGCTCCTGACTCACTGTCTGCAGGTGTGTCTGCCCAGAGCAGTCAAGAGCACAAGCTCAGGTACTTCTGGCACCACAGTCGGAACAGAGACAAGGTTCTCCTCCTCCTCCTCCTCGGCTGCAGAGGGTCAGTGGGGAGGGCAGGGCTTGTTCCCCTGCAGCCAGGGAAGGCTGGTGGCATTTTGCATTCCATTACCCTGAGCCCAGCTGGGCAACAGCACATCCAGTTCCAGCTCCCAGTGGAGAGGAAGGAAGGAACAAGCCCAGCTGAGGCTGTCCTGAGGAGCCACCACACCTTGCAGGACACGATGCTTCAACAGGACACTTGTGTGGTGAGCAGCCACTCAGGCTGCAAGAGCAGGCACTTGCACTTCTACAAACCCATGCCCCAGCCCAACAAAACAACCTCTCAAACCTTCAGGAACTGTTTTTTTCCCCCGTGAAATCAATATATTTTCCAGGAGCAAGCTCCTGCCTTCCCAGCATGGATCAAAAGAGAGCCAACCAACCTGCTCATGGAGAAGACCCCATCACACCACAGGTGCTGCAGGGCTGAGGGCAGGGACAAGGCCACCCCATTACTGCTTGATTCAGCACCTCACTGGTGACACTCCTGAGCCACCACTGTGTCACCTCAATCTCACCAGAGGGGTTTGCTGATTACCTCTGCATCGTCCTTATCCCCAGCCCCAGTGCACACCTGAGCACTCAACAGAGAAAATCCAAACAGCTCTTGAGCACACATGGATCCATCAAGAGCCCACACTTGTGCCTGGGAGGAGGTGCAGGAGCTCCCTGTCACATCCCTGTCACTGCCCTGACATCCTGCTAACGACCCTTTGACATAAAATTTGCTGGAGCAAATCATCAGCAAGAGGGTGTTGCTTGTACTCTGGAAACTGTAAATAAATCACTGTAGTCCTGCAGCTCCTTTACGACTTGGGAACCTCGTGGAATGAATCCTGTGTCTCTCCCCTCCAAACAAGGCTCAAGCAGAAGGTTTCTTATAGCAGTAAAAATAAGAACAAAATGAGAGAAATATCAAGGCTGCTTAATTGCAGTCATCTTCCCAGCAATACTTCAAAGGTCTGTACTGAAAAGCATCTCCTTGTCTAATTAAAATCAAAACAAATGCTACTTTTAGGAGCAAAAGCACTCACTCAGCTTTGCAGTAGAAATCCAAGATCATCCACAGAGGCAAACAGGCCATGGGAGAGCACAGAAGCATCAAGGGAGAGACTTTAGTATGCAAAGCCATAATCTTAATTCTGTCCAGAGGGACAGTCACCCACAGGAGAGGATGATTTACAGTATTACACACTCATCACACACATATCCTGCAGGAGACTTTTCCCAAAGAGCTCAGAAAGGAGGTTATATCACCCAGCCCACAGCACAGACCGTGTGGATGCCACCAGGACCCCATTGCCACAGTTCCAAAGGCTACCTCACATTAGGGAAGCAAGGAAAAAACCTCCAGGGTCAACCATTCTCTAATTTTTTTTCCCTTACACACACATTTTTGCATGGGATGTTTAAAAGGATCACGGAGAACATTTCTCAGGAGTTCTGAAATATAGGCAATTTTTTTGGATTTTAGCCTAGACTGAAGATAAGCCTGTTTCATTTTCAAAAGGTCTCTTCCAAAAGTAGAAACTTCAATTTAACATTCATTTCACAATTTTAAGCAAACCCAGCAGCCAGGCAATTTGTGACAAACACGGACTTGCCAAGCCTGGGTACCCATTCCCACACACTTATAAACACTTGTGTGCTTGAGCTTTCATTTAAGGGCACCTGGTTGCTACACCAGCACCCCCAGGACACCACGAGCCTTCAATCAGACACACCACTCACAATAAAAATAGTTTTTTAAAAAAGCTTTCTCAAGCCCTGTAGCTGCAGAATCCCTCAATCCAAACGCTGGGAAGTTTCTTGGCCTCATACACTTGACATTAATATTACACTGCCTGTGTTCCACTGGACACACATTGTCACTCCACTATCTGCTGTAGTTACAGCAGTGAGAGCCCGTCCATCAGACAGAATGTAATAGTCTGCAGCAAGATTGCCTGTTATCAGAGCTTTCAAAAGCTTTTGGAACAAATTAAGGGCATTCCTGCACCAAAACCGAATGAGATACAGTTAAAGGTTTTAAATGTGCAGCAATGGAAAAGCACTTGTGGTCTATAGCTGTTAAAAATCTCAGTATCTAGTGGATGGGGAGCTATCAGATGGGGTTCAAACAGCCCTTTGTGGGTAAAACACCAAGTAAAACAACCAAACAGACCATCAAACATCTGCCATGCCACCTTCCTACCTGCTCACTGTGCTCAGCAGAGAGGAGACAATGAAGAGACAAGGAGGATGCTCCTTCCCCACAGCAGGCAGCCAGACCTCTCCCTTCTCCCTGTTCAAAGACCCCAGGCACACACCACCTCCATCCCAGAGCACAGGATCTGAGGAATCTCTTCTCCCCAACACCAGCAGCTCTATCTCCCCTTCCAACCTCCCCAGGTGTCTCCCCAAACCTTCCCAGCTGCCATCACACAACTCAGCTTAGCCCACAGGCCCACCAGCCTTTGGTATCACCTGATGATGGTCTGAAAGCAATAAGAAGGCACACGGAGCACTTCTGCCTTTTCTGCTTTTCCTCAAGCTTTGTGCTTTGTACAACTTCTACAGTCTTCAGCGTTTTCCTTGGAAAACAGACAAGCAATCCAAACAAAACTCTTCTCAGAGCTCAGCCTCTGACCTGGGCCATGCCCATCAGCAGGTCACCCATGCAGGATAAGGCAGGGAACAGCAGTGACCACAGCAAGATCCTTTCCAACCAACTCTCTAATCCCTTTTCCCTTTGCTGTTGCTACAACCCATACATATAAACATTTCATTGAAATCTTCAACTTGTATTACAATCAAACTTAAAAGCAAAGGGGCCTAAACGCATTTGGTTGGGAACCAAGACGATTCCCATAAAAGCAGATTATGCTGACATGATGAATACAAAATGAAACAGCCGATATTAAAGTTGCAGGATTCTTACTCCATGCCTTCAGGCTCCTGGCCACGCTACCCACCTCCTCCCTCCTCTCCCCCTTGGTCTCACTGAAGCCAGGGACAGCCTTTTCACCTCTGCCTTCTCCAAGGCAGCCTGCCAGGCTTGAACCATTCACCAGCTCTCCCCAGCCCCCACCCCAACCTTAGGCAGTGCCTCAACATTCACCACTTGCTCGGGAGGTTGCAGCCCTGCCTTATCTGTCATGGCGTTTTACAAAGCCTGTGTTGTATTTAATTGGCTTGTTCTTGCTAATCTACCATGATTATTGTATTTTTATTTCATTCTTGAAGGCCATTATTAAAATAAGCCCTTTTGCTTAGAGCAGCTCATCCCCACAAGGTTCCCCGCCCCCAGATAACCAAACCCTCCCTGTGCTTCTTGCCGGCTTCCCAGTGCTGCTCAGACCTGCTGGGCACCTTCCCTGTCAGCACCAGGGGCTGGGGGTGATGGGTGAGAACCTTTCCTGTGCTTCCTGCTGGCTCCCCAGTGTTGCTCAGACCTGCTGGGCACCTTCCCTGTCAGCACCAGGGGCTGGGGGTGATGGGTGAGAACCTTTCCTGTGCTTCCTGCTGGCTCCCCAGTGTTGCTCAGACCTGCTGGGCACCTTCCCTGTCAGCACCAGGGGCTGGGGGTGATGGGTGAGAACCTTTCCTGTGCTTCCTGCTGGCTCCCCAGTGTTGCTCAGACCTGCTGGGCACCTTCCCTGTCAGCACCAGGGGCTGGGGGTGATGGGTGAGGAGCCAGTGAGCAATTCCCAGTGCACAGATACAGGCTCCTCCAGCCTTTTTTCCTCCTCACCTGCTCCATCCCAGCAGGGCCTGTACCCTGCAGCCAGGCTTCCTTATCCCACCTGCACGACTCAGCATCCTAATCTGGCAGAGGAAGAGCTGGAGATCTGGTTAGTGGTTGTATTTCCTCTTACAGAGACACAAGTCCAGCTTGTGGCCCCTTCTTCCACAGCCCTCATGCTGCCACCCCATTCCATCTGCTGTTACTCCAGGGGCTCTCCTGAGTTAACGCTCTCCAGAGGCACCAACCTCCGATAAAGTGTTAGTTTAGAGATTCTTCGGTGCTAGCTACCACTTATGCTAATAAAGCAAATTTATGCAGAAAGTCATAAACAGAGAGCTCTCCCCAGTGCCCTTGCCAGCGCAGGATTGCTCCCTGCGGAATAGATTATCACACTCTGTGCAGACTAGCTCCAAAATTACTCTAGAAATGGGGCTTCCCCATGTTCCCAGGGGGGCTATTCTGCAGTCAAACAGGCCCTAAGAGTTCTAAGAGTTTGGGTCTTTTGGTGGCAACATGGTGGAGGTTTTATCTGAATCATTAGCTCAGGTTTTTTCCTTCCCCTCCGCTCCTGTTCCTTCCCTTACACACCTCCTCCCCTGCTCTCCCCTCACAGTACTCCCTGGGGCAGCACACAAATGCAGCTGCAGATCATAAAAAGTAATAGAGAAGCTCAGAAATTTAAGAAAGGGGGGAAAAAAGGAGATGACAAGCTCCCTCTGATCATCTCCTTTCAAAGCCCCTGTCTGTGAGAACACAGTGCTGCACCTGCAGGGCATTTCAGGGGTGGCTCTGGCGCTGTGCGGGTCTGCATGGACACAGAATCATGGAACGGCTGGAGGTAGACAATCTCTCTGAGATCATTGGGTCCAGTTGTTAACCCAGCAGTGCCAAATCTGAGGGCTAGTGCTGGATGGAGGAGGGCCAGAGACAGCCTGGTCTTGGGGTGGCCCAAGGGGGATCCCCTTGGCACCAAGTGCGGGCTGGAGCACTCTCTGCATCTCATTGCCAGCAGAATCACACATCTGACCTTGGACGGGCAAAATGAGATTTGCAGTAAAGTGGGTTTGGCAGTTTTCAGGCTCTGCTGTAAGGAGAAGAACAAGCAGCTGGGTTCAGGCATGCTCCTGGGACCAGCCACCTCAAAGGCACAAAGATGTGGGAGGAACTTGCCACCAAAGGGTTCATGACAACCAGAGCAATGTGACTGGAGGTGAGAGCAGATCCCAAGCTCAACAGGAACCCAAGAAAACAAGAAAACCTCAAATGGAGAGCTTGCAGACTGCATTATCCTGCAGAGGAGCCAGGGTGAGCAGGGAGGACAGAGTCAGCCCCTTCCGGGCCTCAGCCCCTGGAAACACTTCAGACAACCGGAGGGTTGGGAGGCTCCAACTCAGCTCTCCTGGCTCTGGAGCCTTCTGTGCCATCCCCACATCCCTTTGGCCTTTCTAATCCCAGGCTTTAGGGTCCCTGAACATATCAGGGAGCAGATATTGATTTGCCTGTGCTGCCCACAGATCTCAGTCTGATTCCACAAAGCCCAGAGAAGCTCAGCACACTGCGGGCTACCGCAGCTGCTTTGATTGCGATTCAGGCTCCAGCACATTACCCTTATTTATAATGCCAGGGCTTCTGTGCGGTGCCTCAGGCACTCTGAAATTATTACAGGGCCCTTTGACTTTCAATTCCCTTCCATTCAATTCCATCTGTACCTGTCGGCAGAGGCTCCCCCTGGCCAGCGGTGGGAGCCAGAGGCAGAGGCGGACAATGCTGGAATCTGATCCGGCAGGAATCGCTGGCACATGGGTGACTCATCTCCGTTGGAATGAGACACCCAGGTATGGGAGAGCAAGGGGGAGAGCTCTCCTGGGTGAGGCTTTCTCAGAGAGAGGAGACATCAGGGCTTGGAGCAGCACCAGGGGTGCTCAGACAACGGCCCCTCTGATGTGATCGGGCACTGGAATTACAGGGAGGTGCTGGAGTCACCATCCCTGGGTGTGTTTAAAAAAAAAAACAAAAACAAAACTGGATGTGGCACTCAGTGCCAGGGTTTAGTTGAAGAGGATGTGTTTGATCATAGTGGGACTCAATGACGTCAAAGGTCTTTTCCAACCTAGTTCATCCTGGGATTCTGTGATGCTGCCATGAGGAAAAGGCAGGTGAAAGAATGTGGCTTCAAGCAACAGAGCCCCTCTTTTGTGCATTCTGCAGAGGTGAAGGGCAGGGTGCCAGAGAGATGGGTGGGAAGGAGGTGCCTTGATGCATGGATTCTGCTCTCTTTCCCTCTCTCCTTCCCCAGTTCCCACCCCTCTGTTAAGGCACAGGAGTTTTCTTTACAGTTTTAGTAAAAAAACTCAAGCTTTGCCACTTCTCTGGAGCCTCCTGGCTCACCCAAGAGATGTGCAGGATTTATTTCTGATGCAGCACCTGAAGGCGCAAGGAAGAGGAAAGAGTGAACTCTTTCCTCATGTGACAGAAGAAAGAGCTGGTCCATGAAAGCTGCTGTTGTGGGAATGCATGGGGAAAGCTGGGACAGTCCCTGTTCCCAGTTACTCCAGCTCCTCAAATCCCACAACAGACAGACCTGATAAATGGGGAGCAAAAAGTCTACCTAAAAGGCACAAGTATCATTTTTTGATGGTCCCACTATCAATCTCTGTTAAAGAAACCCATGTCTTTGATTGTGAAGCTTTTCTGAAGGTAATGGGCACACGACACTGGCCTGGCTCCCTGCTCAGGGTGAATTAAGTGAGACAGATTTCATGCAGACTGTGGGGATTTCCTGGCTCAGAAAGCTCAGTGATGGGCAGAGAATGAGTAGATCTGCTGGACCAGTGCAGGCAATGCTTCCCAGCCCTGAGCCCTGCATGGACCTGGCCTCCCCACTCCAGGTGCCAGCCTGCACCTGCTGCCACACGGGACACCTCACATCACTGCCCCAGCCCTGCGTGGCACTCCAGCCTGTCTGAAAACCCAGCCTGGCTCCTGCACGACCACTGCAAGCCTTAGAGGGTCTATTCCCACCACACATCCAGAGGAATGGCCTTTCAAAACCTTCACAAGGCACCTGGATAAGAAAAAAACACTATTTAATCCCCAAAGCCCTGGCAGAGCTCAGCCTCTGTGGTGACACTGGAGCTTTGCTTGGAGCCTGAACGGATCTGGAGTGTCCAATGACACAACCATGGGATATTGGGAAGAGTTGCTGCTTCTGATAACCACAAACTTGAATTTTCACTGCAGCTGAGGGACCACAGGGCAAGTGGCTGGGGAGGGCACAGGGAAGGGGAACAGGGAGGGCACAGGGAGGGCACAGGGAAGGGGCATAGGTAGAGCTCAGGGAGAGCACAGGGAGGGCACAGGGAAGGGGCACAGGGAAGGGGCACAGGGAGGGCACAGAGAGGACACAGAGAAGGCACAGGGAGGGCACAGGGAAGGGGAACAGGGAAAGCACAGGGAGGACACAGGAAGGGCATCGTGCACCACCTGCAGTGGCAGCACATGGTTCCCAGGTGCACAGGAAATGCTGGCACATGGAAACAGGCCCAGAGGGGTTCTGCCAATATCATAACCCAGATCCCACAGGAGGAGAGGGAAGGAGCCCAGTCAGCCTCCACCTGCCTGCATTGCTCCTGCTCCCTTTTCCTGGGCACCTCTCCTGGGTAGGGCTGGGGTGGGGATGTCTTTTCCCAGGACAGCCTCAAACACAAACACCACGGCAGTGGAGCAGCCCCAGGCATCAGGATGGCATTAGAAAGGGCTTGTGCAAAGGGAAAATGTTTGGAAAGCCACCACTATGGCTTCTTCCTTGTGCAGGTAACAGCAGCAACAGCAATTTTCCCTTTGTCTATGAGTTTCTGCAGGAGCTGAGAGCTGGGAGCAGGGCAAGGGCAGCCCGGCACAGCAGGGTGGGCATCAGGGCAGAGCAGGACTGTCACAAAGGGACAGAGAGGGAACGTGCTTGTCTTCCCTGCAAGCTGTGACAGGAGCAGAAGGGCAACGTGACCTATTCAGGTGATTTGAAGAGCGTGGCAAAGGCAGGCAGGCTCCAGGACAAAGCAGAGAGGTGCATTTGCTTTACAGCTGCCGAGGAGCAAGCGCCGGCCTCGAGGGGTGAGCGCGACTCCGAGCTCCATTAGAACCAGCCGAGAGCTTTATAAGTCCTCTGCATTTTTAAACCTCTCTTTGGGAAACAGACCTCTTAAAATGATAAGGCAGTTTGATAGCTCAGGGCTCTGCTCAGATTGTGAAGTAATTTTTCTACAGTGGTTCCCCCACGGACCTGCCCTCCCAAAGAGAAGGTGGAACAGGCAGAGGAGGAGAAGAAAACAGGAGAGAGGAGGTCTGGTCACCTTCTACAGACTAAGGCAGTTCCACCTGCTGGGAGATGGATGTCCTTTTCCAAGGAGAAGGCGCTGGCTGGGCATTTTCAGGGGAGAAAAAAAAAGCAGCTGGTGGATTACTCGGGATCTTCTGCCTTTGTGTCACCTGGAGCACCAGGTGGGTGCATCAAAAGCCAAATAGCCTGAAAATTCTGGGTACGCCTTGCCCAAAAAGGCAAAAATATCAGTTACCAGGGATGGCCAGTTGCTGCTACCCCTCTACTTGGATTGTGATGGGGGCTCCTTCACTCACAGGGTCCCTTCTCTGCTGTCAAGGCAGACATCCACAGTGGTTGCCAAAGGATTAAGAATCTTACCTCTTCTCCAGGAGAGGCTTTTGAGTGCTCGCTCCCTAAAAAACCCCTAGAGCCTGCCAGGTATCCAAGGTACCACTCAAGTACCCAGGTTTTGTCTGGGCTACTCAACAAACCCCAAATCCAGCTCTTACAGAAATGCGTTCTTGCAACCTCACAGAAAATTTGTTTTCTCTAAGACTATGACAGCTTAATCCAGGAGCAGCCTTGCATATTTATCTACCCCAGCATCCAGCGAGGCTCCCAGGACACTGGGACAGGAATGCCCCAGGGGCTCCCAGCCCAGGACACTCTGACATCCTCCCACTGGCCAAGCACCACCTGATTCTGCAGGAAAGAAGCCCAGCTATGGAGGGCTATGGGAGAGCAGACTGCTGCTCCCAAAGATGCCATTCCAGGGTGCCAGACACCCCTGAGCAGGACAAACCACCTGGGCAGCCTCAGCCCTGGAGCCAAGGACTGCCCTTGGAGGTTGCAAACCCTCAGGCTGCCAGGAGCAAAAATGTTTACTGAGATCAACTGTGAAAATTCTCACCTCTTTCTGGATTGATTCCCACTGCAGTGAACTGGACTCAAAGCAGCTGATGTAAGAGCACAGCAAAATCGCTGCAGGGCTCAGAAAGTGGCATCATAAGATGAGGAGACATTAAAATCCAAAATAATAAAAGCAGCCAAATTTATTAAGGCTTCTCAGAGCCTGGGAGCAAAATAATTTTTCCCCATTTAAAAGTGAGTAAGGCATAAGAGAAGCTGTGCAATTTGTCAGAGATTGGAAGCAACAAAGTGGCAGAGACCAAAGCCTGGAGCAGACGCCACACACAGACACCACCCGGCCACCCCATTCCAGCCTTTTTTCCTGCAGCTTCCCATCTCCCTCCCCAGCAGGAAAGGCTAATCCGCGTCATTATCTGATTCCCCCACCATTACCACACCATTAGATCCAGCAGCAGCAGCATGGTCTCATTTGCTGTTCTAACAAGAGCCTCAGTGAAAGCTGTACAGGAGCTGCCCAAAAAGGGGCACCAAAATCGAGACAGAAGAAACATGGAGCACATTTCCCCTTGATCTGCATACACAAAGGTCATGGGAAAGTGGCAGAAGGGGATGAATCCTGCAGCCTCATTAGAGGGAAAGAAACTGTTTCTGCAAATAATTGATTTCTAAATTTATCCCCTAATTAAATAGGTTCCCTGGACGAATCTGCATGCAGGATGCAAGGTGATGATTTAGTGCCTGGCTTCCTCTGGGAACGCATCAACACATGTTTGCAAATTGTCTCTCTGCCAGATTCAAAGGAAGGGTGATCATCTCCCCAGCCCAGCGCTCCTGGGCCCCTCCTGACACCTGCAGCCTTGGCACACCTGGCCGAGCTCCCTCCGCGCCAGGTTCCTCAGAGCCACACGCAGGGAGAAGGATGTTTGTCACCTGTCACCCGTCCCCATGCTCCAGAGCAGGGCACCCACCCCTGCTCACACCTTGCCCCAGTGGGAGCTCAGCCAGAGGGGTTTTTGGCAGGCAGCAGCAGTAAAACTACGGCAGGAGTGGAAATGCACTGCCCAAACTCGGCACGTAGCGCGGCAAGAACGAGAAACATTATCTCCAAAACACGCTCCTGCTTCCTACATCAATTCCACGGCTGTTCCTGTCTAGTCGCTTTGACTTTTTCCTACAGACACCATCAGCTAATAAAACCTCCAGAGACGGATCCTGGGATAAAACCAGGCTACAAGCTCTGCAAAAATTAAGCACATTTATCACTCTTCTGCGGAGAGCTCCTTTTGGAAAGCAGAGAGCTCTAGTGCTCTCAGACAAGCATCAAAGGGCTTGGGACGTGGAAACTCCATGTTAGCTTGAAAAGACTGTGGTGGCAAATGTCCCTGCTGTGACAGAGCCCTGGTAATTAACTCCTGCTGCCTGGGATGGTGAGCAGAGCCCACAGCCTGTCCGTCCACAGCCTGTCCGTCTTTGCTGGATCAAAGCTCTCCCTTCCCAAAAACAGAGGCACTTGCCTGCATTTACACACTGTCCTCTGTCTGGAAGCAGCAGCAGCAACACTTTTCACCCTCTCCTCTTTCCTCTCTGCCAGCTTTCCACCCTGCAAGGTCATTTGTGCACTGGGTGTACAGGTCCACCCTCCTTCAGCCCTTTGGTGCTGACAATCTGCAGATGTAGATTGTCCCCCCTGATGTCCCACACGCTGGAGTTCTTGCTCCTGGTGCGTGAGGCTCACAAGGATTTAGCCATAGGTTTAGACTTAAACTAAATATTAGGAATTCTTTGTTATGAGGTTGCTGAGGCCCTGGCACGGGGTGCCCAGAGCAGCTGTGGCTGCCCCTGGATCCCTGGAAGTGCCCAAGGCCAGGCTGGACGGGGCTTGGAGCAGCCTGGGACAGTGGAAGGTGTCCCGGCCCATGGCAGGGGTGGAATGGGATGAGCTTTAAGGTCCTTCCCAAAACAAAGCATTCTCTAATTCTGTGATTCTGTAAGTGCAGCCTAGAGATGCTGTACAGGGCCCATCCCTGTCACACCGAGCAGATGTGATTTTCTCTCCTCACATCCCCGGAAAAAGTCTTCAACACCGGAGCATCTCATGCCATTTTGGATTTCTCAACACCTCTGGATGAAAACTACCTTGTTAAGTGAGTTCTCCATTAAAAAATCACTACCACAGATGGAGCTCAGGCCCTAACCTACTTCTGCACTCAAAAATAAAAAGCCATTAGGTGGCTAAATACTTTAGGAACTGTGTCCCTTCATCTCCCTGCTGTGGTTTTCTGTCTGTAGCAGAGCATCGCCTTTATAAATTGCCTCCGAGAGCCTCTGATCTCGTCTAAAAGAAAACAATATTATTCACAGGATGGGAAAGAGATGGAAGAGAGCTAATTAGTCCTCATACAGAGGAGTTTGCAAATACAGCATTTAAATGAAGCCTGATTTTCAGATGGTGGTGCTAAAATCTTCATGCTACGTCACTGGCTTTTTCTTCCAGAGGTGTTTTTTTTTTTGCTCACCTTGAGCATTTTTAAAGGCAAAAAAATTACATTTCTTTAGATACCAAAGCAAATTCATAATCCAGCTCTCCAGCACTTTCCAACCTGAGCAAGTTAAAACCCAGCTAAAAGCAGAGTCCTTGAGGCCCTGTTCCCCAAGGATGTGTGCACATAAAGCAAAGAAAATGTGTGGTTATTAGAGTTTAGCTTTATTGTTTCCAAAAAAACACACTGAAGATTGTGTTTATGATTCTGGAGAAAATAAAAGCCTCTCTCCAATTGTTAAAATAGTGAACGTGAGATGCTCCAGTGACTTCTAAACAATCAAACAGCACAGCACTCCCTACTCGGATTCCAGAAAAGTCTGTACAAGAGTGCGAATGAGCCTGGGTAGGGATAGGAGATAAACCCACACCTCACCTTAGAGCCAAAGGAAGCAGAATTACAGAATACACAGTCATTTCATGAGATTAAGTTATATGGAGGACGAGAAAACAGTTCAAAACTCATTGCAAAGTTCCTTAAGAGACAGTTTTGTTGGCTTTCAGGAACATTCTGGTTTCTGAACGATCAAATCCCCTTTGAAAGCCAGACTTGAGCAAGAGAACCATTTAGACACACTCAAAACCAAACAAAAAGGTAAAATCTTAGCTGGAGCTCTCTCTCTGGCCCTTGCACAGGCTTCTTGCAAAGCCTTCCCCACCCAGCATGATTTTCACACCTTCAGAGGGCTTTTCCTGCCCCACACCCCTGCCATGCTGAAGCTCTGCAAGGGAAGATTTGTATCCCTCACTGCACCCATCAAACAACATTGCCCAAAAAAACCCAACAGCCTTCACCACTCCTGCCCCCCACCTTCAGCCTGGAGGAAGGACAACCCACAGGGTATTTTTTAACTCTTTATCCTTTAACTCTTACCAAGACTCAGTGAGGTTATGAATTATTGAATGGAGCTGTCTGTGCAGTTTTGGAGGATGATGATGGAAGGGAAATGCAGGCTGCAGAGAGGCCGTGTCCCCGGCATGGGAGAGGGGCAGAGAGCCAAGGGCCATGTCCAAGGGGGATCCTTACCCAGCTACTCAGTGTCTCTGCCCATCCATCAGGGCCTGACACCTGCCTGGCACAGTGGGGATCAAATTCACCTTGGAGGAAGCCAAGGGAAGAGCACCTTCCACAGGGAAGTGAGGGAAACTCTTCACACCCTGTTCATAACCCTGCACCCCACTTGAAAACCCAGGACTTGAGACCCTGCTGGCCATGCCTGGTGGATAACCTGGACTAGATGGCCTGGCAGAATGAGGTCTTCCTTGGAGGTTCAGCACAAAAAAAACAGACTGGGGGTAGAGATGGAAAAAGCCAGTGAGGAGAGAGATCCTGAGAAGGTGGTGACAGAATCCAGCCTCCAGACAATTTCCCAGACACCTTCTGGAAAGTATTACTGGCAGCTCTAAAACAACCTGTTAGCATGAGCCTCTGGGGCTTGCAATAAAAACCAAGATGTATTTTTCCCAGGTTAGATAGATGTCTGAAAATTAAAGGAACAGCCTGAAAAAAATTGTATCAATTCCACCCATCCCTTTGCGTACATTTACTCACAAGCTCCTGGGAGACAGGGGTCAGTGCTGGAGCAGGGGAGCCACAGCTGCCTTCATCCCAGCATGGGAGCAGCCTGCAAACCACATCCTGCTCCCAAATCCACCTTGCTGGCTAATGGCTGCATTCCAAGGAATGCGTAACAACGCTGAACTGAATCTTAAACAATTTCAAAGAAACAACAAATTCAATGCACACAGCCAGACCTTCCAGCTGAGGCAGCATTGAGGGTCCAAAGTAACTCCACAGTTTCTGTGCTTTCTGCTCCAGAAACATGTCCCAGAACTGATCAGAATGGAGGAGCTTCCAGGGTCACACTTTACCCTCTTCTACAAATTTCTTCTATGGACTTCCTTATGAAAAAGTCCATAACCAAAATGAGCACACCACCCCAAAGATGTGAATTTTATCAGCTGAACTCCACTTGGAAAAAGCTGAGGAGCAACTTTTCCTGCAAGAGATTCATTCACCGCTATGGCAAACATTGACCATCACATCCCATGCTATGCTGCTACCTGCACTCAGGGTTAAGATGCTCATTTAAACCCCTGAAATTAAAAGCGTTGTGTCTCCAAAGGTGCAAACTAGAGCTCTGCTCATTCCAATCCTGTCCTTCACCTCCACAAGATCCCCAGCTCATCCCCTGCCTGTGATGGCAATCGATCTGGTCCCTGCTTGGCTCACAAATCCTGCCCGCTCGCTCTTTTTTTTCACTCTGGATATTAAGGGAAGGAAATCTCTGGATCTATTTGAAATGAATTATACTCCAGTAATTGCAGCTCCTATAGGGCAGTATTAGGTCAAACTGCCCTTTTTGTGCTGTGTCTCAAGCACTGGAGATGATGAATGGGCTCATTTTCCGCAGAGCTGGATGCTCACAGCTCCAGGTGAAGCCCACGCAAACCACAGATGCTCATTGCTGCCATACCACAGCTCCTGCCAAGCACTTCCTTTAATAAAACATCCAAACTCACACTGTACAAACACAGTTCTGGCACACATTCCTTGCCACTTGTTGTCATCATCCCCCGGGTCCTTAGCACATGGTGCCATCCCCACTGCTGTCCTCTCCAGGCTGCTTAAGAAATCTGTGCCACTCTCGCCCCAGAAGGACCTTTCCAGCCCAAAACAGATTCTCCCCTCCCATTCTAACTCTGTGTTAATTATTGCGATAGGGTGGGATTGCAGAGACTAATTACCACTGTAAAGTTACTCTCCTGAAGGCTGATAAGGGAAATAATTAGGATGGACAAGTGTGGATTACAGAGCTCTAAATCTCTCTCTTGTCAAGATAATTCTGCTACCCAAGCTCACAGAGGACAAGAGAGTCCATTGGCAAACATGAAGCAGTGATGGAGACCAAACAACGGGCTGGACCTTGCCAGACTCCACAGGGCACAGACCCTTCCTGCTGCAGCACAGGGGGGACTCCTGTCCAGCAGCTTCAGACTGGGACTAGCCTCCAACAGGCAGCTCCAAGCACAGACACCCTGGGAAAAAGACACAGAGCCCGGGAAATCCCAAGAGGATCAGCCTGGTGCACATCTTCCAGTCACCCTCCAGCCCGTGTTCATCAGTTTGTCCACGTGGAAGATGCTCACAGGTGAGGTACAGCTGTGGCAGCTCAGGGGACGTGGTTTGAAGTGACCTAGTGGGTGGCAGGGGGTTGGAACGAGATGATCCTTAAGGTCCCTTCCAAGCCAAGCCATTCTCTGATTCCGTGGTCTCCACAAGGCCCATCCTGCAGGACCTTGCCTGAGCCATTTTGTGCCTCAGCAGAGCACAGACACCCGCAGGACACGTCCCTGTGCTCTGTTCAGACCCTGCGGCTCTCGGCGTTTGTGCAAAACACGGCAGAAGTGAGGGTGGAGCTCGGGCAGAGCTGCCAGCGCCACCGAAATGAATCTTCCTCCAGACAGCAGAGCTGAGCCCGAGCTAACCCACCCCAGTTCCAGGCAGCTCCCAGCCCGCCCGGCTCCTGCTCTCTCCCAGCTCCCAGGGTCACATTCCTCGGCACATCTCACGTGCATTCCTCATGCATGCACACAGATTATTTTCCTCTAACAATTTCAGGCACCCTACGCTACAGCATTTATAACTAATACATATTCTAATGTTCCTGTTCACCTGAGACGCTGGAAACTTTCCTGGCTCATTTGTCAGGTTTATTTATTTATTTTTTAAAATACCTTCTTCCCCTCAGGCCAGTCAAATGAGTCCAGTTAATTTTCATTTCCACGGACATGGAAAGTCATCTCAAGGTCATTTCTGGGTTATTTTACAGTTTCAGATCTGGAGGATTTTGCAGGATTTGCAATTGAGGCTTCTGATTATCTACTGCATATTGAAACTAGAAGGAACCAGCTGAGGAAAGACAGTGATGAAGCACCCCATTGACACCCAAGTAATTAAGGAGAAACAAACATGTTTGTTGGCTGAAACAAGGGAAAAAATGATGCAAACCACTTTATTCTAGCAAAGGAAGAGAGGAGGGAGGAAAGAAAAAGCAGTAGCTAATGGGTTTCCATCAGAGGGGCATGCTTTACTCAAGCCAAAACCTTCCCAGTGTGTTTGCATTTCGGTGGGAAGGTTGTCGGGTGCCATCAGGAGGCTTTTGTCACTTCTGATCAGAAAGAGAGAGAAAAAAAAAAGAGTCCCAGTAAACTGCAAAACACAACCTTTGTGATGCAGGCAGATCAACACAGCCGCATTCTGAAAGGAAAATGCAAAATATATCCATAGTGTCCCAAGGGTTTGGAAGCATTGAGGCCTGGAGGTTTGCCATGGGACAGCCCCAGCTCCTCCTGACCGGCTCCAGGAAATGATTCCCTTGGGAAGTGGTAACTTCCAGTGTCACCCAGCCTCATGGCCAGGACCAGACGATGCTGGAGCCAAAAGAAGAAACAATCTCTGCAGTGAACTTCAGCACTGGGCTCCCAGAGCTCGCCCGGCGCAGGCGCGTCAGCCTGCGCTCCAGAAGTGTTTATGAGATGTTTTTAATATCGCGTGGCAGATGGAGAAATGCAGTCATGGCTGAGCCACACATCTCCCCAGGTCCTCAGGGAGCTCCGGTACAAGCCTGGCTTTGTTTCTTTCCCAGGGAACAATCAAGATAGCGGGCTCGCAGCTCTCCTCACACGCTCTCTCCGGGGGCTGGAGACCATAATTAGTTTGTGTGCACTGGAGGCATTTTGGGTTTCAGGGAACCAGGCAGGAACACTCAAGCTCTGGGCAGCTAGTGCCCTCGAGAGATCTAGAGCTGCTGGTGGGTGCTGAGCTGGTACAATGCTGGCCTCAAGTTCCCCAAAACTGGCTTTATCCCGCTAATCATTTGCTATCGAAAAAGCAAATGTTTTTTTTCCCATGAACAAGCAACTTCCAGAGAGGAACAGCTATAAGAAATAGCTTATTTTAGTTTCCTTGAGAAAACACAAAATCTGTTACTGGGGGAGTGATTCATTCTGCCCCCCCCAGTCCCAGGAGATGTTGTTTCTCTCCCCAGGCAGAGCTCAGCACATGTGAGGTACCAGCACCACCTCCCCATGCTCACAGTAGCCTGGGGCACTGGGGACAGGGCAAAGCCACAGCCTCCAATGGCACCAGGGCTCACGGGAGGATGAGGAACATCAGTGGGGGCATTGCTGGACCACCAGATCATAGGATCACAGAATGGTTTGTGTTGAAAGGGACCTTAAAGGTCATCTTGTTCTGCCCCCTGCCCTGGGCAGGGACACCTTCCACCGTCCCAGGCTGCTCCAAGCCCCATCCAACCTGGCCTTGGGCACTTCCAGGGATCCAGAGGCAGCCACAGCTGCTCTGGGCACCTGTGCCAGGGCCTCCCCACCCTCACAGGGAAAAATTTCTTCCTGTTATGTCCTATCTATCCCTGCCCTCTGGCAGTGTGATGCCATTCCCTGTGTCCTGGCACTCCAGGCCCTTGTCCCCAGTCTCTCTCCAGCTCTCCTGGAGCCCCTTTAGGCACAGGAAGGGGCTCCAAGGTCTACCCAGAGCCTAGCTCCAGAGCAGAGGGGCTCCAGCCCTTGGAGCATCTCCATGGCCTCCTCTGGATCTCTCCAGCAGCTCCAGGTGTGTGCTGTGCTGGCCCCAGGGCTGGGGCAGCTCTGCAGCCAGGTTCCACCAGAGCGGAGCAGAGTGGGAGGATCCCCTCCCTCAACACACGCTGGCCATGCTGCTTAACCTCAGCTTCAGCTCTGCTCCAAGCTAAGCTCAGATCACCTTGGAGAGCTTTAAACACGGTGGCTGCAGAGCTCTCCTTTCCCCGGTCTCACAGGGAACCCTGGAAACACAGGGAGATGCAGGCACCAGGCAGCCTGCAGCAGTGACCTGACACCTCCAGCTGCTCGGGTCAGGTCCTTGCAAGATGCTAATGCTGTAAGAGTACAGCTGAAGTCAGGAGTATTTTCCTGCTGACTGTGTAATCAGTGTTAAAAAAAATGGCGAAATGTATTGCCATGTACACTTGTCCAGCTACAGCAGTACCAAAGGCACAGTGCACAGCCTTGAGATTTAGTAATTTTTTTGGTTGTTGAAAGCACTAAGGAAAAAAATGAAACATCAAATATTTTGCTGTGAACTCAATGTTTCATTTGACACTTAGTTCTGAAATACTGAATGCCTGAAACCAAGCCAAAAAAACCCTAAATTTTAGAAAAAGATCATTAAATCACCTGTTGGGCCAAACCTATTAAAAAAAGAAATGTTTGAGCCAGAAAAATCTCAGCTCTGCTGTGGGATCAGCCCAGTGGGAATGACCCCTGGGCACCAGAAAGGAAAGAAGGATGGAAACCCATCCAAGCCTGGCCAGTGGAAGGATTGGCTCTGCCCTTGCCCTTCCCAGGGCACAGCTCCCACCCTGCCAGAGCTCCTGTGTCCATCTGTCAGCACGGATTTGATGGCAGCACCCTGCCCAGCAGGGATTTTCCAAGTTCACACATCCAAGGGCTGGTTTTAACAGTGGCCCAAAGCTCCTGTCCCCTGTGGCTCAGGGGGATTAGCTGTGAGCTGACACAGAGGGCTCCACCGAGATGCAGTGATCAGCAATCCAAATTAAACACAATCCAAATTCAAACCTGCTGCTGCCAGCCCCTCAGCAGGGCCAAACTCCCTGTTCTGAGCCAGAATGAGCCCCTTCTCCACACACCAGTGACCACAGGAAAAAGCTGCTGTTTCAGCACCCTGCACAGCCAGCCAGGAGCAGGGAACCCTCCCCAGGTTCACCTCACTGCTCCTGCTCCTTCTGAGCTTCCCTTTTGCTCACAGCTCCCCAGGCACTCTGCTGTCATGTTTTTTTAAGGGAAAACTACAAAATAACCCTGAATGAAGAGATGTGACTTCTCCCAACAGCAGCCCCTGGGGCTGTGCATCCCTCCTGCTGCCCAGTTTGGTGCTGCAGGGATGTGCCACAGGTCCTGGAGCTGGAGAGGCTCCTGGTTTACAGGGATCTGTGCTGCTGGAGGGAAGAGGGAGCAGCGAGGAGATAAGGACTCGCTCCTGCACATGGTGCAGAGAAGGATTAGATACTTACAAATATTTTATCCTAGCTAAAGTAATTGCACCACTTGTTCTTATGAGTCAGAGCTATTTATTTTCATGCTTCAGGGCATCAGTTGATCACACCAGCTGAGGTCAGGCAGAAATTCCCACTGCTCCTGTAAGCATTATGCATATTGCAGGGATGTGCATTAGCACCAGTCCCTGCAGCCTGGCACTCCCCCATCCCAGTCACCCTCTCCACTCCCATCCCATGCAGAGGACACACCAGCACCTGAGGGGAGATGACAAAAAAGATGGGGAGGGGCTTTTTGCAAGGGCATGTAGTGATAGGACAAGGGTGAATGGCTTCCCACTGACAGAGAGTAGGCTTAGATGAGATACCAGGAGGAAATTCTTCTCTGTGAGGGCAGTGAGGCCCTGGCACAGGTTTCCCAGAGAAGCTGTGGCTGCCCCTGGATCCCTGGCAGTGTCCGAGGCCAGTTTGGACAGGGCTTGGAACAACCAGGGACAGTGGAAGGTGTCCCTGCCCAGGGCAGGGGGTGGACCAAGATGATCTTAAAGGTCCTTTCCAAGACAAACCATTCTGTGAATCTGTGATTCTGTGGTTTTAAGAAGCACAACACAACAGTCACTGCTCTCATCAGTTTAGTGCCTGTCCTGGAACAGCACATCCCACACTCCCACCCTAGGCAGGAGCCTCTTGGTACCTCTGGATACCAGAGCACATCCAGCTCCACTCCAGCCTCCAGGCAGGAATCGGGCAGACACCAGCAGGAAGAGCATCCAAATGAGAAGGGATGGTGTTGGTTGTGCAGGAGGCAAAAATAAACATAACTCCTTTTGACCCTGGAGCACAAGAGCCAAACTGGGATCACTGCAGCTCATTTTGGTGGCCAGCAGTGCCATGGCCTCTGCTGGGAGCAGACACGGATAACTGCTCATTCCTGAGTGCTCACGGACATGCAGCTTTAATTGTGTCACCAGCGAGAACCCTCCCTAAAACAATATTTGGCCAATATTAGTAAACAAAAACTAGGCAGCATGGGCTTGGAAAGGGCAGAGGAATGCAAGAAAACAGCCACAAGCATTGGACTGGGAAAAATACACCTCTCTGGGCTAATCAACCAGCTCCAGTAACCCAGAAGCATTTAATAAAGGTCTGGGAAAGGAACAGCCCTTGATCTCCAAGCACTGAGCATGAAATGAAGCAGCAGGGGCCAACGCACACCAAATAAAACGTTCCCTCCTCACAAACAGCAGGTTGGCTGCTCTTGGAGGAAAACACAGGCATGTGGCAGCAGGGACTTCAAGGTGCTTCAGTGTCCCTGAGTGCACACACAAACCAGGTCAGAAAGTG
This sequence comes from Phainopepla nitens, assembly GCA_013400175.1. Lineage (NCBI taxonomy): Eukaryota > Metazoa > Chordata > Aves > Passeriformes > Bombycillidae > Phainopepla > Phainopepla nitens. The sequence goes on from VXBQ01008274.1 coordinate 702,950, forward strand.
TCCCCTACCCTGCATCCAGCCCAAAAACACCTGCAGGAGCTGCAGCAGCACAGGATCTCTGCTTTGTCCCCTTCTTGTCATTCTGCTTGTCCCCTAAATCCCTCCCCAGCTGTCCTCCCAAACAGCATCGTGCTGCCTGCTCAGCCCTGCTCCCAGCCTCACCACAGCCCGATATCTCCACGTTTCCTCATCTGCGCCTCACTGATCCCCATTAGTAATTACACTGCAGAGGCAGCAGCTCCATAACTTTAATTATAAGACAATTTCTGTTCTAATCCCTGGTTTTGACTCACTGCCGCAGACTCCCCTTCTCTTCTCCCCCCATCCTCCCATTTGGTCATTTCAGAAGTGAAATCATGCAGCCAAGGAGGAGTTTGGACAATTAGGGCTAATGATCACTCCGACATGGCTTTCATACAGATGCCTGACCCCGCTTCAAGGGCAGCACCACAAAGCCACCTGTGCTCAGGAGCTCTGCTGTCCCTTGTGTCGTCAGGAACAGCACCAGGATCCTTCCTGGGAGCTTGAATACATTTGCTTTTCAACCAAAAAAAATGTGTTCATCGTTTGCAAAGCCCTGGGACACCTTTCTCTCACAGCTGTCACCTTCACCTTCAGCAGAGCCCACCATGAGGATGGGCTGCAAACTCAGCAATCCCTCCACTTCCAGAGCATCCCATCAGCAACGTCTGCTGACATTCCCTGCAACACAGCTGGGGTACAATGAGAGCATCAGGAATGTAAAACCCCCCAAGCCACAAGTCAGAAGCCCCAAGTTTCCCTTCCAGATCTTCAGCTCAACTCCCTCGACTTCACCTCTCACTCCCCCCACCTGTCACCACAGATAACATTTTTTCCCTGACATGCTTTGTTATTCAGAGATAGAAGATTCTGTAAATGCTGAATTATTATCATCAAATTATAACACTCAGAACACTGTCTCCCTTTGGGATTGGTGCTGCAGAAGGAGAGAGCACAGCACAGGCACCCAGAGCTGAAATGTGCCATGTTTAGTTCCCTTAGAGATATCAGGGACGGATGATGCTTTAGTACTTTCTCTCTTCCTCAGCTGTCCTGGAAGAGCTCCTCTGACAGGTCTGCTGGAGGGAACTGAACTATATTTGAAAGGTAATTTTTGTGCAAATGGAAACAGAACTGTCAGAGTTATCACAATGAGATTTTTTTGGAATTTCCCTCCCATTTCAAGGGAGGATGGAGGGTGAAATCATTGTTTCCAAAACGGGATAGCTCCTGATGCTGCTTCCAGCTTCCCCAGGCTCCTTGCAGGCTGGAGAGCTCCACAAAAGCTCCTGAAATGGAATCATTCAGCCTCACACACTTGGTTCTCTCTATTTTCACTTTCAGAGGTAAAAATAAAGCAGAAATACTATCAGTCCAGGACAAAGGGGCAACCTGTGGAGTTTCCTACAGGGGAAGGCGTCCTCCTGCCTCTTGCTGGTCCCAGCACTAACAGGCATCCAGCACTGAACCTTGGGACACACACCTTCCCCAAACATGCAGAAAAGCCAGCCCACATCACTGGGACTTCTCAAAGTTACAGCAGACAAGCACAGAGCCAGCAACATCCACTCCTGGTAGCCACAGGGCTCTCCCTGCACAGACCCATAGTCTGGGAAGCACCTTCAGGGAAGAGCTTGGAGAAGGACCAGCACCAAGCCACTAATTCCTGACTTTTTTAGGCCTTCATTTTGTCATATTTGAGCCCCTCAAATGACACATTTTCAGGAGAAGAGGGAAAGACAGCCAAACCTCAGGAGCTGGGCAAAGGCTAATGAACTGCTGAGCACTGAGAACTGGGGATTGCCTGGAAGGAGCCCTGACACAGCTGCTCCAGCGCCTGCTTGTTCCCATCCCTCAGGCCAAGAGCCCCAGAAATATTGCAAACAAGTCACAGGGAAAACACCAATGCTGCAGACAGCAGCAGCAGCAGCAGCAGCAGCAGCAGTGTGGCACAAAGCCATGGGGCTGGTGAGCTGCAGAGAGGAGAGGCAGAGCTGCAGCCTGCAGCTCAGGGTGGCAGCTTCTGCTCCTCTGCTACAGAACTTGCCAGCAGCTTTTCCCTGAATGTTTGGGGGTTTTGTTTGGTTTTGGGGTTTTTTTGGTTTTGTTTTTGTTTTGATTTTTTTGCTGTGAAACTCGCTCTGTTCCCCCTCCCACAAAGAATGCTGTGCAGCAAAACCCCAGCTCGAGTGGGCACTGGAAATGTCAGCCTGGGAAACTGGGCTGGCTGTGCCCACAGAGCACCGTGCCAGCACCCCTGCTCCCTGTGTGGCATCCCAGCTCAGGCACCGCTTCCCAGCTCACCCCAGAGCCCCCAGAGCAGCCTCTCCACCGCCGAGGGGTCCAGGCACAGCACCCAGCACGGGCTGTCCCCCATCTCAAGGCACAGCCTGGTCCCCCTCCTCCCAACACAATCTTGCTGTCACATCCAGAGCTTTTTTTCCCTGGGAATGATGACAGCAGATGATACAAGACCTTGAATTTAATTGCAGTGGAGGAAAAAAAATAAAATTAAAAAATTCTCACAGTGATAAAGAACCCCTTTCATAAACCACATTATTTGTGTCTCTTTTCTAAATAATTTTAGAGTTTGCTCGGAGATTGGTTTTTGTTTTGCAATTCAGGACCATGGCTTGCAAAGAAAGAGGTGGATAGTTGGGCAGGCCAGGATTTTCCCAGGCACTTTTGGGCTGTTTCTTCCACAGACTTGGTGCTGCCAGAGAAGAATGGGAACGATCATGCAGTGGTCATTAATGAATGGATTATTTGGGCATTGCAGGGAAGGGTCTTAATGGTGGAGGGGAGAGCTGGGAGGGGACGAGGCATCATGCCAGCCTCATTGGAGGGCAAACAGTGATTAAATATTTATAGATTTTAATGCATTGATTTGTTAAGTCGGGAAACAGTTCTGTAAGAGTTTCAAGATGCCTTTCAAGGCAATTCTCTAATCAGCAACCCAGGTGCAGCAAAGAGGAGCTCAACAAGAGGCAGAAAGCACTCCAGGGGAACGTGTGGCAAGAGGAGCTCTCCCCTCCTCGCTTTCAGGGATCTCTGTGGCCAGGCTGGGATAGGGGGGCACAAAGAGATTTATGTCCAAGGTTTTCTAATTAAGTTTTGCCCGTAAAGGATTTATTTTCAGATAGCATTTCCGCAGGAGAAAATTAAATGACACAGTGCTTAGGAGAAACAAACTGCAGTATTTCGTGCTGCCCTTGCAAAATGTGCATGATATGACCGAGGAGAGCTGCTGCCCACACCAGCCCACCACCATCCCTACACCAGCTCCCTGCCCTGCTTTGGGAAAAAACTCCCCTTGAGAAGCATAAATAACCCAAAATCAGGGATGTCCAGCAAGTGCCGATATAGATAAGGCAGCTCATTGCCCCTGCAGCACTGCTGGGTCTGACACAAGGTCCCTGGCACCCACCCCTGCCTGAGCTGGGACAGGTTTTCTGGGGGGCACCATCTGTCCTCTGGAAACCTTTCAGTGCCACAAAAGCAACGGGGCTCAGGCAGGCACTGCTCCTGAACAGGTGCTACTCACCTTCCCTGGGCCTCTGCTGGTGGCACACCTGCCTCCCCATCCCTCTTTTAAGATGGAGCAGTGATAGAATTCTCCTCAAGCCAGGTTTATGAGCTCTCAGAGGGTCTATCCCTGTTTGGGTTTTGTCCTGCAATCCTCAATGGCATAAAATAAGCGGGATTGGCACCTCAGGCAGTATTGGAAACAAAAAAGGTTTATTAACTGCAAAAATAACAAACTCTACAGAGAAAAAGCCATGTCAGAGGCAAGGAGGTCCTTGTCTCTGCTAAAACACCCCAAAAATGCCACGAGGTTCCTTTGTCCAGTGCTTTTAGTATTGATGGTCCAGGCAGGGCCTTTGGCACTCGTCCAACCAGACAGCCCCAGGTTTGAAGTGAAGTCCAGGGGGTCCTGTGATGTGTCCTGGTTCAGAACACTTCCGAACTGGGAAAGAAAGTTCTGGCTTTTTCAGCTTTTATGGGAGACAAAGAGAACCTCAAATCCCTTCCCACTCTGGCCCCCCTGTCCTGGGGGGTGCACTGCTACAGAGCAGAGCTGGAAGTAGGACACCTGCCCAGCAGAATCCTAAACCTCCTGCAATTCAGCCATGAAAAACAGTATGTCCAAGTAAAATGGCAGTTTTAATTCTAATTCAGCCAGCTGGAGGGTACAAATTAGGTGTTGCCCCATGCTCCTTCCTTTTTCCCAGTGAAATTATGTTTTCTGGAGGGAAAGCTATGAGAAAAGTTCTGGATGCTCCTCTCTCTGGTTGTGTAACATCAAGAAGTCCCTGGGCTGCAAATACAACATCCCACAGCCCATTGAATCCATTAGCTTACTTATCAATATGAGATTAATTATTCCAGTTCACAGGATGTTTGGTCATTTTTTAGTGCTCCAACTACAACATCCAGAAGAGCTGAGATGCTCTCCCTTTAATTAACTGTTCCTCATGGTCACAGCTTTTAAGACATAAGATGATGCCTCCTCTGGATTCACAAACAAAATGACAAATGAAACCTCATTTCAGGAGCATCTGCTGATGCCTGGTCTGATAAGATCAGCTCCTGTAGCCCCATTCCAGGAGAGTTAGAATCTCACTTCCACTGATGACTCAACAAGTGAGGCAAGTGTGCCTCGAGTTTGGGTTTGTGCTGCCGAATTTTAACAGGAGAAGGGAGGAGTGGGACAGAATAGGGAGGGAGCACACAAACAGTAGAATACAAGAAGCACACATTTTGTTCCTGAATCCTCCAAACATGACTCACTTTGCTCTATTGTGACAAACTGAAACGCCTCTGAGGAGTTCATTTCACGTCTCATCCATTCTCTGAATAATGGGAAAATCCCTCTTTGTTTCTCTAAGATATCAGCACGCACCACGTGCAACCGCTGCCATTAGACATAATGGAACCAGATTGTCCCAGAAGTTGTTTTTGATTGCTTGAGTGCATCCTTCATTTAGGGAAACGAGAATGTATGAGCTGCTGTGCCCCAGCCGATGTGAGGACACAGTCTTTAAGCTGGAGCCAGGGCCATTTGTTTCCCAGCTCTGGCATGGGAAGAAAGTTGGTCATTTCCCCAGCTCCAGGACAGAGTTAGCCAAGGTCTTGGCCGTGCTGCTGGGAATAGCCAGGCTCCTGACAGCAGGAGGCCATGGGTAAAACTAGAAGTCCTGTGGCAAAGGGTCCCCAGGGGCTTGGATGTTCCCGTGAAGCCTGGGGATGCCATCATGCTGTGGGATGCCAAGTAAGGATGCCTCTGCTTCCCTGGCCCCTCCCCAGAGCATCCCATCGTGCCCTGATGCAGCACACGATGGTGACAGCTGCACAGTCAGAGCACTCAGGAAGGCTGGAGACCTCAATAAGGAACAAACCCTCTGCTTATCTGCCAGGGAAGGATCCCCCAGGGACACACGTTCTAGCTGGCTGCCACAATTCACTTTGACTTCTTGGGACAAAAGAAAATTTGAAAGCCTTGGAGACAAACCAGGCTGCCTTAAAGCCTCGTCCTGTGATAACGATGTTGTTAACATTGCTAACATCACTTCTGCATTCAGAGGGAACCGATGGGGCTTAGTGAAAGGGGAGCGATGGATCACAGCAGCCAGGTTTGGAGTTTTGTTATTTTTTAATTGACTGCCACCTTGAGAGGGTTACTCTTCTCAACATGAAAAAAAATAAAATGAAAACAAAAAAAAATTCCAAACAAAGCAAACGAGTCTGTCAGATCTGTTTCAGCAGAGCATCAACCTGAAGCCTCAGCAGCTGCGGTGCTGAAAGCTGAGCACGTGCCTGGGCTGTGCTCCTGAATTGGGACAAGCAAATTCACACCATTACAGGACAGGACAGTCATTCCCCAGCCCCACTGCACTCTGGGGACTTCAGGCCTTTTAAGTTTAACAAGTTTTAGGTTTTCTTCTTGCAGAAAGTATGAGACATGAGAACAAACAGAAGGACAAATCTGTCCCCCTCCCTCAGGCTCCTCTTCCCCACTAAATACTTATTTACCTTTCAGAGTTACCTCCCTAGCCCTTCAGGGAAGGAACAGAGCAACACCTGACAGCAGCCAGACCAAATCCAGACCAGCAAGCTCCACCAGTGAACACTGGAGATTGTGGGGAGAGAGGGAGGGTCTCAAAGGGAGGTGGTCCCAGGGCTCTGCCACAGCCAGTGTCACCTCCCTGCTGTCCCCATGCCCAGCAGCTCATCCCAGCCTTATCCTAATTTCCAGACAGATGAGTTCTGGGTCACACTGCATCATATCTTTTTCCCTAGAGCTGGCACCCAGCCCTCCCTTTATAGCTTCTTCTGGCACAGTTTCAACGGCAATAGGTTTTATTATTCTGCCTTGCTGCCCTAATTCTCTCCGCACTCAATTTTCCGTTGACCCTCTGCTGCGTCTGCTCGCTCTGGGCAGGCAGCAGGCAGCATTCCCTCACCTGCCCACGTGGAATGGGAATAGAGGGGCAGGCCAGGCACCTCCTGCTCCCGCTGCCATCAGCAGGGACACAGCCCTGTGGGACAGAAACACCTGAGAGGCTTCTGAAGGGATCAGAAAGACACCGAGGGGGAAGATGGGGAACAAAAGGAAAGCCAAGGAAATAAAAAATGATGCAGCACAAAGAAAGTGAAGGGTCAGGGGAAGATAAAGAAGAGCAAGAGCAGCAGAAATGCAGCTGATGACGTAGGAAGCGCAGTGCTTGATAAATGGGTGATAAAAGAGCTGCTTGGCACCAGGAGGGAGGCACCGGCAGCACTGCCACGGCTTCGCCTCCGAGGAGCACTCCTGGCCCCAGCAGTCACCACTTCAGCCCTGGGTGGCTCCTGGTCACATTTTCCCTGGGACACCCAGCAGAGCCGCAGGGACAGATGCAGATGGGTTTGCTCCAAAGAGAGCAGAGGCTTTCTACTTTCTCTTCTGGCTCCTACTTAGTCCCACAGGCTGGGCAGGGGGATGTTGTTGCCCCCTGCTCATGGCTGGAGTTTCCCCCAAAAAAGTGGATTTCTCCGAGGAGAGAGCCACCTCAAAGCCAGGATTACAGCTCTGAGTGCTACATCCATTTGCCTCGAGTGGCAGAGCAGGCAGGGCAGGGGCCTGGCAGCATCCTCATTTTGCCTCCAGCCAGGACTTTCCCCCTCCCACATCCGAGAGGGATGCAGATACAAACACAGCATCCCTAACCTGCAGCCTCTGTCCCCCATAAAACTGGCTGTCCCCAGAAGTCACCTCAGCTGCTCCCACAGGCTGTCCCACGCCATCCCAGCCCACCCCATCAGCAGCGGTATTTGCAGGGACCCTGCAAGCTCCCGCGCCCTGACAGGGGTGAGAGCGAGGGGATCGGTGCCAGCGCAGCCCAGGGGGCTCAGGGAAGAGGAGGAGAAGGAGCAGGAGGAGAGGCTGGCTCGCAGCTGGCTGCTGAACACAATGCAGAGATGTAGAATGGCCTGTGATTACAATTTGAAGGGCTTCTATGCACTGAAAGGGAACTGATTCAATTGTGCCGCAACTCATGAGAAGCTGTCGGCAATCAAGGCATTCTCGCGGCTACAATCACCGGAGGCAGGGTGGAGAAAGCAGGAGAGTATCGCTTAGGTGATGGCTCAGGTACAGCAGCGAGGGCCATTCGCAGCTGTGATTTCCGTCCCATCAGCTCCATCGCCGGCAGCACCAGGGACACTGGCGACAAAGGACATGCTGCTTCATGAAATGCTGCTCTGGTGACTACTGGATGGCCAAGGAGTCACCAAACCGTGATTGGAGCAGTAGGGGATGGTGAAGAGGATGAATTTGGGGTGAATCTTTTGTGAACACTGGTTTCTGTGAGTTCCCCTGAGTGCACCGCATCCCCCTGGGCTGCCAGAATGAAGGAAGCCAGTCACCCTGCTCACAGGCACATTCTGCATCCCAATTCCTGTTCCTGTGTGCAGGTAATGGGCAAAATTCCAGCCCAGCCTCCCTTCCCTGTGCAGACCACTGGAAACAGCTCCAAGCACAACACCCCTCTTTACACTTGGAAATCACAAGCCATGGCCTCAGAGCTGCCAGCTTTCCCTCCACCAATTCCAGATCCAAGTGCCAAAAACAATTTCTAACATCTTGCTGCAAACCTCAGAGCAGGCCAATAAAATTATTGCACAAGCAAGTGAGAAACACACCTTCCCCTGGGCCCTGCCCATCCCTGTACACCTGCTCTTCACCGGGTGGATATTCCCAGGGAGTGCTCCAGGGGGAGGTGACAGAGTAGGTGCAGCCAGCCACGGGGCACCAAAGCCAATAACAAGGCCAACCTCTGCCTGTGCCCAGCACCAGCTCCCTGCAGCCCCCAGCTTCTAGCAGCACCAGCAGCTGGAGCTGAACACTGCTGCTCAAGCCCAAAATTCAACATGCAGAGCTGGGGAGCCACTTGGGGAATGTTTTGGGGCTGCAAGAAATCCCAGTTCCCTTTAAGAAGGCAGCACCGTGCCAGGAACTCTTGCTTTGCCACAAGATCCACTCAGCCACTAATCCCAAAGCCCAGCCACCACCGTGCACATTATTTCAGAGCTTATCCCCTGGCCATGGACTAACCCTTCCCAGATGAAAGCAACCCCTATTAGCTTCAGCACCAGCACACATGTCCAGCTCCACTGGGCACTGAAAAGGGCAGAGAGCTGGAGAAGGCTCAGGAGATGTCACAGCAGCCCTGAGCTCTGTGGGGATCCAAGAGAACAGCTGGAACGGTGCCAGGGCAGGCTCAGGCTGGATGTTAGGGAAAGGTTCTTCCCCCAGAGGGTGTTGGCACTGCCCAGGCTCCCCAGGGAATGGGCACGGCCCCGAGGCTGCCAGAGCTCCAGGAGCCTTTGGACTGCACAGGGTGGGATTGTTGGGGTGTCTGTGCAGGGCCAGGACTCTCTGAACCGTGTAGGTCCCTTCCAGCTCAGGATACTGTATGCTTCTGATTGTCCCTATTCACCCAGCTGAAAGGTTTTTTTTAGCTTTGCAGAACTCTCACTAAAGAAAATGCAACTCTCCCAATCGTCCTAAAATCAGCAGAATGCATTACATGCATGTTGGTAGGTAGAAGCTATCCTATTATCCAAGAAGATTATAATTACCTCATTTGCCTATTAAAAGGATACTGTGACAATATTTAAGTTAGAATGCTTTGGTTATTTGCTTAAAAATTATGTGGTGGCAATCAAGTGAAAATTGAGGCTGTAATGCAGCCACAGCAATATTGCCAGTAATTTGTGGAACCAATAACGATTATTTTTAATGCATCAGCCAACATGCCTAAATATGCTTTTTAATATACACACACATATATATGTGTACATATACACACACACTGATGGGCAGCATGGGCTCAATTTCCCTCCACCTTCTGAAAATGGAGATCTATGAAGCATCTTTCTTTAAAGAACCACATGCTGCCAAATGGATGCAGGAGACAAACTCCCCCATCAGCTGATGGCAACCTGTGTGGTCAGAGCAGAATAATTCCCTGAGTCCCACAGGAAAGGGGGTGGGAGGATGTGGGACAACATGATTTTCCCTTTTCCGAAAACCCATCTTGGGATCAGTAGCTCTTCCACCCTGGGATTCCCAAGCAAAATGTCCTGGATTCTTTCTCACAAGGATTCTGTAGCTCTGCTCCAGGTCTTTAACCTCCATCTTTAATGTAGAGCCCACTCTGTGTGCAGGGCCCAAGGTTTTGTTATTTCTAAACAATAATAAAAAAAGGAAATAGACTCATACATTTTCACTTGGCATTGCCCTCAGAAAATGGAAATCTGATTACTTATTCCTTACAATCCCAAATTGCCCCTGCCAGGCCAGACACAGTGAATAAATCCTTGCTTTTAGAGATATCCTCTCCATTACAAGTGCATAATGGGGCCAGTATCCCATTGACCTGAGGACACCAGGAGCTCCAGCTGCAGCCCCCTGGGTGTGTGTCATCGGCTCCCAGGCACCAAGCAATCCCCAGGAGGGATTAGCAGGGGAGCCCAGAGCGATGATGCATTTCCCTAGCTGAGAGCAGCCTTTGGGAGCACAGACACTGAAACTCAATTTCCTTCTCTGCTGTGGCATTTAACCTCACAGAGAGGAGCGAGAGGACGGGGGAGAAGGAGGAGGGATGCAGGGGAGGATGGAGGTTTCCACTCAGAGACAATCCTCCTGCATCCCACCCTTGTTTAATTTGTAGAAAGCATTAAAAAAGAGCAATATCCCAATCTGCTGAAGGCTCCTAGCATTCTGAGCCTGGGAGGGAGCTGCCACCTGAGCAGCACTTCCAGGATCCAGCTGTTCCCAAATCCAGGATCCATCACAGCAATCCCACAGTACAACCTCCTGCCCCACTGTGGCCTCTTAATTTCATCCAGGATTGGAGCTTTGTTTTCTGCCTGAATTTATCTAATTTCAGCTTCCAGCAGCTGGGTACAACTCTGTCTGAGCCTGCAAAGTGGAGGCTCTGCACTGAACAGCCTGATTTTCCCAAATACACAAAGCTGCTCGAGCAGTGTTATTTTTCCCCAAGCTTTCACACCAGTTAAAAGCCCACAGTCACATGCCTTGAGAATGGGCTACTTCTACCATCCAGGAAAGAAAATAATAATTCCCTACAGCAGTGCTGGGCTATGCTGCAGCTTCCCTGAGCACAGAAGGACTGACCTAAGGCTGTTTCCTGTGGGCAAAGAGCTCATTCACGGCTCTCCCTTTCTTCAGGGGTCAGCATCTCCTGGGAAAAAAAACAAAACAAAACAAACAAAAAAAAAAAAGCACAAACACCACAAAACAAAAAAAAACCCCAAAAAAACCAAAACCCTCCGAATTAAATGAGGCACAAACTACCAAAAAAGCTACACCAGAGGTGTTGGGAACTCCAGGCAAGGTTGGATGGGGCTTGGAGCAACCTGGGAGAGTGGAAGGTGTCCCTGCTCATGGCACAGGGTTGAAATGAGGTAAGCTTTAAAGTCCCTTCCATCTCAAACCATTCTAGGATTATACGTACTTAGCCAAACTTGTGCATCCTGGCTGCCAAGCTAATTTCACTCCTACACATCTGAAAAGGCTTCTTAGCTCAGGTACAGAGTTGTATCAAACTCTAATACAATTCCTGCAATATCTGCCAAGCCCTGGATGCTTTTCCTAAAAGCTGTGTAAATAGGGAAACAGCTGCAGCATTATTTTTTTATTATTGTTATTTTGTTTTTCAAAAAGCAGCAGGCCATGGCTCCAGGAGCAAAGAACTAAATACCAAACTGCAGGAGCCCAAGAACTTCACTTGGAGTCTAATTAGGGGTCAGCCAGTGTAGAAGGCAGCAAAGTGGAATCTGAGCAAGGTCAAGACAACTCCCTTTAGGAAGGGTGGAAAAGAGGTGTGCTAAACTACCAGGTAGTATTATCAACAAAAGCAAGCCTTTAAAATAAATGAAGGTGATTTGGAGGGTCTCATTTCAGCAGATTTTCAGAGAGCTTATGATAAAAGCACTTCATAAAAGATTAAGGAAAATAAACAGCTACCCAGGAAGGGGCAGCACCAGGCAGGGATTACAGCTGGTAAGGCAAAAGGAAACAAAGACAGCGCTTCCCAAATTGCAAAGAGCTTTGTGGGGGACGGCTGCATTATGGGAACGCTGCAAGGTGCAGAGAGCAAGTCACAGTTTGTGCAGCATCTCGAGGAGCTTGGGTTTGCTGTGGCTACAGGGGCCAAGCGTCTCTGGCTGGATTCATTACACACCACGGGAGGTGGACGATGAAATTTTGTTTAGGCGAGTAAATGAACATGTTCTGCCTGCAGAACCACGCACCAGGGGAAGAGGGATGTACTGAATAACCATGCTGAGCCTGTGTTTTATTTGATTTACCTCCCATACTGCCAATAAAGGAGGCTCCAAAGGTGGATGATGAGGCTGCATCCCTGTGGTGGGATGTATCAAGAGCCCTGGACAAGAGAGAATGGCTTCAAACTGACCGAGGGTGAGGTTACATTGGATATTAGGAAAAAATTCTTCCCTGTGAGGGTAGTGAGGCATTGGCACAGAGAAGCTGTGGCTGCCCCTGGGTCCCTGGAAGTGTACAAGGGCAGGTTGGACGGGGCTTGGAGCAGCCTGGGACAGTGGAAGCTGTCCCTGCCCATGGCAGGCGGTGGAACAAGATGGGCTTTAAGGTCCTCTCCAACCCAAACTGTTCTGGGATTCCATGACATATTTTGGGAGGTTTTTGGAGGGGGCTGCCAGCTCAGACAAATTAAACTGAAGACAAGCTGGTTCAGTGCTTTTCATTAACATTGACTGTAATTCCCAAGTCTCAGGTAAAGAGTATAAAAAAATAACCAGCAGTTTTGCTCACGAGAAGCTAACACCGAGTGAATCAATCAAACCCTGCTCCTCCATGACAGGGGAGGATGCGCCATGGAGCAATACTCATTGCTCCCCATTGGTGAGAGACCTGAGAGGTGGCTCCAGGGCCATGCAGGAAATGCACCTCCCTGTCCCATCCCACATGCTCCCAGGTACTGCAAAATACCTGAGGCACTTCCCTGACAACACCACGAGACACAAATCAATCCTGGGGCACTTTCAGACCTTGCTATTTTTCCAGGCACCCAGGAGGGTGCCATATTAGCAGCTTCTGCTCACCTATGGGGAAGCTGTTCAGCTACAACTTCTGGAGAAATCCAGAGACAGAACATGTCCAGCTTCCCAGGGGTTTTCAGTGAGGAGTACTAATGATATCAATCAGAAAGTCAGTTGAGCTTCATACGCCCACTGCCCTGTGGCATTTCTTCATCAGCATCTCCAGCAGCATTTGACAGTGGGAACACGCTTCCAGCAAATCCCAAGCAAGGCACTTCCATCCTACCTACAGGAAAACATGGGGCCTGAGATGTTTGATGCCCCAGCACAGCCATTTGGTCAAGGAGTGACAACATACATGCCAAGGGCCACCTCCACAACTCCCCGGTGGCCCCCATGGTTTGTGCAGCACTGGGGATGTCCTGCTCAAGCACCCAGAGCCAAAAAGTTCAGGCTTTTGACTGTGCACTGGAGACTGAGCAGGTAAAGATAGCACTGCCACATCTCTATGCATAAAATCTCTTTACAAGCACTTGCAAATAAAGGCAAATAAATTCCTGAGTAACCCCTTCAAGTGGGACAAACTGGTGCAGAGACAAGGAAATTTCCCCCCCCTACACTCTCTGTGCTGCAGGTGCATCCCCAAGGCTCTGCGGCAGAGATGCTTCTAAAAAAAACACAGAGGTTATAAGGGACAAAAGTGCTCGCATTTAGGCTGAGTGGGGACTCTGCTTTACACCCCAGAGGCACCAGCACAGAGCCCTGGGGTGGAGACTGAGGAGAGGCAGACACTGGATCTAACTGGAAGAGGGAGAAAAAGTGACTGGGACTCCACCCACAGGAGCACCCCAGAAGCGAGCATGTCAGTCCCTGATGGCAGCACATCCCCGGCCCACACTTCACCCTAACAGAGACACAACCAAAAGGGAACGCGCCTGACATGTCCCCAAATCCCCCTCTCCAGCAAACTATGGATTGGTCAAATTTATGCCTCCATGCATGTCCAGCACTCACTGTCTGTGGAAACACTGCAAGGGAAAACCCCTTCAAATGGGATTTCTCCCCACTGGGGCTTCTTCCTCCGGTACAAATCTATTTGAAAAGAAGATAAAGCATCTACAGTTAGACTGAGGTTTTATTCAGAGAAAGCTCTGGCTCAGAAATAATTGCCGTTTGCTATAATTGGTGAGATGCAGGAAGGGACTAGATACAAGTGGAGTCTGTGCAATTTTGGGAGATTTGTTACGCTTAGCTCGCTTCTATCAATTTCAGTGGCTCAGACGCTTATGACCTGTTGCTCAGCTTATTGTGAAAATGGTTTTTATTTACTGCACTTCCATTAAAAGATGAAATCCATGCATAGGGCTCACAGGGCAGAAAATCACAGTTTACGTCTCAGCTTATCTCCCTTCAGCGGCCTCAGCTCATTTTTGCCCTGGCTCACTCCCAGCTGCTGTAAAAGAGTATTTCCGAGCACTGTTTCGAGTAGCCAAGACCCCTTCCAGAGCCCACAGGGCAAGGGGCTTGTTCAGGCTTTAAGGGAGTGCTGGTGCTGCAGCTGCAGGTCAGGTGAAATGGGGAGGATGAGGGATGGGGACAGGGATGCTGTGGCACGGCCATGCCCTCAGCTCCTCAGCTCCCAGGGCACGGATTACTCACAACCACCCTCCAGGCCCCAGCACTGCTCTGATGCCAGGCCATCAAACTAAGGAGAGGGACTGTCCAAGAGCATGCCCCACTCTGTGCTCCTGAAGGGCAGGTTCCTGTTCTCCTGTGGGTCCAGAGCTCCTCCTGATGGAGCTCCAAGGCCCCAGTCCCTGCAGCATAGGTTACAACAGTGCACCAGAAGGCTCAGCACCTTCTTCCGCCCCTGTTCCCTCCCAGTACTGCACCAGGAGCTCTCCCCAGAGCGGTGGCAGGTAGAATGCCCAGCCTGTGCATCAACAAGAGCAGAGCAGGCATTGAGGGGACATCGGTGCCTCCTCCTGTGCCAGCTCTGGCTCTCCATGACAGGCACCAGCAGCCACGGGAGCACTCCTGGGGAGGGAGGACAACGTGCAGGCATCTTGGGCTCTCCTGCCCTGTGAGAGCCATTTGAACACCACACACACCAACTCCAGGGGTATCTGAGCTGGCCCCCAGCAGCAGGGTGGAGTTGCTAAGGTTACCTCCTCAGCTGCCTAATTAGAGGAGCTGTCACTGTCTCACAGAGATCAGGAGATGCGGGTGCACTTGGGGGAGCTTTCAACTGCACACATCATTTTTAGCTCATTAAAGCAGAGAGAAAACCCCATCTCCTCACGGGACAGCGTGTCACAGCCACAGGTAGAGACAGCCACATGCCACTGTCCCACTGTCCAGCTGCCTGCTGAGCTGTGGGAAGAGCTGCTGGATGGAGAAGCGCAGGGCAAGCAACTTCCCTATCTCAGGGAAGGAGCAGGTCCTGGTCTGTCAAGCCCACTCACCCATTTCTTTCATTTCTGTGAAAAGTCATTTCATGAGGAAATGGCAAAGCCAAGAGGAGAATCCCAGAATGACCCAGAGCACTGGATTTTCCACCAGATAAATCCACATGCTCCCAATGCTTCCTTTAACTGCAGCTCAGGAAAGACCTTGGAGTGAAGCTCTTTCCTTCAGCCTCCAGCACGGTTAAGTGACTGCATTCACCTCCTGAAAACCAGATCCCAAACTCACAGACAAGGCCAGGAACCAAGCTGGGAGCACGGAACAAGACTCAACAAGAAACACATCACCCCAAGAGGCTCAGGAGAGCATCTTCTTTTGGGAATCACTCAATTATGGAGCACACATGAAATGTAGAGACAGCCAGCTCCAAGAACCTTCCTGCCCACCTCCAAGAGCAGAGGACCCCCCTCCATGATATAGAGGAGGCAAGACCATCCCCACCCACAGATTTGGGAGTGCTGGGCAGGGGAAGTCCAGGACTGGCACCCTTGGGAGCAGCCCCAACCCAGGCAGTCCCTGCGACCTGACCTTCCAGGAATGGGAGCAGAGGTATTCCTGGATGGCAGCACTGCTGGGGCTGACTTTGCTGGTTCAGAAAAGTTTAAGAGCAGCAGGATTAAAAGGAGATGCAGCCAAAAATGCAAAGAGATCCTGGAACTGAAACACTTGCCAAGTTTCTCCCTTACACTTCAAGACACCCACTCATCCTCCCCAAGGGCTTGTCAGACTCACATGGCAAAAAATACATGCTCTGCACCTACCCAAGCCCAAAAGAAAAGACCCTGAAATAAACCTGGAATCCAGGGCTGGCAGGAAGACAAAGTTGGGGGCGGAAGAGGAATTTTTGGTGTCTCTTTTCTAAGGAAGGAACTGCCTGACAGCTCTGCTGCAGGAGACCGCGGCTCACGGCCCCGTAGCTCACACAGCCCCCTCAGACATGGCAATAGATGGATTTAATTACAGGGCACCCACTCAGAGCCCCTGGGTGTCCAAGGGACTGTAATGGAAACTAGAGCTTTATGGGAATTAAAAAAAAAACCATCACAACAAGCTGGTGCATTCAGGTGCTCAGTGAAGAGAAAATTCCAAGAAAAAGTGCTCAGTGCGTGACTAAAGTTGCCATTTGCTGACCTTGACAAGAGGAACTGCAGGCAGCTGGCAAAGGGGAGGTGGTCGCAGAACAGCTGCCTCAGGCACCCTGGACACCTTCTGGTGTGCCACCTCCATGGGCAGGGGGATTGGAAAGAGATGATCTTCAGGTCCCTCCCAACTCAGGCCATCCTATGGTTCCAAGAGGTTGCTCAGCTCAGACAACAGCGAGAGGAGGACTGGGTTAGGCTGGGACTGCAGCTCCAGCTGGCAAGATGCAACACTGGGATGGGGAGCCAGTCACTGGATGGAGCCCAAGCTGCTGCACGTCCCCAGACACCCCAAGCCATTCCCTCTCGTGCCAGCAGTGTGTCACACCAGCCTCCACCCCAGCCCAGCAGCTCCAGTGCTACTGGGTGAGCTGGAATAGCATGAACTGGCAAGTCCTGTGGCACAGCTGAGGGCAGAAGCAGCCCAGAGCTGCTGCCAGGCATGGGCAGCTCCAGCCTCCCCTTCACTGGGCACTGACAGGGTGGTGTTTGGCTAAGCCATTAACAGATGCTTGCTGAAAGTGGAAAATCTGTTTTCACAGAGCAGCTCAAAAGTGCAGCGAGTGCTGTGGGGTCAGAAGTGGTGGGGGCATGGCTGGAGCAGCAAGGATGGGATTGGGATGTGTCCATGCTCCATCCACACCTCCTCACCTTTGTGCCCTGTGTCCATGCTCCATCCACACCTCCTCACCTTTGTGTCCTGTGTCCATGCTCCATCCACACCTCCTCACCTTTGTGCCCTGTGACCATGCTCCATCCACACCTCCTCACCTTTGTGCCCTGTGTCCATGCTCCATCCACACCTCCTCACCTTTGTGCCCTGTGATCATGCTCCATCCACATCTCCTCTTTGTGCCCTTCTCCTGCTGCTCTCTTGGTCCATCAGCTGCCTGGAGGGCAGGACACACTCACTGCTCCCTCCATCAGGGCTGTGCAGATCCCACCCTGCCCAACACACACACACCAGTAACACCAGTAAAAACCAGTCCACCATGCTGGACACAGGGTCACCAGTGTGACAGCCACAGCCAGCAGCACCTCAAAGTGCCTTCAGGGACAGCCACACTTGATGGTGGCCAGAGAAAATCTTGTTGAGAGCTGTCTTTCATGAAAACTTTCTTTTTCTTTTCTTTTTCTTTTAAAAATGTGTCAGTTTAAGATTGTAAAAATACTTTCATCTTCAAAACAGTGTCACAACTCCCCTTCAGCATTTTCATAACAATGCTGCCATTCTGCCTTCAAAACATCTTCCCAAACTTATTGTTCACACATTCACCGAACTTTAAAGCTCAGAACTGAGGGACTGCGATGAAACTGGAACAAGCTGCTCTTTGAATAAAGACAAGTTTTCCTTTCATCTCGTGCTAATTAACAGAAGCATCCTTCCCTCTATGCCAGCCCCTGGTCAGCACTCGGCACATCCCTCAGACCTCAAAGAAAAGCCTCCCTCTTCCCTCACTGCATGGCATCTGTGCGGGCACAGTGCAGCAGCCCAGGGGTCAGAGGGATTTCCCAGAGAGGCCAGGGCTAGGGACATGCAGGGGAGAGATGCAGGAGCCCCTCAGGAGCTGCTGTGGGACCTTTCAGCTCAGTCAGGACAGGCATTATTGCAGCAGGAACGCAGGAGGAAACGAAGGCCAGCAGTATTCCTGAGGCTGGCAGCACCTCCAGCTCATGGAGCCTCCCTCCTGCCCAAACCCCAGCTCTTGGGGCCACAGTGTTAGGGAACAGCTCCAGGGGTGCTCCAGAGACCTGTGCCCCGCTCCTCACCTTCTGCCACCACAGCAGACACTGCTGGACAAGGCAGATCTCGCTGCCCGTTGTGAGACCACTCTCCCAGCCCAACCTTTCCCTCTAATTCAGTTCATGCCAGGAATAAAAACGTCCCTGGCCAGTCCCTTAACTGCTGCAAACATTTGCAGAGCTGGAAGAAGGAGAGCCCGGAGAAGAGTGGGGAAGCTGCAGAGCCATTAGCAGGCAGTTGAAGGCTGCAGCCTGTTCCCAGCCAGGTCCAGCACTGCTCTCCTCTTGCCAGGTCTCACCTGCCCTGCAGCTGGCACCATTCCAACCAACAGCTTCCCTACAATCTAAATTCTTTCCCCCACCCAACAACGGCAAAAGGAGCAGAATATTAACATTAACACTTGCTTGTTTGCCCTTAGGCACATCCAGAGCAGTTTAGTAGAGAGATGATCAAAACAAGCAGCAATTAAAACTCACTGCCCCGAATCCACAGAAACGCCTTTGCCTTTCGAGCCACAGCAAAAATATCACCTTCCGTCCCAGCCCAAACCCCTCTGCTCCCAGGGGCACGGAGCTGCTCTCCCACCACAGCCCCTGGGGAGCTGCAGGACAAGGGGTGCTTTGGAATGCCCTTCCCAGGAGGTGACCACAGACCTGCTCCAGCTGTGGGCAAGGTATCCACGGGGGAATTTGCACCAATTCTGCTGGAGAAAAGCTTTGGAGACCGCAGCCTGCTAAAATTTGGCTTTACATGACTTAAAGCACACCTCAAGCCAGAGAAGCCTTTGAGCAGCGGGAAACATGATTTTGGGGAGGAAATGCAGCTGGGAGATGCCACAGGAGAAACACCAATGGGATGTTTAGGAAAGAACAGGCTCTCATGAGGTTCAGCTTTCCTGCAGCAACCCCTACAACCACCCCATATCTCACACCACAGCAAATCAGGCAGGAGGAGTGTTGCAAACAGGATTTTTTTCCTCCTGTTTTGCTTTTAAGTGGCTCATTGCAACACACTGTAAAACCCTTCATCACCGAGGAGGGAAAAGGTTTTACAACAGTATTTAAAAAGCAAGCCCAGGCAGCAGATGATACTTCCTTCGGCACACACAGTTTTGGGCAGCACACGGTATTTCAGGCAGCACTCCTGGGCAGCAGAAACCGAGCTTGGCAGAATCCCTGAGGCCAGCAGCATCCCGCCACCTCCAGCTCACAGAGCCTCCCTCCTGCCCAAATCCCAGCTCCTGTTGCCAGGAATCCACACCGCTGGGCCACGGCACATTAAGGAACAGCTTGTCAGCCAAGCAGCAAAGGCAGCTGCTACAAAAGCAGAATAAAATCGAGTACAACGAGGAGCAGCGTGTCTGCCGCGCAAACCGCTGCTCCGGCAAGGCCCCAAGTTGGCTGCGAGCAGCCTCTACAGGCAGCATCCCCGACCTCCCTCCCGCCTGCCATCCCCCGGATAATGGATTTGCTCCCCCGGGCACACAGTGAGGACAACGGCGCTGCTGGGCTGGGAGAGGGGCAAACACGAGAGGAGGAAATGGCAAGGGCTGGAGGATGGAAAGCAACGTCATGGAGTTTGTGTCTTGGAGCAGCTCTGGCTTCTTGAATTGCGTTAAAAGGAAAGGCTCTTGCTGTTTGATTAAATGCACTTCCAGCCCTTCTGATCACACTCAGGAAAATTGAAGCAAGAAATAAACGGTTGTTAATCCAGTACAAGGCATGCGACTGCAATGGCTACGGTGAGAACAGCCACAAACCTCTAATGCCTGTTTGAAATGTGATCAATTTTGAAGGTTCTTAACGTCCAGGATCTGTGAATGATTCTGGCAACAGCACATCCCATTCCTTGTGGCCTGAGGAACCACCTCAATGGGGCTCAGGGAGGCAAGCAAAGCTAAAGGAGCAGCAGAAGCCAACGCCTGCACTCCTCGGGGCTGAGCTTGGGAAGGTTTGGAGCAAGAACGAATGGACAAAAGGGCTGGTGTGCTCCTGGGATAATCCCTGCTCCATCCCAGCAGTGCCCACAGCGACTCCTGTGCTCAAACCTGACAGGATAACCTCCCTCAGTGGCGTGGAGGAGGGTTCCCTCCTGAAGAGGGGACCTGAGGCTGGCAGGCACCACACACCCTGCCCCTCCTGTGACGTGTTTGATGGGAACACGTAGAGGCTGCTTTTGATTTTACAGTTTGTTTATAGCACACATTTGGGAAGCTACACAGAATGGGAAAATACATCCCATAAACAAACTGCTAAACAAAACAGGCTAAATGTGTACCACTCCAAACCAAAATAGATTCCAGCTACCCGCCGTGCTTCAAGCATATGCCTCTGACAACAGCTTCGCTTGGTGCCCCCGGTCCCGTGCTCAGTTTGGATTTTTAGGCTCAGTCACCATTGGCAGCACCTTCAGATGCCTCCCACAGCCCCAGGTAAGTCAAGAGCAGTGAAAATACACCCAGCTGGATGTGGAGAGCAGCACGGGTGATGGAGGCATCACCCTTCCCGGCTCCCACCCCACAGACAGCCACTGCCCAGATGTTGCCAAGGGCTGCAGGATGTGGAGCTGAGCCATCAGCTGGCTCGGGGACTGGCTGCAGAGACAGAAGGAAACCTTAGGTGACAAAAGACTCACACAGTGAGTATTTCAGGCAGACATTTAGAGTTTCCCTCCCAAGGACTGCACCCCCAGCTGAACTCTACCACCCTGCTAATGCCCAGAAGCAATTCCTCAAGCGTTTAAACTTTATCATCCCCTCTCTGGGGCTGCACGGAGGGCACATTCCCCTGCGAATGCCTCTGCTGTCAAGATGCAAAGCTGTTGAAGCTGTGTGAAAGTAATTCCCACCCACTCCTACTGCCCCAGGAAAAATATTTCTTTGGTGGTTTTGCATAACAAACAGCTACACGGTTTGCCTGTTTCTCCTGAGAAACTCAGGCTTAGAGGAAAACACCATCTCAGCGCTACTCTGAGACCAGACTTCATAAAGTTCCCCCTGCAAGGGGGGGAAATACTACCACAGAGATTAGACTGCCGCTGCTCCTGATAACATTCAGTCACCCTGGCAGGCTGCAGCACACCGAGTTTGTAAAGCTCCTTGGGAATCCTTCAAGATGAAAGGTACAGTATGATACGGATGTATTATATCCATGGGCTTTGTTACAGCACACATTTCCTAGCATGGTTTTATTGCTGGAACACAAAGTTCAGCCGAAGCCCGGGGGCTCTCCAGGTGACGAATGCACCCCTGCAGCCCTTCCACCCCTCCGTGGGGGAGGGAAAATGCCAAAGCTCCCGATGGGAAGACGGCAGCCCGAGCAGCCACCGCCCTGCCAGCACAGCGGGTGAGGACCTGCCTGCACAGATAAGGCCAACGTCACCTCTGCTGGGTGTGCTTTCAGCCTGCAGCATGTCTGACTCCCAAATACACCTGTCAGCTTCCCAAAATGCCACTGCTGTCACTGGCTCCTCTGCAGCATCCCTTCTTTTCTGCTGGACCTTCTTCCTGGTCAGGAGGCTCCATCAGTTGAGCCAACCTTAATTAAGCAGCACCCAGCACTGGAATCCCCTTGAATACCCTGAGCTGCCCACCCTGAACACCTGCTCCAGGCAGAAGGTCGTGGGAGATGTTTGCTGTGGACACAGCTTGACCATGGGCTGCCCAGTTTGGATGGCATGGAAGGGAGGGTGGGGAATGAAGATCCTTTTGGATCACCTGCCCAACACACTGCTCTGCCTGGGCACCTCCCTCTGGCCAGATCTCCCAGGATATTGCAGGTAGAGGAACAAGGAGTGTGATTGCAACAAGAAGGCTGGGAGGAATTCCCTGGGCAGGGCGGGAGAAAAGAGTTTAAACCCCTCTAATTTAAACAGATGGGAGGTTCAGAGGACATGGAAGAAGTGTGATGGGGTAGAAGGAAAAGGGACCTATCAGGATGTCCCAATAAGCCCAAAGCTCTCAAAGGCCCCCACCCAAGCTGAACCCTGCACACAAGAGACTGCTTGGGCCCAGCAAGACAAGGTAAAGGGTTTCCACCACCCTTCACCCCATGGAGCAGCCTGGGCAAGGCAGGGCTGAGTAAAAGAGTGAGGTGGGAACAGCTGGCAGCACCTGCGTGGGAGCCCCACCATCCCAGGAAGCCCATCTGAGTGGGAAACTGCCTGGAAGGGCAGACCTTGCTCTGGGGGCACCTGCCCGAGGAATTCATCAGGTCAGTGGCACCAGCTTTTACCTCATCAGGTAACATCCACAGCAAGAGCTGAGGGAGAGGCTTTCCTAGCCAGCGTAGATGAGCAGCAGATCCTGGTGCTCCAGGGCTGCAGGGAACACTCTCTGCTCCAGCTCCCCCTCCCTGCTCACACACACAGAGCACCCCCTGCTCCCCATCTCGGCACAGGAGCAGTGCAGCAGGAAGCTGTTACTGAGCATTTGGCTTGAGGCAACAAAAACATTCCTATGGTGTTACCAACTCCGGGGGGGTGGGGTGGGGTGGTATTCTGTCCCTTGATCCCACAGTTTAGGGATGTGCTGTGCTCCCCGGAATGACGATTGCTTGAGAACCATAGAGAGCAACGAGGGAAGGATCTGGGCTGGAATGGCCTTGGGACAGCCCCAGGCACATTCAGGAATGCCAGCTCATGTTAGGCAAGTGCCTCAGCAGCCAGGAGCTCTGGGGCTGGCCAGGGAGCTCAGCTCACACAGCACAGCCAGGGCAGGGACCCAGCCACAGGCGAGGCCACCCCACNTCAAAGGCACCAGCTCAGCTGAGCCCTTGTGAGCAGGATCATGGCTGGGAGCAAAGCTGGGGTGCCCAGAACCTCACCCCGGTGATACAGAGCTGGAGCCATGGCAGGGTGGGCTCACCTGTGGGCTCACCACAGCAGAGGCAGGGCAGTGCCCCTCCACAGGCACACCCTGTCCCACAGGAAGAAAGGCACCATGCACCAAAACCCCCGCCTGGCCCCAAATTGGGCTGGAGCCAGTGGTTCCTTCCTGCACTCGAGGATGTGCAAGGGCCCAGCCCTGGAGAGCCCTGGTCTCTGCCCCCACTGCCGGCCCTGGGTGCAGCTGGCAGTGCCACTCTGTGCCATTCCCCTGCTCTGGAGGAGCAGCTGATGGAGCACAGGAGGTGCCTGGCCCCACAGCTCCTCTCTCCCTGCACAGCTGACCTTTAGCAGCCCCTCTCCCTGCGTGTGAGCATCCCTCACCTCCCTCTCCCGACAGGATCACTCCCATGCATATGCCCGGGAGCAGCACCATCGGCTCAGTAATCTTCCTAAATACAGCAGTTACCAGGTGACTGGGAAAAAATCTCTTATACTGCTGATGCTGCTAATGGAAAATTTCTCCCCTTTTGCTGCTGCTTTCAAAGCCAGTCGAGGTTTCCTACAGACTTTGTCTTGCACTAAGACAGGAGAGGTGAAAGCACAGAGAAAGGAGTGCAGGAGTGGTGAGGGGCAGATAATGTGAAATAGAGGGAACTGGTGCTTCTGCCCCCTCCCCACCAGCCACTTGCATCTTTGTACAGGCAGCCACAAGGAACTGCACTCCCCCTGCCAGGAATCCCTTCTTCCCCCACCCTGCAGCAGGATACTGGAAGCATTCAAGAGCACTGCTTCTTCCAGGGCAAACAGGGAAGGCACCCAAAGGGAACAACAGGCCAGAACATTTACTCTGTGATTTTTTTCCCTCTTCCCAGGAGACAACCAGAAAGCCTCACCCAGCCAGTGCAGATGCAGGCAGCCAAGATCACTGCTCGTCCCCTCTGCGTGCCACTCTGCTTCTTCAATACCATTAAGTGTCTCCATACTGTCTGGACACTGGAAACCTTAACTGCATTAGCTGAGACCCGAGCAGTAGCACAGGCATTCAATTCTTTTAAGTGGTCCCATTTCTTAAGCTGGTTATGCACAAGAACCATCTCTGCTCGATGCCATCACGCACCCAAAGGTAATGACGGGGCAGGACTGGGCAGCAGCATGGGAACACAGGCCAAGGTTCATCATTCCCCATTTCAAATGCTGGCTACAGGAGGAGGACACTTGGGCACGGGCTGTACTGTGGACATTTCAGATGATGAAAGGCATCATTCGAGGCATCTTCTTTTCTTTCAGCTCCAGCCCCAGCCTGCCCCGCACTCCACATGGCATTTTGGTGTGATGGCAGGCGTTTCTCAAGCCACCTGCACCTGCAAACCTATGTCAAAGAAGCATAAGATCAATACCTCACCATTCCCACACATGGCATCAATCTGTCTTCCTGCTGTCCCAGCCAGTGCCATGCCTGAGCTCCTGTCACACCAGGAAAGCCCAAGGGCCCAGCCCTGTTTCACAGCCAGCCAACACCACACATCAGCACCTTGTCACCGAGGCAGCACAAAGGCTCGCCCATCAGAGCTGAGCTTCTCACTTTCAGGGCTTAGGAGGGAACAGGCAGCAAGTTTTGGAGGTAACATCCATCTGCGTGGTGGCACTTGGAGGTCATTCACCATCCCATTCCCCAGGGAGGACTGCAAGCTCTCTGCATAATTCTGAATAAAAGCTCATTATTTCTTCCTGAAAAAGAGCCACAAAAGCCTCTGGCACACAGGCATCATGGAAAATCAGCAGAGAGTCAGGGGGAGCAGGGGGGATCCCCAGCCACCAGCCTCCTCCCGTGGCAGCTCAGCTGCAGCAACCAGCTCCTCTCTCCCTCCATAGTTAATCTTCTGTTGCCACTAGCTGGTCAATGCGGGTACTCTTGGAAAGCAGCAGCACCCCAAGCACAGCCTGCACTCAGCTGCACATTCCCAGCTTTAACTGGGATATTCAACCCAGAAAATACCTGAGATGAACCAAAATCCCTGTCAAGTCCACACCCGCCGTGCTGGACAAGCCATGCTCAACCTGGCCTTTGGGGAGGGAAGGGGTGGCCTCAGGAATGACCCATTTCCTGGGCATTTTTTGCCTACAGCCTTTCTGGGGGTTACAGTGTTTGCAGACCTGCAGCTCAGCATCCACATCACCAGTATAACCCCACCCTGAGCTGGGCTCTCCTTCCACTTCCCAACAATAAAATCCAACCTCTTGGAAAGCTGGAGTAATCACACAGTAATACAGGGAGGGGAAGAAATTGCTACCAGAAGGTTTTCCTCTTTCCTACACCCTCCCCAGGCAGCCCCCACCACCAAGGACCTGGCCCAGACCCCCGACCACACACAGCTGTGGAGAGGAAAGGAGGGGCAGGGAAGCAGCCCCACTGTCAGGTCTGGCCCTGTCCCTGGGTGCCCACCAACCTGTCTCATCCTCACCACACCATCTCACTGAGGCCTTCGGGGTGGAAGATATGACTCTTTACCCATTGGAATAGCTGGGGAAGAGAAACAATGTAAGTAGCAAAAACAAAACCCCCAACACTTGATTGCCCAAACCTCTGGGCTGATACTCCAGGCCTCTCAAGCCCAGCAGGGGCAGTTAATGCAAAGGGAGGTGCAGAAGCCAGACTTTGCTCACCGGCTTTTCTGCAGAGATGACCCCATTTTTAGATGCCAAGCCCTGACGAAGGAGTCACACACTGGGCACACTCTCTGCACCCACACAGTGCTGCTCCAGAGCCCACAGGCCAGCTCCGAGCAGGGAGGACACTTCTGAACAGCAGCATCAGTGCATTGCAGTCACACCCACACTCCTCAGGTGACTCTTCAGCCTCCCCACCCGCTCTGCACAACAGGAGTTGGTGACCAAAACGAGGGTGGCAAAACCCTGCTCACACATTTCTAGGAACAGCAATAAATCCCAGCAGCCCATAGGGAACTGAGTGGTTTCCCTTATTTTAATGTATTAATAAAAACTCAGAATGACTAAGATTGAAAAAGGCCTCCAAGATAATTGAGTCAAACTTGTGACTGATCCCCACCACGTTGTCACCCAGCCCAGAGCCCTGAGTGCCACATCCAGGAGTTCCTTCAGGACTCAACACTCCTACTCTAAAGAGGAGAAGTCCAAGTTACAAGATGACTTTGGGAAGAGTTAAGAAAGAAGATAAAAAAGTGGCACTGAACTGCTGAGGAGCTGGAAGAGCAGGGGAGAACAGGGGGACACCAGGAATGCAGGCACACGAGCCTGTTTAGTGACAACCACCACAGCAAAGCACCGTCAAACAGCATCCATTAAAGCCATTTATGAGAAGTGTGTAGTAAACTGTTCTTATGTAAGCCACTACAGGGTAAGAGCAGTGGTGAAAATTGGTCTGCCTCTTCCCTTCTCTCTGCTCTATATAAACCTGCTCACACATAGAGCTCATCTAAATTAGCTCGGAAGCAAACTGCCTCATTCCCTGAATTGCACTCGGAGCAGGCAGTGCTGTGGTGCAGCAGCTTCTGTAGGGAACACATGGCTGCTGACTGAATCAAATCCATGCCTTAGAGAGACCTCACTGTGCAAGGATAAAGTCAATGATAGGCTGCACCTTTTGCCAGAGTAACTCTAGGAGAATTAGAGGGGGAGGAAGGCCAAAAAGCATCATTAGTATCGAAGGTTAAGGAAAGGGCAGGATGCCTTTTCAGGAGAGGGGAGGCACAGCAATTTATAATGCACTGGTGGCACTTACATTTGTCATTTCCTGCCACCACTGGGCTTTGCTGAGTAATTTTATAGTAACATAACTGGGGGGTAGTGGGAGAAGCATCCTTCTTGTCTCCAACGCAGGAGGGAAAAAATAAACCCAGGCGTAGGAAACACAGAAGCTGTGACACCCCACTGGAGGAGGGACGCCGAGCACGGGGAGCTGCCAGTGGGTGTTTTAGCAGCACATCCCTGCTGCAGTCCAGGAGGGAAGCACAAAGAATCAAAGTTTTCTACCTTTGTTGGGAGAGGATGAAGCCATCCCCACCCTGGGCTCCCCACTTTCCTGCAGGGGCAGGGTGCCCACCGAGGCACAAAGAGCTGGAGGTGCTGTCCAGCATCCCAGAGCGCCCACACAGGCACACAGGGAGGGTATGGAGCAACCCCAGGTACCCCTCTGAGGAGCATCCCTGGTACCTCCTGGGCACACAAAGCAGGAGCTGCTGTCCAGCATCCCCAATCCCCCCTGGGCACACAGAGCAGGAGCTGCTGTGGAGCATCCCTGGGTACCCACCACCCCCTAGTGGGCTCCTGTCTTCCATGAGTAGCTGCTGCTGCTGCTGCTGCTGCTGCTCCTGATGTTGCCAGCATGCCCAGGCCCGGCTGTGTGGATGTTTCCTAGTGCTGATTTCTCCTCTATCTCAGCCGTGCAGCAGCTCCTGCAGACCAGGCAGCCTCACAAGCACGGATGCTACATGGGAAGCTCTCGCTTTATGCACTTGAGAGAATAAAATCTCATATTGTCAGGGAACAGATAAAGTTGTTTCCTCCTTAGAAGGAAGAATCCTTTAAAGAAAAGGGACACAGAGCACTCCATTTGCTTTGTACTAGCCACCAATTCAGGGCATCTACCTGGAGGATGTGGTACTTTGGGACGTGGTTTAGTGGTGAACTTGGCAGTGTTATGTTTACCGTTAGACTTGATGATCTTAAAAATATTTCCCAACCTACATGATTCCATAGCTTTTAAGCTTCACACCATTGCAGACAAGGCTCTGGCACCTGCCAGCCTTTAGCTACAGATCACCCACCCTCCTTGAAATGCCAAGGAGTGAGGGGCAGCACAGGAGCCACTGCAGCGTTGGGAGATTTACCGAGCTGGGAGTTGCTGAGCAGATCCAAGAGTACAGCCCTGGCTGCTTAAACTCATTGCCACCAAGCCAAGCAATGTTTTCTTTCCTGCCTTCTGGCCTGGAGAGACTTTTGAGCCCTGCAGAACTGAGTGGCCTCAATTTTTTCTCAACTTATTTCACTTCAGAGTCAGTAGCATCAGCACTGTGTCTCAACTCTGCCAGATTTATGCTTCCTTTTCTTTTTTTTTGAATCTTTTTTTACTTTCAGAAACCCCTCCAGGATGCCAGTCAGGGTGGCTGTCCTGACCTGTGTGCTTTAGGAGGTCATCCTGCCCCATCCTTACCCTGCAGAGGCCAGAAAGTGATCTCTGCTCACAGCAAGATCCTGCACTCCAAGACATTCAGGAGTCCTCAACACATTTGCAGCCGGCAGGACGTCAGCTCTTACGTGTCCTCCTGAGCTCATGCCCAGACAGCCACTAAACATGTCCAGCAACACGCATAAAGAGATACAATCATCAGAAATCAGCTAAAGATAAGGACCTGCAAAGATTCTGCCAAAGAGAAATCTCTACCCCCACATCGCTCCCAAGCCCTCCCGCATGTAACGTGATTTTCACCTCCAAGAGCCCATTACAAGGCAGCAGCTGCTCTCCCTGCTCTCCGGTTCCCAACCATCAATGAAGTTAGAAAAGGATGGAGAGGGAAAAAAAAACACTATAGAAAACTACAGCCTTAATTCCTGCACTGGGAAAAGCAGCCAGCAGAAATCCTCCACAGCCCTCACCCAGAGAAGAGTTAACTGCGAGCGAGACAGTTGCCACACCAGGAGCCGGGGAGAAATGCAACAAATTTGAAATATCAGAACATCCACAGCAATTCATGAGCTAGACCTTGGGGAAGGACAAGTGTTTTACCTTCTCTGGAGGCAACGGACTGATTAATTCCAGGACCAGGATGAAGCCATCCCACCATGGGCACAGCCTCCGTTTATCTTCCAATCTGCCTGACGCCTGTGAGTCCAGGAGAACAGGAGGGGATGTTTTGGAGTCTTCTGTTCACGAAGGGGCAGGAAAACCCCCACAGATTTGCACAAGACATGCTTCATATTCATGAGTACACACACAACCAATATGCCAGGCAAGTAAAGGAAAATTTTAGAAAAAGACATGGTCTCCTTACTGGCAGGCACTCACAGAAATAGGATTTGCTATACGAGATCATGCCTCTGATCTATCAAGACAAATTTCTCTCCTCCAACTTGAGCTATTATCTAAGCTCACACAGAGGGGTTTCTTTGCTATCTGATATATTTAGATCAGTGCGCAATTCACACCCAGTCCCTGAAGAAACTGTACTCTAATCTGAAAATTAACTCAGTGAACCATGAAACTTCTTGTTACTTTTAACCACCGTACCTAAACGTCATTCCTACTGCATGAAACCTTTGATTTGTCACTTTTGTTAGTGGAAACAGAGTATCTGGTTTGTTTCGGATTTTTGCAGTTGACCAACCGTGTCTAAGGAAACTGCAAAGCTGGAGCCCGAGAGCCTCAGGAAGTGCCACCAACTTCTTTATCAGGGCGTTTGCTACAGCAAAGCTTCACACAAGGTAAAATAACAGGACTGGGGGACACAGACAGGCATTTCCCTACCCCTGCTCATTGCACCCAGTGAGAGGCAATCACTCCACGTTGTATAGGAAGGGACTTGGGGTCAGCTGCCCCCAGTGTGCCTGGACATGGGCACACCTCGGCACACCTGAGGCACACAGAGAGATGCGCTGGAAGTCACAATCTCGTGTGTCAAGAGACACCTGAGACCCGAGTTAAGCAGGTACTCAAATTATCCTAGGTCTGGATGCTGAAAAACAGGACAACTGATGGATAAAGCAAAGATCAACACAAACCCTTTGGTGACCTGGCAGGGTAAACACTGCGCTGCCCAGGTGACATTCGGAACAGTTCTCTTGGAGGACTGGCTGGTTAACGGCTCAGAAATGGGTACAAGTGACAAGAGGCAGCTCGGGTACCCCATCCGAGACAATAGGATCCGGCATCAAGAGCGAAGTACGACCACAGAATTATTTCTATTCCCATCCCCCTCCCCACAAAGCTGAGAGCGGAGGAAAGTCTGCAGCGTTCGCACAGACCCCGGCGCTGGAGTTGTGCGTGAAGCGAAAGCGAGCTACGAGAATTAGCACGAAGCATTTATAAAATCAGGCTCTGACTATAAAAACAGCCCCTCCCGCTCTGCCAGGCTCGGCGGCACCTCCTCGGGGCTCGGAGCTCAACTTGGAGCACACGAGGCAGCCCCCATCACTTCCAGCCTGCGCGGGGATGCTCTCCTCCTCCCGGGGAATGCTCTCCTCCTCCCGGGGCTGGCAGCGGCGGCAGCCTCAGGCCCTGCTAAAAAATCCCTCCTCGGCAGGAAAGGCAAGAAAAAAAATAAACCCGAAAACCAGGATGCAGCACAGGGGCAGGGTTAGAAAGCCCCAAAACACATCGAGCTGCCCGCGGAGCGGGGAGGGCGGGCACGGAGCCGGCACGGCGGGTGGCAGATGCTTCGGGGATGCTCCGGGATGGCGGGGCGGGATGCGGGACGGGACGGGACGGGGCGGGAAGCGGCGCGGGCGCCTACCGAGGGTGAAGAAGGGCAGCTCGGTGTTGTCCAGATCGTCCTGCACGGCGACGCGGCCGGGCAGCTCGCTGCGGACGAAGAGCAGCAGGCGGGACTCGGCGGCGGCGGCGGGCGGCGGGGCGCCGCTCCAGCTGATGTCGTTCTCCCGGAGCACCGGCAGCGTGGACACCGTCACCGTCTTCACGCGGCAGGNCCGCTCCGAGAGATGCGCTCGGCACCGGCCCCGGCCCCGCCGCCGCTTCCCCGGCCCGGCTGCCGCGGCCACACCGCTCCCGCACCGCCGCTCCCGACCCGCACGGCCGGGGAAGAGGGGCTTTGCCAAGGGCATGGAGCGACGGGGCAAGGGGCATGGCTTGGAAGTGACGGAGGGAAGGGTTAAATGGGGGATTAGGGAGACATTCTTCCGTGTGAGAACGGCGAGTCACTGGCACAGGCGGCCCAGGGGAGCTGTGGATGCCCCATCCCCGGGAGCGCCCAAGGCCGGGTTGGACGGGGCTTGGAGCAACCTGGGATGGAGAAGGTGTTCCTGCCCATGGTGGAGGGGTGGAACTGGGTGGTCTTTAAAGTCCCTTCCAATCCAAATCATTCTGGAATTCTATGATTTTATGAAAATCCCACTGTCCCTCCCACCTCTCCCCCCATCCAGCTCATTGCCACTCTTTCCTCAGGCTGTTCCCTCCTTTCAGGGAACTGCCAGGGTGCAAGAGCACAGAAATTAGTTTCCTGAGAGCTTTTAATAATTATTGCTCTCTCCTAAGTGAATAGGCACCTCCAGCATCCAGGGCACACAGGGATAGTGTGCAATGACAAACCTGGAGGAGACAATCTTGTGAGCTAGAGCAAAGATTTTAGATTTGGTGTTTACCAGCCAGCATTTAAACGGGGGCCAGAAGGATAAATGACCCTGAGGTCTGATCTCAGATCCCTGTATCCCTCCATCACACGGATGCCACCTGAAGGCTGGAGTTGGTGCGTGAAGACAAAACCAGGTGAGCTCCTCCGCTGTGGTTTTGCTCACACTCTGGCTTGAACTGCGATGGAGCCACCTGACTCTTCCAGCTGGAATGATGGGGGTGAATCTGAAGGCAAATCCTGTCCCTACAGACAAAATAGCCACATTTGACCTCAGCCCCAGAGCCCCCTGAACTCCTGCCCACAGTCGAGCATGACTAACAAAGACAAGGAGAGACAGCCTACAGGAGCTGTGAGTCACTGACTCACAACAACAATTTCCTAGTGACGGCTAATCTACCTGATTTTATTTGTAGATGTACATATAAAAGAAGATGTCAAAACCCTAACAAAGCACGCTTAATGCTCAGGCTTATATTATTTCCACAAGCTAATTAAGAGCAATTCATCACATGCCTATTGAGGCAAAACAGCCTTCTGAGATACCTAGGTCATCAAATGTTAAAACCACAACAAGGGCAGAATGGCGATGAATATGAAATTCAACAAACAAACAGCTCCAGCCCCATTCCCAGGGGCCGTTCCCAGCTCCAGCTTCCAGCCTTAACAAGCTGCAGTAGTAGTGTAAGAACAGTGACTGTTTCCAGCTACAGGAGTAGAGAGAAAGCAAAAAGCACTCACCAGCAAAACAGGCAACTTGTTGCAAATCATTAAATGTGGGACCCCGGCTCTGCCTAGGTTGGGGGGGTGAAGTTTCTAAGCATGCTGAAAAAAAATAATCAGACAAAAACACAACTCTGTCAGGTGTTGAGAAAAGTGTAATACTTGAAAAAAAGTTTCCCTTCTTTTTTTTTTTCTTTTACTTTTTTTTCTTTTTTTTTCTTTTTTTTTTTTTTTTAAGGAGGAAAGGGTAGATTTTGCACTATTTGGGGTTGTTATTGGTACATGTGCTCCTTTATTTTTCTTATTTTTTAAATTTCTTCTAGTCAAAGAGTGCAAAGAACCAGTGAAGCATCGATACACAAAGTGGCACATGAGTAGCCAATGTGGATACAAAAGAAGTAAACTTTAAATATTGCTTTAGAACTGCAAATCCTGAAAAACATCTCTTTCTCTTTGAGACACCATCCCTGTAATTTCTATCTCCTTGTAGCCACTTGTTCCACAACTCCATCCATTTGCCATAAGTAGAGATTTTTTGCTGTCAAGTACCAGGAGATTTTGGTGAGGGGCTGTGCTCAGGCTAGGAGGGGGATGCAGAGATCCCCAGTGCTGAGCAATGTGGTTTCTTCTCTCTGTTGGCTGAGGATCCAGATGAATTGGCGGGCAGGACGATGAATCCAGATTTTCCCTGACCTAGCACATGCCATCGAGCAGCGAGGTGAATGTTGCCAGGGCTTAGAGCTGGGAAGCAAAGGTCAGGAGACACAGGTTGGGACACCTGCTTTGCTGCAGACTGTCTGACTCCAGGCAAGTCCTGAGATACAAGAAAACAGAGGTCCAGCAGCTCTGTACACATCATTTGGTCCTATTTTGCTTTACTTTTTAGATTCACAAAGTTCTGCTAACAACTCTCTGCCGAGGAGCACACTGAGATTTTCTCAAGTCCTCCTGTACAAGCACAGACACGATGATCAAGGGGAAGGTTCTGCAAACCACTACCTGCAAATGGGCACATTCATTTTCCCTTTCGTCTGGGTCCTTCCCTGTGTAAATGCAAATGTCCGTTCTCATTTTGGGGAGAAAAAGATTTCTCCTGCTTTTTCCTTCCAAAGAATTGAGCTAAAGGCAGAACTTCTCTGTTTGAAAACCATCAATCATATTTGCAAAAGGGAATGTGTTAATCCTGCTTTACAACTGAGGTAACAGGTTTTTATTATCCCCCCCCCCCTTTTACAACACAAAAGTAAATGGCACAAACAGTGTTCTGAGAGTAGAGTTTCACTTGCTGAAAAAATATTCTAGGAACACTTACAGAAGTTTGTCTAACTTGCTAATTTGGAGATACTTTAAATCTGAACAAACTGTGGATTTTCAAGCCAATTGCATAGCCCATAACCCAGATTGCTATTTCTAAATGAGGCCTATTTTTAATATCTTTTTCTTATGCTTCATGGATCCAGCCTTTCCTTGGGGACGCCAGCGCCTGCCTGACCGTCGATTTCGATAGCACTGGGGCCAGGAACCAGCAAAAACTGCCGTTCCCAGCAAAAACTCCGGCTGGAAATGGAAATTGTCTTACAAGTGAAAATGCATTGCGCTGACAAAACCCATCTGGGTGGGGTGAGATGGGGGATCTGACGGGTTGTCAGGAAGCACCAGCTCCATTCTCACCTCAACATGCTGAGTGCGCAGCTTGGGGGGCAAAGCCCTTCTTTTTTTTCCCCAATCTGTGTGGGGTTTTTTTGTTGTTGGTTTGTTTTTTTGTTTTTTTTTTTAATCCTCTCTCATGTACAGGAATGCAAGGAAAATAATTAGTTGCTGCCATAATGGATAAAAAGAGATACTGAGGGCTGTGGAAATTATATCTGTACTGGTCCCAAGCGTGGGGGTTTCCGCTCAGAAAGCAGAAACATTCTCAGCAGGAGCTGGGAGCTTCTCCGCGACAGAGAGGCAGCAGCGGGCTGTTCCCGGGTGGAGCAGCCTCTAGGAGAAGACAGAGCATATGTTGTGTGTCATGCAAACCAGGAACCTTGGCTGTGCCTCTATATGCCTTATGCCTCTCCCTGCCCACATTCAGGCCTGATTTTCACCTGAGTGGATTTTTTAGCAGGAGCTTTGAGACATTCAATTTATTTCTTAGTCCCAAGTAGAGCAGTTCAGCCCTAGGGTTATTTCCTTCTTCGTGACAATACCCCAAGTGGGATTGAGGCAAACCCAGGATTGTGTGCCTCTGTGGAGAGCTTTGTGAAGACATTTTGCTGGAAAGTGCTTAAAGTATCTGTATGATCTACATTTAAAATGTATGTTGAAGGGGAAAAAAAAAAAAGTAATTCTCATTTAAAGGGTCACAGATGAAGCATTCTTTGACTTTCAATCCTGTGAGCTGTATTTCTGGACACCCAGAACTAATGTACCTTTTATTGGCTGGCAGAGATGAGGAGGTTATTGCAAAGATACCAACAGCAGCTTTCTGAAGTGGTTTTCAATTGGCCCTATTACTAAAGGCATGTACATACAGCAGGGATCATTAAAATGCACTATGTATTTACAATACAGAGAGCAATTTGTGTTTGTAATGCCTGTATGTCGCAAATCCTGCTGCTTGCAATCAGAGGAGAAAGTCACTGGTAGAGCTCTGCTGTAATCAGTGGTTTATATTTCACCCTGCCAGGGTCACATCAGCATCAATAACTCTGCTGAAGGTGCTGAAGGAGTAAGAAAGACTTTTTTTTTTTTTTTTTTTTTTAAATCGTGAAGTAAATGGCACAAAATTAATTTTGTCTCCAAGCTGCAGTGTACAAATGCTGGTCCCCAGCCACACAGTGCCTGGCTGTGGTCGGTGGCCACAGGGCTCAAGCTGTGCTTTTGCCAGCTCTCACAAGCAGCACAGGAGACAGGCTGGGTCAGCAATTCCAAGAAATGCCTCCTGAGCGAGGAGGGGGTGCACAAAGTGCCCTTTTCAGTTCGGTTCTATTTCTGGGTTAACAGCGAGCGCGCGGGCCCCTCGCTGTGCTCAAAGCTGCAGGAGATGCTGCTTCCTGACACAGCATCAAAACGGGAGCTTCCTGACCACTTCCAGAGAAGTGCCCTGAGGGGACACTCTGCCAGCTTTAGCCTCCTGCTTTGGCAGTCAGGAGAGGCTGAATTCTCTCCTCCCTCCTCAGGTACAAGTAGTTGGTTCCTACCTTTTACAGGAGAACTGTGAACCACCAGCTGTGCGCTGGGGAACAGCCGCTGGACTCGGTTCAGAAAGGTCTGACGTGGGAACAGGGAGCTGCATCATTTGCAGAGCAAGGAAAGGCTGTTCAGCACTTTGGGCTGAGTACAGACTGAACAGTTGTGTCACAACCAGCAGCCTTGCTGCCCCAGGGAAGGCAGTGCTCAGGTGCCCATGGCCATGGCATTTTCTGGCTGTCCTCCTCTGACATCCTGCACTGCCTGCCCCTTTATAGCTCCCCTGGGACTTGCTGGGGTTTCAGGCAGACATTTCCTGTGTGTGGTAGCAGCAGGGTCCTAGGCACGGCCAGGACCAAAGCCACACTGGGAAGGGACCTCGCACACCTTGAGGCTGGAGCCAGGCAGGTACCTGCCACAGTGCCCCTCCCAAATAGCCCCACTGCCAGGCACGGGCCAGCCTGTCTGTCAACAGCACTTACAGAGGAAGGGAAAACCCAAGGAAAAATGGAAAGCAGTCTGTTGCTTGAGCCAAAGTCTAAAGAATGAGACTTTCCCATCCCCTCCTTCAGAACCCCATGACCACTCCATCACTGCCTGCCCTCTGATACAACTTCATGAGCAGCAACAGCCTCCAGTGTGGCTCCTCTCCTTGCCAAGATGAAAGAAACCTTCAATGCATGTAACTCTTGCACTCTACTTAATTAATCAGTTTTTGCATTACAAGTGAAACTTCTTTGATGCATGAAATATTAAGGAGCAGCACAGGGAGGGGAAGGAGGGGGGTGGTATTGGCTTTCACTGCCTGAGAGATGGATGGGCTGAGGGAGCCAGGGGCTGAACTGCAGGCAGCACATCTGCAGCAGGACAGCCTGCCCAGGTAGAGAGGTGCCAGCCAGCAAAGGCATTCCCTGCACTTCTTGCCTCTCAAGCAGATGGTTTTTGCTCCACGTTCAGACCCTACATGCTCAGCAAGGTTTGCTCACACAGGCACAGGAAGGGGACAGTGCCTGATTAAACTTTCATGAAAAATAATCTCTGGTTGATTCATTGTTTTTTTTTATCTCATGATGTCTGCAAGAAAGTGAAGTGAAATGAGTCTTGGGTGAAAAGAAACAGCTCTGTTCTGGAAAAGCCAGACAGGCTTTTAGTCAGATGAGGCTCTCCCAAAGGATGCGTGAGTAGTTATCTGTGTTACAGGTTTGGAAGTGCCATTTCCACGCTGAGCTCTGAAGGAGGGAAGGCAGAAATCCACACATGTCAGTGTGGATATTCCTGCAGCCCTTCCTCATGCACAGCAGGGATTCAGTGCCACTGTACCAGGTGTGTTTGACACCAGAGAGCCACTCTGCTCTTGAAAAAACCAACACCAAAACTCCTTTTCCTCCCAAACCATCGCATTTGATCAAAGTCCCCTGGCAACTCTGCAAAGCAGCCCAAAGCAGAACCCTGAGTCTTTGTTTTCCACCCTGCTTCTTCCCAGCTGACTCATTCAGGAATTGTGTTGGCTTCTGAAAGAGAATCCATCAGTTCAGACCTGCTAGTGCTGAACCATCGGCCCCTCCAGAGCATCCCCACGGGCCTGGCTGCCACAGCCCAAGCCAAGTAGGCAGGTAGCATATTCCCCAGAAACAAATGGCAATAGCTGGGCCTGCATTAGCTGTATAAAGGGTAATAAATGAATAAATCGGTTAATTATAGCCACCACAGAATTTAATTAGACCATCTCTGTTCACTCTGCTTCAGCCAGAATCTCAATTATAAATCTTTATTTTCAAGGTTTCACAGCTTGGACATAAAAATTTGCTCTGGGCTTAAACATGACACACAAGGTCTTCTGTTCAGAGACTGCTCCAGTTTTTTTAACCAATCTTTCTTAAAAAGGTCAGGTTGGGAGACCAGATGGCTTGAGGGGAAGGTAATGAAGATGCAGGGCTTTTCTGAAAGAGATGGCTGGATGAAATTGTGGGCAGCTGAGCAGAGATGAGACATTATTAAAGGGTGCTGGGTGAAACCACGCTCAACTCTCCCTGATCCCAAATGGGAGTCCTGGGTGCAAGGAGCTCCTGCTAAGTGGCATCCCCAGTCCCCATCAGCAGAGATCAAGGGCTGCAAGGGCTGGGGAGAGGGACCTCGGGCCCCCGGGGCAGGGCCAGGCAGGGGGAGCTCACACACCTGGCTGCTGCACTGGGAATGTGCTCCAGGGCTGGCAGGTGTGTGCGTGCTGCTCCCCCCAGCAGGAATCACCCCTCTGCCTCCTCCTTCTCCAAGGAGGCCAGCTGGGTGACCTGGAGTAGCTGGAAAAACACAAGGTAGATGAGAAATTATTCCACTTTTTAAATTGTTATGATTCTGAAGGTAATTTAGGACTCACCTTTTGCTTTCTGGAGTTGATGGTATTGAAATCCAGTACTCTGTCTGCTTAAATGTGCTCTGAAATATTCTGATCATTTTAAAATGTCAATAGTGTTACAGGAAAAACAGAAAACTTGTTTACCAGCAGCAGAAGCATCTGCAGTCTCAGGTCACATCTTCATCCAATCCAAGGCATGCTATTCCATATTCCCTCATTGAGTTAATTAGTTGATTTGCTTTCCATGCCCTATGCCAAGCCCCCACCTCCCTCTGAGGGAAAGCAGGGATTGTCAGCAGCCCAGTTCAGCAGCCAGCCCTCAGAAGATTTTTCCAGGCAGTCCCACTGGTCATCCAGACCACTGGTCAGTCCCTCTTTTGGCTCAATATATATTTTTAGGAGCACTGCAGGTGCCTGCTCCTTTACTACCATGACCACCCTGGCACATTAAAATTTTGGCAATATTTTCTCCACACGCCTGCCCCTAATTCCCCAGTAATGCTGTTCTGCACATCTTACCCGTCCTAAATACTCACTGGCTAAACCAGAACAGAACTTGGGTAAGCCAGACCCCGGGACTGCTGATTACATCTTAGCCAGTAGGTCACAATAGTTTATTGTCTGGTTGGTTCACCATAGAATTTAACCCTTTGGAAATGCTGGCTGCCTGATCCATGCCAAATTCCTGCTCAGGAGCCTTTGATGTATGGCACGAATTACCGGTAATAAAGAAAAAGATATATGGGATGGATTAATCAAATCATAAATTTCTTAAATCTCTATGGCAGTCCATAAATCAAATTTGGCTGAATGTTACTAGCCCTTTCTCAATGTATAATAGGAAGTAGAGATGACCTGTTCATACAGAGCAGGGTTTTTTTTGGTGGCCAGTTGGGAAACTCTGGCTAAATGATTAAAGAGAGTGAACACTTTTTCTCTAAGGAGCATGTTTATGTATTAAAAGTTTCACTATTGAAAATGCTTCCACTTTTTGGAAGGTAAAATGTGTGTATTCTCACACTAAGAGTTAAATCAGACATAGAACAGCTACTGGATGAGGCTAAACATGGCATAGCTTGGCTTAGCTCAAGTTTCATGAGGCAGAGACAGGTCCTTCCCAAGCACTGATGACCATCCTAGGCAGACCTTCACACCATTCTGATTTTTTAGGGTTTTGACCCATCTTGTGCACAAAGCAGCTGGAAATCCTGGAACAGAACATATTTCTAGGAGCCTAGTAATCAGCATCCCTTCCCTGCTGAGGTTCAGCTGGATCCCAAAAAAGATCTGGGCTGATTCGCAAGAAATACACGACTAAGAGCAGTAGAATATCAGTCTTACCCTTACTGTATTTCCAGAAAAAAACTATCACCTGGAATCATCCCTTCAGATAAGCCCTCTCCCAGCTCAGAGTGACCCTTGTTTCTAGCCCTCTTAGAGGCACAATTCCCAGCTCCTGCACCCATCATCCCTCTGCTGGTTTTATGTGTGGGGCTCCCTCCAACCCTCACATGAGCCCTGCCTAACAGCAGTCCTCCTCTTAGGACCTTTGCTGTCCCACTCAAAACTGGATTCATGATCTTGTTATCAGACAGGCTCCCAGGCCTTTGGACATCTCAGATGTTTGCGTGTGAGGTCTTCACAAAATAGGAGTGATAATGTGCCCAGGGAGAGCTGCCCCACAGCCCAAACACCAATACGTGTTTACCAGAGGGAGCAGGAGGCTTCAGAAGTTCAATTTCTCTTTGGCTGTCCACAGAGACATGAAACAAGGAGATTAAACACCAGGAATAAGCACCTATAAATAAAACTGACTATTTAAATCCACCAAAGCCAGGACATTCATTACGAAATCTCCTCTTCTTCTCCAACACCAGCACAGCAGTGCTTCTGATTTTGTTTACAGCTGCACAGGACAACAGAGCATCAACCTTCACTTTGAACCTGGCTGTTGCTCTGCCAGGCTGTGGGGAGCCCTTAGTCACTAATTATCAAAGCCCTGCCTTGACCAAGGGACTGCAGCTGTGGATTATTTTTCCCTTTCCCAAAGGGAAATGAAATCACTCACCGAACAAGCCCACCTACTTAAAAACCTCTGACAAAGCTGAACCTGAGCCTAAGTGAGAGAAGGTTAAAAAAAACACAACAACCCCAAAACAAAACAAAAGAAAAAAAAACTCAAAAAACCCCAAAAAAACAAACAAAAAAAAAAACAACCCTGCGATGCTCTTTATGTGGAGCCAGGAACGGGGGATGCAGCAGGAATTTTCAGGCTGTGCCTGGCAGCGGATGCCCTCTGTTGGCATCTTTCAGGAGCGCGATCGTGCGCGCAGGCTGGCAGCTCACATCGCGGGGTTCTACCCGCTTGTTTACCCTCGGAGCAGCCCTCGGTGCCGGGCTGATCTGCGAGCAAACAGCAAAGAGCCGCCCCTGCCCTGTCACCCCTGGGCCACCGCGGGGCCCCGGAGCCGCAGGGAATATTCGCACACGCTGCTCGGTGCAGCAGCGCGAACAGCAGCGCGCTGGGAGCTGCGCAGCCTTCCCACCCCGCTCCGGGAACCGAGGGAGATGCTCATCCAGCCCTCCTGGCCGGGCGCAGGGGCAGAGGCTGCCGGAGCTGCAGATTTCCGCAGGGATCGGCGCTGTCAGCAGCTCCGGGAACAGCATCGGAGCTGCCGAGGAGCAAAGGGAGCACAAGGCGGGGAGGAAGGCAGTGAGGCACAAGCAGGGGATCGCAGCACGCAGAAACAGAGTTTGCAGGCGATCATTTCTCCCCTCAAGCCCTTGAATCACATGTATTAAACAAACCCCAAACATGCAGGATCGCCTCTCCGGGCTGCTAACGCACAGGACAGCAGGCTGGGAAGCTGCTCTGCTGTGATGGAGCTTCCCCCTGCCCCACACATCCCCAAAGCAAGGCTGGTCCCTCCTGGCAGAGAAGGAGAACAGCGCGAGGAGCCTGGATAAATAAACAGTTTTAAGGAGAACTTCTGGCCCCAGGATCATGGAATATCCTGACTTGGAAAGTAGCCACAAGAATCATCACATCCAGCTCCTGGCCCTGCACAGAACACCCCAACAATCCCACTCTGTGCCCAAGCATTGTCCAAACACTCTATCAGGAGCTCTCTCAGGCTTGGGGCTGTGACTGTTCCCTGGAACAAACCAGCTCCATACTTCTAGAGGTCACCATGACACGTCTTGAAGGACACATCCTTCCTTGGAGAAAGGCTGGGCATGAGAAGGTGACCTGGAGGGCTCAGCTCCAGTGTGCAGCATCAGCCTGGGACAAAGAGCCCACGTGGGGACCCCTGCCTGGCTCAGCCCCACTCATGGGTTACAGTGCTGCTGATTTTGCCTTACCTGCCCACCCAGCCCTGCTGAGGTGCCTTGATCAATAAACAGCAATGCAAATTCCAGAATCCCAGAATCCCAGAATGCCCAGGTTGGAAGAGACCTTCAAGATCATCGAGTCCAGCCTGTGCCCAACTCCTCAACTAAACCCTGGCACCCAGTGCCACATCCAAGCTTTTTTAAACACATCCAGGGACGGTGATTCCAGCACCTCCCCGGGCAGCCATTCCAGAACTTTATCACCCTTTCCATGAAAAACTCTTCCTAACATCCAACCTGTATTTCCCTTGGTGCAGCTTGAGACTGTGTCCTCTCGTTCTGTCAGTTCTGGAGAAAGAGACTAGGCAGCACTGACAGACCAGCTGAGCACAGCCACCCTTCAGGGAGTTGTAGAGAGTGCTGAGGTCACCCCTGAGTCTCCTTTTCTCCAGGATAAACACCCCCAGCTCCCTCAGTCATTCTTCACAGGGCTTATGTTCCAAATGGCACTTCTGGCCCCAATATCCAGGTGCCACAAGGGCTGCTGCTCCCTCAGGGCCAGGAGCTGGGAGCTGCTGGCATTCCCAGCCCATCCCAGTATGCCTGAACAGGGCCAGCTGCTGAGAACCCACAGCCCTGCAGAGGTTTGTGGGGACAGGCAGATCCAATGTCCATCCACGAGGCCACTGGGTGGGACACAAAGGAGCAGCACAGCCATGAAGAGTGTAGAGACAGCCCCAGGGAGGTTCAAGCTCTCAGTCTGGGGTTGGATATCACCTGTGATGGTGGCTCGGGTGGGGCTGATCAGGCTGTGAGAGCCCACTGACTGTCCCTGCCTCTCCCACAGGAGAGGCCACACGTGCATCATTGGCAGAGGGTGGCTGCAATTCACTCTCTGCTGAGGAAGATCAGTCATTCCCAAGGATTGTTCTCCTGACACAGCATGGCCAGCCTTTGGAAGGGCCAGCTGTGGCTTTGCAGAGTCCTGGGGCTCTGGGCAGCACTGTCCTCTGAATTTGGGGGTGCCACCAATGTGATAAGAGACATCACTCATTGACATTCACTCCAGTGGCAGAGGAAGGTTTCTAAGCTGCAGATATTGAATATTCCCTTCTCCCAGGAGCAGGGAGAAGGACCATTCAGGCTGGCACTAGAGGTGATGTCTCCAGTTGCTGGGCTTTGCCTTAGACACTGCTAAAAGCTAAAAGCAAGAGGCACAGGGAGGGCACCATCTCTGAATTTGCCTTTCATGGCAGTACAAAGTTGTGATGCTTCTATTCACCCCATCCTCAACAGCTGTCTTTAAAATAAAGACAATAAAAAACAATCACAACAATTTTAGTGAATGATTTGTGGCTATTTTATTGCCAAAGAAAGCAAAAGCAAACTCTGAACCAGAGGAAATCATAAACAATAAATGATCATTATTCCAGTTACAGTCTCCACTGTACTTCTCTCTGAGGACACTTTGTAAGAGAGATTATATAAGCACCTCTTTCCTAAAATGAGTTGTAATCTTGTTTTAATGGTAGATAAAAAACAAGGCACAGACATGGTTTGTGTATTTGTAAGCTGAGGAAAACTTGTAAATCCTATTTTGGTATTTTAAGGATAACCTAAATAGTTGAAGAAACATGAATAATCTAAAATAAAACCTGTGAAGCCAGTGCAAATACTGAAGTCACTTATTCGAAAGAAACAATAGCAAGATGCACCTTAAGAAAGGCACATCAAAGAAAATAACAATGCTTATATTTGAATAAATCACAGTCTTGGCCTGTGATTGAAGTTTGGGCAGTCTCTCAATTGCAAGAAAAAAATTTAATAACCAATTTGGTGTTTCCTGGATAAACTCTCAGTATTATGAGTTGTAAAAGCATCTGATATCCCTTTAAAACTGAAGCACAGAATGGTTTGGGTTGGAAGGGGTCTGAAAGATCTCTCATTCCAACCCCCCTGCCATGGCAGGGACAGCTTCCACTGTCCCAGGCTGCTCCAGGACCCCAGCCTGGCCTTGGACACTTCCAGGAATCCAGGGGCAGCCACAGCTTCTCTGGGAAATTCTCAGAGCATTTTAAGAGTTTTTCATTCATTCAGTTAATTTTCTGAGTGATTCTTCCAGTTTCACCAGAGTTTAACAGCAACTGAAATTCTGTTTCCAATAAGCCCAGACAACCTCCCTTTCATGTATAGAAACCTTCCAGCACTCCAAAGAGATTTTAATTTAGTTAATTCTTAAAAAGCGCCTTGAAACTTGAGCAGCCATTAAAGAAGTTATTGTCCTTTTTTTTCCCTAACAACGTTTACCAGGTGCCTCCTGACAGAGGGCTAATTCCCCAATTAACATAAATATTCTTTTCATATCAGTGCCTGGCTGCTGCAGCACCTGACCTTGCTGTGTGTACCTGGAGCTTCTCCCCAGCCACAGATCCAGAGCAGGGGGGAGGAGGTGCTGGGGATGGCTCTCAGAGGCACAGCACTTGTCATTTCAAACATTTAAGGAATCACCCAAGCTTTACAGCAACAAGAGGGAACACGAGCTGAACAGGAGTAACAAACACCTTCCACAGCCTGATTTCTTGTCCTTGGTTTGGTTTGCTTTGAAGTCTTGAATGTGTTTATAGAAAAAATTACATTCAGTAAGAATAATATATGTCTCACTTCTTTTGACTGAATTAAAGTATCTATTTTTTCCCTAACTGAAAATAAAAAAAAGCCTGATTTTTTATCATATGGATCTGATAACACATTTTCCTAAATTTTTTGGTAGGCTTTTTTTTTTTTTTTTCAATAAAACTCCTGTCACTTCTAAATTACTACCCTATATGCTGCGGTGGTTTTTTTTTGTTTTGTTTTTTTGGTTTTTTTTTTCCCTCTTGTTAGTTGTTGTGCATTGACCAAATGGTTTCTGGCTTTACAATCTGTCATCAGTGCTACATTTACAGCTTGCAATTAAGAGCTTCAATTAAATATTTTGCACAAAGATGCATGTTCCAATAACCAAACCTTATATATTTTCCCAAATATAAAAAAAAAAAGATAAGAGTATTGAAAAGTAAACCAAAATTGAAGTTAGATAAATGGCCTATAGGCCTGGATAAATATTCAGAGTGTTTTTTAGCCACAAATGTGATCTCTTTTGATACTGAGGTTGCCCTTGGGTGACAGAAGGCAGAATCTTTCCTGGATTTCCATAAATGTGACTGAAAGTCTTCTTTGGCAAAGCTGGGCTGATATTCACGGCAAGCATCCCGGATATTTTTAAAATGGCATGTTTTTGATGACTTAGCATATGTTAGCATGGCATACATTAGCAGTGCTGCAAGGCATTTCCCTCGTCAGTGCAGATATCATCCCCGTAATTACTGCAGGAACCCCGTGCTCTTCCCTTTCCCTTACGGGGGCTCTGAGTCTCACCAGAGGT
Organism: Phainopepla nitens; assembly: GCA_013400175.1. Taxonomy (NCBI): domain Eukaryota; kingdom Metazoa; phylum Chordata; class Aves; order Passeriformes; family Bombycillidae; genus Phainopepla; species Phainopepla nitens. Next base: position 747,081 of record VXBQ01008274.1, read on the forward strand.
TTCTCCTGGTCCCCATCCTGCCCCCAGCTGGGATCAAGGTGATGCTCACCCACCTAGAGGTGTGACAGGAGCAGGTCCCCACAGCCACAAAGCCTTTGTGCTCGTGTCACCTCCCCGGCGCGGATTTCACACCCACGGTGGGTTTGTGGCTGAGTGCCAGCAGCTGAGACCAAGATTTAAGGGCAGAGCAATCTGCTGTGGGTGACTGGAGGTGGCCAAGTGCCACCAGGAGGTGATCCTAGGACCAGAAAAGCTGGCATCTCCAGCCCAACCCCGGCTGGGAGGGAAGGAGGGCGGCACGCTGTCCCGGAGCCCCCTGCTCTGCTGCGGCCTGAGCAGAGCAGATGTCAACCAAGCTGGGCTCCTTCCCGTGCCCTGGCCACGGCAGCAGGGCCTGGCAGCCTCCCAAGGACACAGACAATGGGAGGCTGACTGTCTGCACACCATTCCACACTCACTTGGCATGGAGCATCCTCCTCTGCCTGGATCCTGGAAGCAGCTCGGGGCTGCCTGGCGCCGGCCCTGACACGGGGCTGAGGAGCAGGGGAAGGCTGGGCCCTCTCCCTGATCCTCTCCTTGGCTTTGCCCATCTCCCAGGAGCTACAGTGTGCTCCTGTTTCCTCACTGAACAGTGATTCTGCAAAGAAAACTCCAGTTATTTCCTACAGACACACACCAGAGGGGCTCTCTGGGCTGGGCCAGCTCTGCCTGCGCCCGAAGGCTTCTCTGTTCAGGTGCTGGGGGTCCATTTGGGATGGTCCAACAGGAATTTTCCCTGCTGTCTGCTGCTCTCTGCTGGAGATGCTGCTTCCAGGCTTCCTGCCAGACTCTTGAATGCCTTCTCCTGTACCTCTTCATCTCCTGACCCAGAAAACCAGGTGCCAGAGGATAACTTTCCTTAAAAATAAAAAAACCAAGACCTCTAAAACCAGTAGATGAACCCAGGGTTTTTCTTTCTCTGCTCAGATCTCCCTCTGGTGCTGCAGAGCAGCCAGCAGCAGCTGGGATGCTGGCAGGGGTGAGGACTCACATCACATCCCACCCCAGAAGGTTGTCACTCTGTCACCTCCCAAGTGACCACAGCTCTGGCACTTCTCCCTACTGTCAGCCCTGCAAAACGTGCAGGAGCCATTTAACCAAAGGAAAAATATTAAATTAAACATTTTCCCAGTCTGTTTGCAGTGCAGCAGTGGATGCTGGGGCCACACAGGGCAGTTTCCAGTGATGCAGAGCCTGAGTACATCCTAAGCTTTGTTTACACCCACCCACTCAGATGAATCGACAGTCTCTTCTCCCACATTTCTCCTGAGCTGCCCTTCCCACCCCTGCCTTTGGCTAAAACTTTTAGTCCAATCCAAACCCCAGGCATAAAAGAAACTGCTATGAACCTCTCCCTCCAAAACTGGCTCTATGAACAAGCCTTGCATTACTCCCAACATTTTCCACTTCCCTTCCTTTCCAGATTGCTTTTTTTTTTTTTCCTTGTGAATAATTTCTTCCAATTCTCATCATTCCTGCTGCTTCCCCCTGATTTCTCTGCCATTCTCCCACCTCTTCCTTCCCATGTGGTAACTCCTGCAGCCACAGAGCTCTGCTGTGGCACCCCCAGTCCCTGGGATTAATGATGCCTCCTGCATCATCTACCTTCTCACACATCCTGGGATGATGTTTATCATTTTTGTACCAGTGCAGTATCACCGAGTTTTTCACCTAGTGGAACAAAAGAAACCTTAGATCTTTTTCTGCTCAAGTGCAGCCTAAGCTCACCTGTGTAGTCCATCAGCCCAGGGCATATTACTTTCTGTCTGTCCCAGCTGAATACCAAACTCTTATTTTTTCAGTCCATTTCTTCAGTTTGTCACAGATGTGGTTAAAGAAGAGTGTCCTTGGCAAATCCATGGTCTCCAGTTACCTTCCAGTAACTGTAAATAATGCATTCATGTCTTTCCATCAGGGTTTTCATGAACTGAAGATAAACTGGTGGGTCTATAATGCCTCATATTCCCAATACTTTATAAAAGTTTGGCATTTTTTGTCTCTTTTCAATATTCTGGCGCATCCAGGGAAAATCACTAATGACTCTGGGATTGCCATAACCAGTTCTGCAAGCATCCATGGCTTAAATTCACCAGGTTTGGAATAGCCTTCCCAGGAAGGTTTTCCTCCTTGCCCCTGCCAGTCAGCAGCTGGCTTATCACCAGGAACAGAAGGGATTATATCCCTTGTAGACATTTTATCTGCTTATCTGTGGATGTCCATTATCTGTCCAGCACTCTGGAGCCCTTTCCCTCCGTGGGGCTTTTGTAGCACAAGTGCCACAAGTCATACTCATCCTCACACCCAAATTTCTGTGTAATCAGAGCCAACTGCACAGGATGAGGGGCATCAGGCACAGGTAGCAATAAGGGAATTTTGACTAGATATGAGGAAAAGCTTTCCCAAGGGTGGCTGAATGGAGCTTGGATGAAGTTCCAACCCTGGAAGTGTTCAAAACCAGGATGGATACAGATTTGGCTAGCCTGGTCCAGTGGAAGGTGTCCCTGATGATCTCCTTAGATCCTATTCTAGGATTCTAGAACAGGGGTGGTTGAACAGAGCTTGGATAAAGCTTCAACTTTGGAAATATTCTTGGCTAAAATGCGCCAGGCCTGAGCAGCCTGACCCAAGTTAGACCTGCTTTGGGCAGGACTTGGACCCTTCAGTCTGTGGTTTTGCAGTGTAGCGTTTTCTGTCCAATTTCCTTCCTCCAGCAGTGGCTGAGGCTCCTGCTACTCCTCTCCTTTTTGGTTTAACCACATATCCCTCCTGGCCAGGCTAAACCATCCCATCAGGGTGGAGGTGTGCTTTGGGAAGGTGTGGGGATTGAAAAGTTGGCTTTACTCTAATAAAAAGGGTGGGGGGGAGGGAGTAGGAGAAAGTAAGAGACAAATGAAAAACCTGTTTTATTGAAAATTCCAGTATGCCTGTCACTGCTGGAAAGGGATCTTAGACAACAGAGCTACTTCCCCCTGAAGTCTTTCAGCGTTCTCAACAATAGGAGACCAAAACCCAAATAAGAAGCAATTTTAAAATCTCTGAATATCTTAATGGGAAAATCTCCAGGAATTGCTCATCTACTTTTATCTGCAATTACACATTAACATTGCAGACAAAAATATTTTCCAGGTGTAAACAGTACAAGGTCTTGTCATCCAGTTTTGCTATCACAGCCCCCCATTTTATTTTTTTTCTTCTTTTCTCCCCTTATCAGCATCATCAGGGACCTGATGAGAAACACAAGGGAGAGAAATGCCCAGGAAGGGCTGTGAAGGGAGATAATAAGAAGATCTCTGCACTCCTGTGTGCTTGCCCAACCTCTTACTGACAGAGCCTCCAAGATGCTCACAGATAGCCTTGCTGCAGGTCACAGTTCCCTGAGATTTATTCCAGTGCCATGGAAAAGTGAGGAAGGTGAAGGCAGAGCAGGGGAGGACTGAAAATGTTGCTGCGGGTAAAGTAATTATAAAAAGAATTTCTTTTTTAATGCAAAAACCTCTGGCATGACAAAGGCTCCATCTCTGGGAGAGGTTTTTCACCATCCAGTCCCCCACCCCTTTGCATCAGAGCGCTGCAAAATGTACTTGGAAGAGCAGCGAGTTCGTTTTAACCGATAGCATTCAGTGCTTTTTACTGTGCTATTCATCCACATGACAAAGCTGAGAGGGGAGCCCATACTTCTTCCTGACTTTTTATTGCTTTTCAGCCCAGTGGGAACCAGCAGACATGAAAAAAAAGTGGTTTAACCGCAAAATATGTTTAAGCTCTTTTCTTTTTCTTTCTTTTTTNGGGGTTTTTGTTTAACCTTTTTTTTTTTTTTTTTTTTTTTTTTTTTTTTTTTGGCATGTCAGGGAAAAGGAGGAAAGGGAGTGAATAGCAGTGGCAGAACAGCCAGGAACTGGCTGAATTAAACCAAAACCCAGCCAAAAATCCTCATGCTTGTGAGCCTGATCCTACACATGAGGGTGAGGTTTGAAGCTGAGCACTGGTGACAGCCTTCAAATGCTGGGATCACTATGTTATCACAGAATCCCAGAAGGGTTTGGGTTTGAAGAGATCTTAAAATCCCATCTCATTCCACCCTTGCCATGAGCAGGGACACCTCCCACTGTCCTAGGTGGCTCCAAGCCCTGTCCAGCCTGGCCTTGGGCACTGCCAGGGATCCAGGGGCAGCCACAGCTGTTCTGGGCACCCTGTGCCAGGGCCTGCCCACCCTCACAGGGAACAATTCCTTCCTAATATCCCATCTAAACCTGCCCTCTGTCAGTGGGAAGCCATTTGCTTATGTCCTGTCATTACATTTCCTGATAAAGGCTGACTCAATGTGACTTTTTCTCTCAATTCCAAGTAGTTTTTTTAATGTATATTTAAACATCTAATGTTTTCTAAATTAGAGAAAGAACCCTCTGCTTAGCAGAGCTGCTGCTCATGCATATCACACCAGCAAAGTCTAAGAAATAAACATCCCAGATGTTCCCTTTATTTGGTTGAAAACTATTTTATTTGGTTTGAAACTAAACCCTCAGACTGACCCAAAACATGATCATTTCATTAACTTGTAGGCAAAAAACCTTTACATTTTATCAAATTAAAAAAAAAAAAAAAAAAGGTAAAACCTGCCTTTGATTTGGGGAATGGTTATGTGAAGAACAAGCAGGTTTTCAGCAGTTCCCCATCAGAACAACATCAAAAGTTGTGCCTGGCTGCACAGTGCCCCCAGCTGCCACCACCCCCAATCCCCAGCTTTAATGGGAGCAGGGAGCATCAAATTCTGCCCTTCCAAGAGAGCACCAGGGGCACTGAAATCTGCCCTTCCAAGAGAGCACCAGGGCCTTTCCCAACACGCGCCCGCTGCCAGCTCTGAACCACACAACTCCCCACCAGCTCCACACTCTGCTCCAGAGTCTTTTAAGAGTTTCTTTTTCTCATAACCTCTCCTGATAAAGTGATTCTCTCCAGCTGAGCCCAGCCTGGCTTCAATCGGGCTTGTTCAAGGCAAACATATTAACTCCTTCCCCGCCGAGAGCCTGCATAGGCATTCTGGGGTGCAGGGCAGGGTTTGGGGTGTGCTGAGCTCAGTGCTGCCTTTGCTGGGTGGAAGGAGCCTTGGCACTGAAGTCACTTTGAATAATTGAAAGGGCTGTTTTGGGGAAAAATGGGTTATTTCAGTGAGATCACTTTTTAATAGTAAAGCGTGCCTTGGACAGGAAAGTTGGGAGAACTCATCTAGTGTCTGCAGCTGAGACAGAATTACTGATTTCTTCATTTTTTACATCAAAAGCATTTGTTTCTTGCTAAAGCACTGTCATGTTTGTGGGGTGGGGGCTGTGGTCAGTGCCAGGCACAGACAGGACTGCTCTGTTTTCCATTCCAGAACGCATCAGATATTTCAGATATTACCCCTGATCCACGTGTGGAGGGAAAGGCTGCTCTGCCTTTAAGTGATGGTGAGTGACCAGGCCTCCTGCTGACAGCCACAAGCACTGTCCTCCTCCCAGGCCAGTTTGGATGGCAGGTGTCCCTGCCCATGGCAGTGAGGTTGGAACTAGATGATCTTTAATGTCCCTTCCAACACCATTCCATGATTCTCTGATTCTGTGATTGCTGAAAATCTGGCTCAATGCATGAGAGATGAAATCCTCCTGGGGTACTTTTCTTTGTGGGAAAAACAATTAGAAATATCAACCCTCCATTCCCCAGGCTGGAGAATAAGAGCAAATGAAGAGTAAATTGTTCAGAGACGGTCTATTCTGGCTCAGAAATCTGCTCAGGAACTTTCTTCCTAATGTCTTTTTCCTGATCAGGCAGCGCTCTCCCAGCCTGCCTCCTAATGACCAGCATTAGTTTGCATTAGATGGATTTGTGATGATTCTTTCTGCCTGGCTGCTAAGCCTGCGAGCAATTCAAATGAAGTTCTGCTCCCTGTGCCCCATCTGGCAAGAGCAGCTCCCCAGTTTGGGTTTGCTGCCTCCTCAGCTGCTCTCCCTCCCTCTCACACTATGGTGCTTTGATCTGGATGGATTTTGGAGTCCTTGGGTGCTCATAGCCACCCAGTAGGGCTCAGTGCATCCCAGCCCCAGTCATTCCAACAGTATGGGGAAGCCCAGGAAAGGGCTGGGCAGAAGAGGCTGGTGTTCAAGAGCTGCTTTGCAGGAGCAGAAAAGAGGAGGTGCTGTGGTTCCCCAGTGATGTGCTGTAAGGAAGTGGAACCCAAGACAGAGAATCATGGAGTTGTTTAGATTGGAAAAGCCCCCAAAGATCACCGAGTCCAACCATTAACCCAGCACTGCCAAAGCCACCATTAACTGTGTCTCCAAGTGCCTCATCTACACAGCTTTTGAAGCTCTCAAATGGTGACTCCACCAGTGCCCCGGACACTGTCTGCTCTAGCGCTTGAGAATATTTTCAGTGAAGAAATGTTTCCTAAAATCCAATCTAAACCTTCCCTGGTGCAACTTGAAGAGGTTTCATCTTCTATTGCTGGGTCCTTGGGAGAGAAGACTGACCCTGACTTGGCTACAATCTCCTGTTAGGTACTTGTAGAAAGCATCAGCCCAGGAGAGCTGGGCTGGTCACCCCCTGGGAATAACAAGGAAGAGACAGAGGTGGGACCAGAGAGTGACCCTGGGGCTGGAGCTGAAGCCCAAGCCTCGGCCCCCACCCTCACTGTCTCCTCTCACACCCTGTTGATGTTATCACAGGATTAAGACAGAAGGAAAGGAAGTTTTTGGGAAGGTGGCAGATTGTGCTGAGGTATGTCTGTTCTCCCTGCCAGTACAAGGTCACAGTGTCCTCATAGGGTGACAGGAGACGGAGCTTTAGCTTTAGACATTGAAAATATATGAAATAAGGTGAATCAGAACCTCCTTCCCCTCTCTCTGGTCTCAGCTCCCACCCAGGGGGAAAGTTATTTAGGAGGAGAGAGGGGGACCCTTTTGGGATGCCAAAACCAGAGGAACTCCACTGGGGGGCAGGGGAGGTGGGAAATGCACATTTATCATATTTCCCAGTGGCTGCCTCACATTTAGGCCCTGCCTGCTCTCTCCTGAACACATGTGCTACCAGGAGACAACATCAAGGCTCTTCTTGACCATCCACCGAGGTACCCTGTCACCACAGGGATCTTAAAACACGTCAGGTCATGCATATTTCAAACCACCCTGACTCTTCTGGCAGCACAGACAAGGCCGGAGGGCCTGGGAGAGAAAAGGCATCAGGTTTGTGTCCTTCTCAGTGCTTCTTTGAAAACATTTGGTTTCTGCACCCTTGAGGTGACACTTGGTTGCTGTCAGATACGTCTGATGGCTGAGGACAGCGTGGATGGCTCTAAAGAGGTGTCACTTCAGAGCAGCAGTGATTCTTCTCTCTTCCCATTCCCCCTCCTCATCCTTGGCACCGGGCTAATGACACCACCAGGTACCCTGCCACAGGGAATTGAGCTTCTTGTTTTTTCAGTGAAAATGAGTGAAAAGTGCCTGCTGGGTCACATAAAACTGTCAAAAGAACAGTCGGGGCTTCCTGCGAGAGGGATAATAGTTAAGAAAGCTGAAATTCTGAGAAAAAGGGATTATGAATCACCAGTAATATTTACAGTGCAAATCCCTATTCCCTATATTTCCACTTGATTCTTTCTCCCTTCCAGGGCAATTATTTCCAGGAACACACAGAAGAGCCCCATGGTAGGTAAATAAATCCAGACCAAAGTGTCTGACAGAGCTCATGGATACTTTGTACCCCTGGCCCTGCTGCCGGCTCCAAACAAGGGGGGTGAGAGCAGACAGGGTGTCCCTTGGAGGGTGGCAGGGTGTCCCCTCAGCTGTGCAGTGAAGCTGCTTGTGGCTTAGCAAAGCATCCTGCACAAATCATGTGGGGCTGTGAGGCTGCCAGAACATCTGGGCAGCTGTGCTCAAGCACCACAGCTCTAAATTATATTTAGGCTTTATATTCTGGAGTTATGAGTCCTCAGATGGTGCAGAGACCTTCCAGAGCTGTCCCACCTGGGGTTAAAATGTGGCTGAGTGCTTGCAGCCCAAAGCAAAGCACTCCCCTTTACGAGGCTCATCAGCACTTCTTCCTTGGAGGAGGCCAAAATGGGCAGGTGCCAAGGGAGAGCAGCATGTCCCTGCATGAGAGGGGACTGTGAAGGGGGACAGGGAATATGCAAAGGAGCAGGAGAAGCAAATGGCACTTTGTGCTGGGCAGGTGCCAGCTGAAAATGCAAGAGCAGATCAAACACAGGCGGGTTAATGAGAGCGCCATTCCCAGGCCTCCCAAAGTGGGGAGAGCAGGGACGGTGGGGACGGCAGGCACTGAGTGATATTCTGTAATTAGCTGGCAAATAGAATATGATCTTTAGTGTAATTGCTTGGAATAATGTCTCTCAGCCCGATCCCTGCATTACGCGCCGAGCGCTGCATCCCAGCTGCCACAGCAACTTTGCTTCCCTTTGTTTCCCCTCGCCTGTAATTTCTAATCACATCGTTCCCAAATTTGATTGCATCATCTCCGAGCGTTGGTTGCCAGGGCAACCCCACAAAGTCCTTACAGGCCTGAGATGAATACCTTACCCCCTTTGGGGACAGGTTATCTGGCCATCCCATTGTGACCCCCAACTCGGATTCCTTTGTCCCTTTGAAACCAGATGTAAGACCAGGTGAGAGGCTCATCCCTGACTTCCACGGGAGCAGGAGCGGTGCAGGGAACTGTCACTCAAATGTTGGACAAAAAGATCTGAACAAATGGAGCAACCCAACATTAGAAGCGAGGCCACCAGCCAAGCCACGCTGCTGCTGAAAGCGCAGAGCTGGAGTGATGGTGGCTGGACAAATCATCTATCCCAGACCTCACCGTGGCCATTCCCTTCCACAAACACAGGGAAAGCTGTGGGCTGCGTGGGATTTGTGCAGCCAAGGGGAATATGTGTGCATCTGGACAGGGGATGGCACACATGGCCTGTCACACATGGCCTGGCACAGCTCTCCTGGCCACAGAAGCAGCAGTGGAGATTTAAGGCCAGGTTGAATGTGGCTCTGACCAAGCTGCTCTAGTTGAAGATGTTAAGGGGAATTTAGAGGTCCCTTCCAAGCCACACCAGTCCAGATTCTATGATTCTGTGCCCTGGAAGAGGCTTCAGCAGGGGCCACCAGAGCCTGCTGGTGCTGGCACGGTGCGTGAGTGCTGGGCAGCAGAGCCACCTCCAGCTCCATCTGTCCCATCTCCTTTGCCATCCACCCCTATGTGAGGGACATGCACATCGGTGCCTGCAACATTCAAACTTTGCTCTGGGTGCATAAGGGAGCCTCTGGGGAGCCAAATCTGTGGCTGGGAGGTCTGCAGGGGCCAAAGTGAGAGCGCTGCTGTGGCCCCTCAGAAGTCCTGGACGTGGCAGGGTTTGGCATCAGCCCCAGCCTCAGCATTTCAAGCACCTTCTCTCCCAGCTGAGGTTGAAGCCTTCCTCATCAGCACTCCTGCTCTCCACCCCAGCCCTCACTTTTCCAGCACCATCCTTGCAGCAGAGACAGCTTTTCCCTTTTCCACACCAGCACCTCGCTGAACCTGGGGCCAGGACGGGTGTGCTCCCAGCCCCCAACAGAGCAAGGCAGAGAGATGGAAGATATTGCTTTTCAGGTGGAATAGCTTCCAAAATGCTACATTTGCAGTCAAAGTGCTGTTTGGAATGCATATGAACCACTGCCTGCAGCAATCAGAAACAAAGCCATTAAAGTTTAGATAGCAGTGTTTTTTTATTTTTAACCAAATGAGTCAGTCTCCCCTCCAGCTCTGAGCAGGAGAGGGGAAGAAACTTGGACAGGGAGAGTTCAGAAAGCCTTAACCCCACTGGGACCCTGCTGGGAAGGTTCAAGCAGTCTGCTCTGTTTAATTTCACCCAGAAAAAAGTATTTAAACTGAAGTTTTGATGGTGCCTTGGCAGGGTAGAAATTTTGTTTGTTTCTCTGAATTATAATTTTAAAAATAGTTTCAAGACACCTAATGCATCTCTCTTCCCTCCCCAAGCCCTCATGTTGCCTTTCCTTGTCCTGCCTCCCAGGCTAGGGGAGGTGAGGACCCTTGTGTTTCCCAATCTGGAAGGTGGGTTTGGGATACTGCAGGCTTCCCTTTGAGCTTCCCTGTTAATAAGAAGGTGCTGAGGGAAGGGGATGGCCCAGGGAGGCAGCCTGGTGCAGGGCTGTGTGTCCGTGGTGTCTGTGTGTGTGAGGGGGGTGCACTCCCTGCCAGACCAGGCTGGGCTGCAGCTCCTTGCTGAGCCCTCCAGCACCAGGCACAAGCTGCATTTCGACAAGACCATGGTCCTCTCTGCTCCTCCAGCAGTTTCCCTCTCCATCCCAGCCTGTTTCCAAGGCTCCTATCCCTGTAGCATCTCTAAGAAGATGCATCCAGCTGTTAAAAACCGTCTGTGCTCGTGCTGTCATCCTGAGCTGCTGCAGGAGGCTCAGCCCTGCAGCCCCAGGCACCTCAGCACATCCTTAATTTAAACCTCAGGCCCTTGTGCTGAATTGGGCAGTGAGTGCTTGGCCACTTGCAGGAGAAAAACCCCAAATCCATGGAAAATTACAGAATTACATTCTTGCCTCCATTTATTGGTTTTCCATGCCACATGGAAATTTATGTAAATACACAAATGAGAAAGAGACCCTGGAGCTCTGGTGAGTTTGCCAATGAGCCACCAGTGCTCCAAACATTGGCCATTGTTGATGCTTTAGGAAATCAGATGGAGAGAAATGAATTCTGGCTCCAAGAGTTGTCCAGAGACATGATTTCTTTTCTTTTTTTCCGACACAAAACCTACTGTTCTCCTGAAAAGCCATCCCAACCTCCCCCAGCTGCTCCAGTGAGCGATGGCTGCTCAGCTCCATCCCAGCCAGGCTCAGAAAACCAGGCTGCTCATGTGCCTTTGGATGCAGAGCAGGGTTTTTGGCAGGCAAATTCTGTTTACCAAATTCTGCACGTGAGGTGTGTGAATTGGTAGAGGAGCAGTGCATGCACCGTTCAAACTCAAGGAATGTGCCCATTCTAACCCACTGAGGAGGGATTGAGGCTCTTCAATAAGGCTTGATCCCATATGGGCTTCTCAAATGACTCCAATGCTTTTCTGGAAGTAGAGGTGGAAGCAGGAGGAGAAGCTTACCAACCTTATATATTATAACCTTCGCCATTTTATTTTATTTTATTTTATTTTATTTTATTTTATTTTATTTTATTTTATTTTATGGGGAGATGAAAGCTGTTCCCTTTTGGATCCCACACCTTTGGAAACAAGAAAAAACACCATGAGCCAGGTACCATTATCTGAGCTTGGCTGGACCAAAGGTTCATATCCAAAGTGTGAGTTTTTGAGTAGCTTTTTATGCATATACATACATTTATATGTATATTAAAAAATGTATGTCTGGCTATGTATGTGACTAATTTGTGTATGTTAGTTTTAAAAAGTGTTTCACTTATAGAATCACATCTTCCTCTCATTTTCCTTGCTTCTCAAGAAGCAAGGAAAGACTCAAAAGACTCAGCAGTCTTTTTTTTTTTTTTGCAGGATGAGGTCTGTTTTTGTTATTATTTCTTGACTCAGCTTGGGAAGAAAGCTGGGATCTGCAGAAAACAGGGAGAAGTCTGAGCAAAATCTTCCTGGTTAAAAAAAAAAAAAGAAAAAAGGAAAAAATAAAAAAGCTGCCTCTATGAATTAAAACACCTCTCAACTATACAATTTCCCTGCTTGCTATTAATTAAGTTCAAGTTCAAATATTTTTGGCATAAACATTAACATTTGTGCTTCGACCATGTATAATGCTTCGTATGTGCTAGATGCTGTTACTGTTCCAAAAGATTTATGTCTTGAGTAAATGATGATTTGGGTAATTGCGCTCTGTCCACCCAAATCCATCCTGTAGCTTCGCTGGAGTGTGGGATCCACCTTCCCTCCCCAGCCTGCACGGCTCTGTGGTGCTGCCACGTGGGATTGAACATCTGCTGCCCATTCCCTGTGGGAGAGGGGATGTGTTTCAGTGCTGGGCCAGGGCTGCTGAGGTGACACCACCCTGCAGAGCTCTGCCCACAGCAGGGAAAGGCAGGAGTGTTAAGGCCACAGTGGATGGAGTGGCTGGAAATGGATTTGCTTTTCCATCATGCTCACAGCTTCGTGTTGGGCTGGGCGAGGAGTCCACAAGAAGCTCGAGATTTTGTGTGACCAATGTTTGGCTCCTCACTAGTCTGGACTGGAGAACAAAGTCACCCTCAGGCTGGGGGGTGCTCTCTGGGAAGACGAGGGGAGTCCCACAATGGTGGTGGCTTCCCATGATGGGTCGAACAGAGGCTGATGTTAACAGGGGACTCAGACTCTCATGGTATTTCCCTTCAAGCTGCCCATCCCTGCCCATTACACTTTGCAGTTCTGTGTAGATATAGCCAAGCTGGCCATGGGGTGCTGGCCCAGATCTGGGCTGTGCTCTGGCCAAGCCTCCCCTGTGTTTCACGGGTGAGCTCTGTAACTCATGTGGGCGCATGGAAACCCATGGGCACATCACCTCTGCAGGGGCACAGGGAAACGGGGACAGGGCCTTGAGGCAGAGGATGGGAATGGTGCTGAAATGTGGGCCATATCAAGCTCTGGAGCTCAACTCTTTGGTGGAAGCAGCCCTGAACCCTTAAAACATTTTGAGTTCAGTGTGTAAAGTCACTTTTCACTTGCTTTAGGCTTCTCTTAGCTTGGCAGTGGTCACTGGATCAGACACAGACAAAGCAATGAACGCCCACAGCTCTGTCTGAAGGGTCCGCTGAAGTGCCTGCAAAAACGGGTGCATTCAGAGCAAAAAAAAGACAGAAAAGCTTCCATCAAGACAGATTTTCTTCCCTGGCGTAATTTCACTCGTGGTATGAGTGGAAACAGCAAGTTCCCACTTCAGTCAACAGCTCTTGGGAGAGGTCTGATGTTCAGCGAATGCTGAGGCTCCTTCAGCTCCTCCGGGGTCTCGGCAGAAACATCGGGTGTTGCTCAGTGCTGTGAGCCCGCAGCTCTCCCAAACAGGGAGGGCAAAGGAAGGAGCACAGTGATGTGTTTGCCCTTTAGCTCTGAGTAGGCGAGGAGCAGGAGCAGGTAAATGGAATTTGGATTTCTTTTTTTTTTTTTTTCCCATTTTAAACACAGTCACTTGGGTCCAGAGCTGCAGCTGTAAGAGGAGAGACATGATTCTACTGATAAAAGCAGGGGAATCAGCCTTCAAGGGCTCTCCAGTGGGCTGGGACTAACATGAGTCATCAGTCACGGTGTTGCTGGGGGTATTAACATACTTTTGGCTAACATTTGCTAGCACGAATGCAAAGTAGAATAAATCTGACAAATCCAGAGCCATCCAGCCTCCTGTGCTCCAAGGAGTAACCAGAACATAGAACTCAGAACTTCTGCTGGGGCACACTTCGTGCTCATCCTCAGACTATGTGCGGCCCAGGATGACCTGTACACAACCGGTGTTCTAGGCAGGATTTCTTTTGCAGAGTTTGTTGCATTGCAGTCATGGGAATTTTTGGATCATTTTCCATCTTTTTCAGCTTGGTGCGGCTGTCACTTTCAACAGGTCTATGGATACATGGATGCAATGGCCACAGTGCATTCACCAGGGAGCTGGGCAGGGCAGATGTGAAAGTCCAGATGTGCAGAACTTGCTGACCTCTGCTGTGGAGGTCATCTGTGCATTTGGAATTCGGTGCAGTGAGTGAGCAGACAAAAATAAGTCCACAAACTCACCCCAGATCAAGCTCTCAGGTGGAGAAATAAGATACCTTTTACCATTCTCAAATATACAATACAGGTTGCCCAGAGAAATTTTTCCTAGAAGTGTTCAAGGCCAGGTGGATCTCCGAGCAGCCTGGTCTTGCAGAAGGTGTCCCTGCTCATGGTGGAGGGGTTGGAACCAGCTGATCTTTAACGTCCCTTCCAACCCAAACCATTCTGGGAGTCTGTGGTAGCTTTTGGGGTGCAGATTATCTGTCACCCCACTGTACTGGGGGATGCTGTTGAATAGCTATGGAATCAAGAAGAACTAAAATAAATGAGGGCAACAGAACCACTGAGAAGCTTCCTCTGCTAAGATCTGGATTTTTAGTCCTTGGGAATTACTGCTTTTCCTGGTAAGTTCAGCAGTTTTTGAGGGTAGGAAATATGACCTCACTGTACTCACAGAAATTTGCTATTTTATACCTTACTGCCAGCATGGATCTTAATCAACCAGAAAAACTCAAAATGACAAACAAACAAGAGACAGCTTTGCTATCTGAGGTTCATTAGCTCCTAGCGACCTTTCAAATCCGCAAGAAACCAAAGAGAAATGTTCAGAAAACGGGAGGGCTTTCAAGGCATTTTGCCAGTAATTTCCACCTATTCCCCAGTTCCTACTCAATAATGAATGGCATTTCTTGATTGTTTTCCCAAGATTTGCTTTTATCTGAGCAAATGTGGACTGGAACTTTGACCCACACCATACGAGGATAGGAGGCGGAGTCTCCCTAGAGGAATGGCGCACACATTGTGTCTTGCAAAGTTATTTGAAGCTGACTTTCAAGGGCATCGTTGTCTCCACCTGGGAGGCTGCAAATGTGAGCAAAGGGCAGGCTGGCTTATGCTTGGCACAAGCACACACCAGGGAGCCATCAGCACTCTGTGCTGCAGAGGTTACGTGCGGGTTCATGAGGAGCCAGCACGGAGCTGGGCTCTGGAATGCATCCAGCACAGGGAAAAGAAAAGTAAGAGCTGCATGTGGATGATACACTCCTTGGGGTGCCCCTGGACCAAGTGAAGAGAAAGCAGAGCCAAAGGACATCATTTCATGGATACAGACAGGCCAGTTTCAGGGTGCTCCTCCCAGGTAGGCTCCTCACAGGGGTGAACAGACCCCACTTTTGGTCTACCAGAGTTTACCCCTCTGTACCTGTACTGGCAGCTTGCCTTCCTGGGGGATTTTGAACTTGTGGGACTTCTGGCCTAGCAGAGGCAGCAGATGAATTCCTTCATGGAATCAAAGACTCATAGAATAGTTTGTGTTGGAAGGGATCTTAAGTATAATCTCATTCCAGAGTCACTGATATGGACAGGGACACCTCCCACTAAACCAGGTAGCTCCAAACCCCATCCAACTTGACCCTGGACACTTCCAGAGATCCAGGGGCAGCCACAGCTTCTCTGGGCACCCTGTGCCAGGGCCTACCCACCCTCAGAGGTAAGATTGTTTTCCCAATATCCAATCTAAACCTATCTTCTGTCAGTTTGAAGCCATGCCCCCTTGTCCTGTCACTCCAGACCCTTTTCCCTCTCCGTGTTTCTTGCAGGGTCCCTCTGGGTCCTAGAGGGCCACAATTAGGTCACTCCAAAACTTCTTTCCTCCAGGCTGAACAATCCCAATTCTCCCAGCCTTTCATGAGGCACAGAATCTGGCCTCTCACCGGTCCTTCATCCTGAGACCTTGTCACCTTGTCCAAGCAGAGCGATGACAAGAGGATCATTGCTGGAGTGGAAAGAGGAGGACTGTTTTAACTAAAAGTAAGACCACTTGAGGCCATGTTGTATCTTCTCAGAAAATGCTGCTCTGCTGGGACCACAGCTGAAGAATGACTGAGTGTAGATGGAGAACAGAGAAAGGCAGACAAAGCGTCAGCAGGAGATGAAATGTTCAGAGTAGGCAGAACAAGGGGGCCCTGAGGGCATCTCTGGAAGATGTTTTCTGTGCTTTACTGACTTGTTTTGATGGGGGAAAAAAAGGATTTTTCAAAGAAGAGACATAAGATGTCACACATGTATTTACAAGACTGTAGTCCACACTGACAACCTCTATGAACTCTGTGCATCCAAGAAAGAAGTTGAAGAACTTCTGAAAAGAGATGAAAACATAGACTAGAGGATGGAAACTCCCTTTCCTCCTGCGAAAAGAGAGCCTGTGGTGGGACCTTGTCCTTTCAGCCTGAGTGCAGCCCCCACCAAGATCACTAGGAGCTACTGAGATCCAGCAGGACTGGAATCCAGTTTCAGCCAGGCTGAAACAGGGGGAGCAGGAGCCCTGGGCTGGAGAGTGATGAAGCCAGGGAAGGTCTACGTCACACAGGAGCAGCTGGGCAGGATAATTTGCCATCTGTGCTGAGTGGTTTCACCCCAGTGCTGCCGGTCACACCAGAGTGAGGAATCTCAGACGCCTCTTATTTATTGTGGGGAGGGGAGGCAGGGGAGAGGGAGGAACCATCTGTGGTCTACTGCCCATAGGCAGGCCTCATGATGGGCACCCAATCTTCCATTTTCACGAATCCTTTGAAATCCTTCACAAAGGATTCACACATGCCTTGCTGTTCCAATGGGATCCTAGTATGGCCAACCCTTTACTTATCACTGAATGGATTTTTTACCTCATCAAATGACAAAGACCATTGTTACTCAACACAAAATGTTTGTACAGCTCATTATTAAGGCACAACAGAGATTACAAAGGTTGGCAGGTTGTGATTTTGAACAAATTTGTATACCCATAACTACTGTCTACCAGGATGTGGCCTTGGAGGGTCACATTCAGAGGAGGCTGAGCTAGAAGGCATCTGGCATTTATCTGGCATCTGTGAGAGCATGCAACAGGGATGCTGAGAGCAGCTGTGGGACAGCAGGGAGAGGCTGGTGGTGTCAGGCACTGGGAAAGGACAGGGAGTGCTGACTGCGCTTTGTTTCCACAGCTAGAGCATCGGGGTTCTCAGCCTGGGGTCTCCCACTCTGCCTGTCCTGCTGCTACATGGATTGTGGAAAGTGGGAGGAGATGGCACTGGGTCTAAGAACAGAGGGCAAGGGTTGGCTGAAAGCTGAATAGGGACTGGAGAGGAAAAGGGACACGCTTAAAAGTCACCTGTAAATTCACATGGTTAGCCTTAACAGTCTTTCATTTCCAGGTTCACTGTTCAGTGCCTCTCTTCATTCCCCTCCCTGGAAGACAGGTGAGCAGAGGATCTGAGCAGAGGTTAATGCCCTGCAGTGCTCGGGGCAGCACTGACAGGATGAGCCACCTTTGTCTCCCAGATTTCTGACAGCACTGCAGCCCTGTGAGAAACCAAGGAGAAAACAAAGAAATGTTGATAGGCTTTTCTGGACTTGGACTGTTAATTCAAATCTGGCTGAAGGCCATTAGTGTTTTCACACTATTACCTTCTAATGGCTTCTTGCTCTTGGCTCAGCTCTTCCTTGGCAAGTCACAGCTGTGAGCTTTGCTAGCTGTAGGCTCGCAGTTAGCCTCTTGCTGGGAATCTCACTCAAGATTATGACTTGTGTCCGTGTTAGGAAAATAGCCCATGTGTAGCAGCTGCTGTCAGGCCCTGCTCCTTGCAGCACTCCCTCAACAGGTGTGAGGAGCTGTTTTCCTGCCTCCACGGGTGGATCAGCTGTTCCAACAGAAGGTGCACTTGTAATCCATCCCCCCTCGCTGTGCTGCCAGGGTCACACGGAGCTGCTGCTGAACCCGAGGCAGGATTTGCTAAGGGAGCTGCATCTTTTATCTCAGGTGCTGGAGACTCAGTGCAATCCACTGGAGCTCCATGCAGCACTGCAGGTTTGCCTCCAGATTTCATCCCTGAGCCTGTGTTCTCCACTGAGCTGCTGAGGGAGCTGTCTCGACACAGCTATGTGAGATATCTGCTGCAAAGTGTGACTCCTTCCCATGGTGCAGGAATAGAAGACTTCACACTCTCCAGTCCATGATTTTTCCATCCTCATCCATCAAGACTGGATTTTATTTTTTTTTCCCCCAATGTTTATACTCCAGGAAAACTGCAGGAAAATCCCATGGTTTCTTACATCAGAGGTCAAACCAGGTCATCCCTTTGGCCTTAGGATCTATGTTTCCATGAGAAGAACACATTAAAGAGTTGTGTAGGGCAGTATGGCCTTACCATTTCCAGGAGCAGATTCCTGAGAATCAATAATCTCCAGTGTTTACACAGCTTCTCCTCTGGAATTCAAGAAGAGCTGTTGGACAGGTGGATTAAGAATCAGCCCTGCTGTCTCTTTTCCATGCTTATTCTGAGGATGACACAGGAGACTTCAATGTGCAGGTCCAGCTGACTGGTATGAAATTAATTTAAAATTCAAAAAGTAAATTGGGGAAGAAAAAAAAAAAGCCTCTAAGAGTTCCATGGAAAATCAATTACACAGCACATGAAGGTGACGATGAGAACACTGCTCCACAAAAAGAGCAAAATTCCCTGCAATTCTAATCTCTTTTTCCTGCAATTTCCCTCCCATCCCTTGTGATGCTTTAAGAGATGGATGGCTTTCTTTCTCTAGTTTTAGATATGCTTATTGGGGCTGGAGGGTGGAGAGACCAAGAGAGAAAAGACTGTTTCAAAAAATGTAATTAAGGTAATATTACGATGTGAATTACATATTACATTTTGTTTAGAGCTATTATTGGCTGGAATGGCTCTGAAATTGAATTGTGCTGCAGATTCCTTGCTGATTTTACCCACGCTTGCTCATGGGCAGGGATTGAATTAGACCTGGGGAAGAGGAAAGTGTGCATGGAGGAGGGAATCCAGCTGGAAAGGAGGGCTCTCTAAGTAATTTCTTCCCATGCAGAATCTATCATCAGACACACAAAGAACCACATTAAAAATTACTCTAAACCCATCAAGCCAAACTGAGTGGATGTGTTCACCATGAGCTGGCATTTGGGGGCAGTGAGGATGTCTCTCTGTCCTTAGTCACATCTTCTCTGGTTAGTGGTCACTTGTGGAGGGGCTCGAGGGGTATTTGCTCCCCACAGAGTGTCTGAGGAAGGCAGAGGTGCTGTACAGCCACTAAAAGTTCTGACTTTCCCCTGCTTTCACTCAGGGCTGCTCTGAGATCAGTTTAATTGAGCAAAGAGCTCATCAGTCTCATCTCTGCTCACTCCCACACCCTGATGTCCTTCTGGAGCCAGGGATGGGCCAAAGGGTGACAGCATCCCCACCCAAGGGGTGTAGAAAGAAGAGGAATGTGAGAAATGCACTGCAAGGGCAGCAGGACAGAAGCTCCCAGGTTTCCTGTGGTGCTGTTGATTGTGGCCTCTCCCGTGTCTGATAAAGCTCCTATCTCTTTCCTCCAGTTGGGCCCCTATTTCTTATGCAACCTGTAGGAATGTGATAGCTTTGCATTAGCTCCTCTTAAATTGGTTGACACTGACATTCAGGTTCAGAAATTATGAGGAAGGGCAGGATGAGAGAGAGAGAGAGAGAAACACCCTGCCAGCACAGCCACAGTAATTCAGAAAATGAAAAAATTATGAGATGCTGCTGTGCAAGAAAGAGCCACAGCTGAGGGGTGGGGAAAGGCAGGTGAGAGGACACAGAGCTGTTGTGTGTTAACATTGGTGTCCTCGTTCTGCAATTCTTTGTTCCAGCATTCAGGTTTTTGTGCCTTTGTTCCCTTTTGCACCGAGGCATTGCCCTCTCCCACACTGCCCTGCTTTGGTGTCTCAGTTTTGAGAGATGAGGATGCTGCTGGCTGGGGGAGAAGTTTGCTGGGTGATCTGATGTGCTGGTGTGGTTTTGGCAGCTGACAGATGTGTCCTGGGAGGGCTGTGCCAGGGACAGGCTTTGGACGAGCTGCCATCTGCAAAGGCAGAGAGGGAAACTATTTCTTACCTGCTCCTTCCTTAAACCATCTCCCATCTGAATAAAGTGGGGGAATTAGAAGGGGATTATCTACCAGCAGGAGAGGTGTAATTCATTTCTGCCACTGTCCGTGTGTCAGGTTTGATTTTAATTTCAGATAATGTCAAAGCCAGATTAAAGCCCTATCATCTAGGTAGGAAAAGAGACTCATCCTTCCCCCTCACCTCCCTGAGCTGCCAGGACAGGGACTGCCATCTCTCCCACCCTTCAAACACTCCTGGGTCAGGCCATGCCATGAGGGCTCCTGCATGGGGGCTGGACTCTCTTCTCCATCTCCTTCCAGATCCTGTCCCTGCACACCAGAGCCCTCTGACCCTCCATAAATGATGCTTGTGTGGTGTCAGGGTGCTCTGTCTAGGGATAAGGAAATAGATCTGGGAGGCAGAGATGAAGTGTCAGCCCTGGACACTGGGAAAATGAGGTTCCAGTGCAGAAGAGTGTGAGAAAAGCAATGAGAGCTGAGGAGTGACTTGGTCAACCACTGAAGAACAAAGTGAAAACAACATTTGTAGAGCTCCCTGTTGTGCCTGGCTGTTCCCCAGTTCCCTTCCAGAGTAAGAAAGGGTTATTGGCTTCAGAGGTTTATTCCTGGCTCTGCCAGAGCCATACAGAAATTAGGAACACTTAGAATGGCATCATCAGATGAAAAAGACCCCTAAATGAGACACCCCTCTCTGTACATGACAGCTGATGAGAAGCAGTGTGCACAGAGGGTGTTTTACCTTTCTGGGAAGTCATTCTTGCGTGGTTTAATGTTATTCCTCCCTCAGCCTCTCCCTTGTGCACGCTGGGTCAGAGTCAGCTCTGCTGAGCTCCAGGAGCCTGCTCCAACTCCTGCTCCTGCTACCTCTGGCTCTCCAGGTTTGCAGGTTTGGGTCCTACAGAAATGAGCCTGTGGGCTGGGGTAAGGATGTTTTTAACTGCTTTGAGATCTTTGTCTGGAAGGAGTGGATGTGGCTGCTTATACTTTCTTCCCCGAGCGAACTCAGACACGTAATTCCTGCTTCTGCTCATGCAACATTTAAAGCCAAGTGCTTCTGACAAACAAGAGGGAAGATAGACTTTATTAAAAATAAAAATAAAATCTCTTGAGATCTGATCAGGCACTGATAACTTTTCCTGGGTTTTGCTAGTATTTTGTTCTGTTTCTCAGCTATCACAGGTGGCAGCAGTGAAGAAATGCTGCTCTGATATTGATATAACAATCCTGTACGTGCAGGTGGAGGGGTGATTTTGATGTTTATCATGACAATTAATGTGCTACTGCACTCTTTTTATTACAACTGTATTGAATCTGAGACAGAGCCAATCCAAACAACCGACTGGGCCTTCCCACTGAAAAAAAAATACTAAAAATATTATTATTTTGAAATATGATTTAAAAATAGTGAATATAAAGGAATGGCCCTTAACGTGCTTCTTCATCCTTTGTTTGCTCTCTCCATCCTTCCCCAGCTGAAATTCAGCAGTTGTTCCCATCTGTATCACGTGTACCAGCACAGCCCCAGCCTGGAGCAGGACACTGCCCTGGGGGAAGGTGATCACAACCTCATCACCTTGGTTTTATAAAATTCAGGTTTCAGAAACTGCAAATAATTTTTATTTTGCTGCATTCTACCATGTCTACACTGAGCTGTGACCTCAAAAGTGTGTCCTTGGGAAAAGGTCACTCTGCTTTTCCAAAGTACCAATTTGCACTGTGGCTTCCACGTCAGCTGTTGGCAACATTGACGATCCATGGAACAACTCCCACATCCCACACAGTATGGGGGGTCATAAAGCAAAAGGAGTGATGTGAATAAGGTCAAATTTGGTTCATCTAGCCCAGCTAGTATGAGATTTGCATGCCTCACTGCAGGATCTCAAAGAAACCTGAATCCAGCTCAATTTTTTTCTAAAAAATCATCATGTTTTGTCTCACAAGTACCAGCAAAATCATATGTGCCTGCCTAACTCTGCCTAGCCTGGCTGCTGGATGTCCCAAAGCAATGGGAGAAGAGAACACCATGGATGGAGGATGTGGCTGGGTGGATTGTTCCTGAAGAAGATAAATTTTATGCCTCAGAGCTCTGCATAAATCCAAGATTTTGAGGATTTAGGTGCTGGAGAGACCTAAAGCCTAGGATTGGAAATAGCTGGTGGTGGCTGCTTGGATGCCTCTCAGTGCTGGCGAGAAGCTGGGTGTGCCTCAGGCTGGCATTTCCTATGCTTCCACAGGGATGAGGGCTCCAGGATCCCCCTAAATCTCTACAAGGCCTTTGGTACCATGCTGAGAGTGCAGGCAGTGGATGAATTCACAGCACCATACAGCCAGCGCCACTGGACTGTGTTTTGGGGCACATCCCTCCAAACTGGGGCCTGGGGGATGGCACTGCTGGGTGAAATGCTCAGCAATGGCTCAGTCACAGCTGGTGAAAGGTCTGCGATGCACAGCTTGGTCAAAGAGAGGAGCCCGGTGGTAACTGAGTTATCCAGGGGTGAGCAAAAGCCTGTCATGAGCCAACATATCAGATGTGTGTGTGAAAAAATCCCTCGTGTGCCATAAATCTGTCAGCTCTCAGGGAGGCAAAACAAAACTAAGTAATCCCCCTGGTCTGATTTAAACCCGGGCTTGTCTCTCAAACAAAACCCTAATGGCTCGCAGCCACGGGGGATGGGGGAAACTGAGGCACAGCCAATCCCAGCCTCCACCCCTGCCCTCCAGTGTTGTTATCCTGCACGGCTGCGGGAGCAGAGATACACAGAGGAGCGCTGGGAAATGTTCCTATTGATCGGAAATGAATAATTATCACCCGCTCCTGTTCCAGGGCCTCGCGGTGAGCGGAAGAGCGGAAGCACTAAGCGGGATTAATAACTACTTTTCATTACTTTTAATGCAAACTATTGATTTTAAAGTGTTGTAGGGTATGACAGTTTATTACAATAAGACAATAAAACAGACTATATGAAATAATTGAGAATAATCTCTTCCCTTTTCCTGCACGACACAAGGACATTATGTTCTGTGCATGTGGAGACATTTATGGCAAACTCTATCCAGCGATGGCAGCTTAAGCACTCCATAAAACAGCACTTTGGAGCTGGAGTATTATAAATAATAGGCAATAAAACTGGTAAATGGGGCTTTAATTTGATTCCATTATGTCACCGAATGACAGGAAGGAGGGGGCAGAGCAGGGAGGGGAGGCCACGCCGAGCTCTGTTTGGGAGCCCTGGATGCTCTGTGGTGGAACAGACCCCAGCGGTGCAAGAGGGCCAGGCCGTGCCAGCCCCTGCCCAGCCGTGGGCTAGATCCTGCCAGGTGACACCCAGAGAGTCCCTGCAGGGCTCCTTGCTGCAGCCAGCGCTGGAGTGGCAGCAGGGACACTGCTGTCACAGGGCTGAAGCATGGTCAGGTCCCCGTTAAACCAGTATTTGGGGTACTATCCCAAAACCTCCACGCTGCTGCCAGGTCTCTGACTGCAGGTGCTCCCTTTCTCTGTGCTCCCTGCCCCAAATTGACCAGTGCTGCCCTTCCCAGCCCCAGCTCTGCTGAGCACAGCGACCCTGGGAGGTTCCTGCACAACTTTCACTGTTCTCAGCACAAACTCTCCTCTGGAACAGCAGCTGCCTGCCAAGGACTGGGGTACACTTGGTCATCAGGCTCAAATCAAGTACACCCCAAAGGGTGCTCAGAAATGACCGCCAGGAAGAGATGGATTTTATTCCTCATCACACCAGAAAATCCTGTGTGAGGAGGGGTCTCTGCAAAGCCCCTGGAGAAACCACTGTGCACCATCACTGCTTCCCAGCAGGAATGCCCCTGGCACAGAGGGTGGTACTTGGGATGGGCTGGGGGTGTAGGGGACCAGAACAGACCACACAGCCCCTGGCTCAGGGCTCGGGGCTCCCTCCGGAGTGCTCAGACAAGGCCATTACCCACTGATGGCTTTGCAGGGCCAGCGGCTTGTGAAACGAGCTGGGACTCCCAGCCCAGTGCTTTCCACTGGAAAGCTGTTCCTGCTAATTGGGCTCCTCCTCGTCAAGCTTGGGGAGTGAATGTACCCCAGGGATCGAGGGCCAAATGTGGAGAAGGGCCTGAGGAAGGCCTGGACCTGTTTCAATGCCCTGTTGCTTGCTTCCCTCCTGCCCAACAGGTCATGTGTCAGGTCTTGTGCTGTCTCCATACCCTCTGCTCACCCTCACCCCTCACACTGCCTAAAAACACCTCAAAAAAAGGGCTCAAAGGCTCTGGTACAGAAAAGCACCTGGGCAGGGGCTGACCTTGATGGACAGTTGGGTCTTTTCCACTCCCTCAGGTCTTTATGGACCCAGGAGGATCCAAAAGGTGAGAGAGGAGGCAGCTCATCATATCCCTGTGCCTGGAGTGTGAAATGAGGCTGGTCAAGACCTACGTGGACCTTCCATGGCCTGGTGGGATCATTCTAAATTGCTGTGCACTGGCCCAATTAATGTGAAATTGGAAAGGACTGGAGATAGTGAGCAGCCAGGACCTGGAGACCACAGGTGGGATGGTCACATCTGCCCTGAGCTCACTCATGCAGATGTAGCACTGGGGGCTGCCACCTGCATTTTGCAGCCCTGAGGAGCTCCACCAGGACAGTGGTCCCCTGGAGATGTGCTGTAGCATCTCCCCTCCTTCCCACCCATCCTGTCCCCCTCCCAGACGGGTTTGCAGTGGCCCCAGCTCCCCAAACACATCATTACTGCTGTCAGGAATTTTGCACAGTGAGAGAGAAGCGAGGCAGTGCTACTTGTTCACTTTGTTTTCAGTTCCAAAAGCCCAGCTCTTCCCAGATTCTTCTGCAGAGAATCTTGGTGTCCCTTGAGCTTTTCCAGCCTCTTCCCTAAGCATATAATCAGGGCTGTTTTAAGAGAGGGAATTACACACACAGCAGAGCAGAGACGCCCCATTGAAGCTATTCAGAGCTGCTCTGTACCCAAAATAAGCAGCACAAGGGGAAGCACTGAACTAACTTTGCTGCACGTGCTCTGGAGGCAAGAAGGAGCTTTGGGCTCTGGATTTTAACAGGCTTTTCTTTTGGTCCTTGAATTCTGATTGCATCAAGATGTGCATATCCCATTCCATGGCTCTGAACACTGCTGATATTATAGAATCATGGAATATTGGCTTGTTGCACTCTAGGTAACAAATCTGATTTTTGTGGACAGCAGGATCATTAAGGTTGGAAATGATGATTAAGATCATCAAGTCCAGCTGTAGACAAGTCCACCCAGGGCCAGCAGCTTGGCATGGAGGAGACAGACTGCAAGCAGGGCAAGGGAGCAAAAGCAATGGGAGAGAAGCAGCTGCTGGCTGGGACTTGTCAGAGGAAAGACTTTGCAGTGTATGAGGGAAGGTTGGACATGGGAAAGAGACCTGCCAGAACAGGAGGACACAGTTCATTCTTGGTGCAGGTCCAGGGAAATGACATCCAGGATTAACTGGGGTCTGCAAGAAAGGGGAGAAGACAGGGACAGCCAGGAGAAGGGGTGGAGGGGAGCAAGCTGGCTTTGGGGAGAGGTGGAAGAGGGGCAGTGGGACAGACACAAGATGGTCTGTGTGGAGTGACTGCTGCCTCTACTAGGAGCCCTCCTGTGTTGTTGCAGGGGGCTCTGGTGAGGATGAGCAGCTGGTGCTGCTCCTGCTGGGTGTGAGGTTGCCAGGGCAACCAGCAGCATCCCAGGAGGAAGAGGAGGAAGAGGAGGAAGAGCAGACCAGCCTGTCCCACCATGGGGTTGAGCAGGGAGAGTTTTGTGTCAGGAGAGAAAAGAGCAGCATGAACCCCATGGCACTGAGGGTGTGCAGTGCCCACTGCCCCCTGACCACAGAGGAGGCCTGGTCCAGCTCTCCTCCTTGATCAACCACCCCAGTTTAATTTCCATTACACCTGAACATCTTAATATTACCCCAAACTATGCACTTTCCTGCTCCAGAGGGGCACCCATGAAAAAAATTATTATTTGGAGACATCCATGCACTGGGAGAGCTGATGAGGAAGAAACACCCTGCTCCGGGTTATTCCATTTTATTTTCATTCTTCTGGTACCCAAGAAAGGGCTACAGAGGGGATAGAGATTTCTTCACATCCTTTTGTCTGAGTAGTAAATCTGCCAGCTAAAGTGTTTCAGGAAATAAAGGGTGATATGCTCTGAATGCACAAACTCCTGCACACATGCAGCTACTCATTTCAGTGCTTGGGGAAATTGGTTTCGTTTCCTAATGGAATATCTGTACCTAGGCCCAGAACTGGCTTTCCACACCTTTTTCCAGTGCAGCCCTGTCATACACCTGGAGGAATTAAGCAGTCTCCTGCAATTACATGACTAATGAGGGGAATTGATTAATGAGATGGGGTCAGGTAGCTGCTGTGTGGGGCAGGAGAGGCTGAGCATGACCCCACCATGGGATAAAGCCCCGGGGAAGGACCCGGGTGGACACGAGGAGCTTTGCAAAGTGGAAGGTGAGACAGAGAGAGACACTTTGCCAGGAGGCTCAGCCAGACTCTCTATCTGAGAAATCAAGCTGTGAAAGCAGTGAGAAGCAGGTGTGAATGGTTTTCTGCCTGCCTCAGGATGGGGTTGGGATGGAAAGCTGGGGTGATGCGGAGGAAGAGATATTTTTGCATTTAATGTCTCTCTCTGCGCTGGCTCCAGGCCACCCAGGCTGAACACTCACAGTTTGTGCTGAAGTGTTGGAGAACTGAAAGGGCCTGAGGCTGTGCTGGCTGGTCCCTGGCATCTTGCATTTCAAATGCCTTCAAAATGATGGATTTGATGCTTCTCCTTTTATTTATTACATTTAAAGCAGTTTTGCCAGGGGCGTAGCTCTAGAGAACAGGCAACTTACTTTCCTGAGGGTCCGAGGAGCTGAGCATGAGCTGCAGGCACGGCGAGGGCAGGAGGCCACCGCCATGGAGCTGGGCTGAGATTTGGGAGCAGAGAGGGGCTGGGGAAGGCTGGGCTGGGAGGAAGAGTGTGCCGGCCTGGCTGAGGAGCAGGAGGAAGCAGGGAGTGTGATTCACTTGCTGTGCTCCCCTCCTGCCAGCCGGGCAGTTTTTATCAACGCGAGGCAGCTGTAAATGTTCTCTCAGCAGCAGGGACCTGGGAGCTGAGAGTGCAGCTCAGCTGAGTGTGTTATTGGATTATCAGCTGATTAGAGCTGTTAAGAGCCCACTCTTGAATAATCAACATGGTGCTTTTTGGCTGCTGGGTACCAGTGGGAGGGGAAGGAGGCAGTGCAGAGCCTGGCTGATGTTGATTCATGAAGGAGCCCTCGTGCTGCCATCAGCAAGTCCTGCTTGCTGGGGAGCTGGGGTGCCCCACCTGCCCCACACCCCATCTGTGCAAGCTCCACAGGGGTTCCTCCTCGTCCCCTGGCTCAGGTTTCAATCCACAGGGGTAGGATCTGGAGAGCCTTGGCCACCTGGGGAGATGCCCCTGCAGCCTGGAGGTGTGCTGGTACTTGTGGTATGCCTGATCAACCCGTACCCAGCATGGTGGAGATGGGCTGTGTGCTTGTGGTCCTGCAGAAGTGGGGTGGGGTGTGGGGGTCCAGGTCTTGCATGTGGTGATGGAAGAGCTGAATCCCTGCACTGGCTGATATAGTGGGTGGGGATGTGGGTGTCCCATTGCAAAAGGCGCTCACTAGCCAGGGTAAGGGGCAGGGAGGCTTTTCCAGTGGAATAAGAGAGGTCAGAAGCTTAGAAGGAGCTTGCAGTGATGCACTGGAGTGGATTCCTATTGAGATAAGGCAAGACAGAGGCCCAGGGATGGAGCTTAGTTAGCAGAGATTATGCTGGGAGCATTTTAAATGATGAAAACACAATGTTCCCTTTCCTCTGCCTCTCCTTTGTACTGACTACAGTAGCATTTGGGCGATAGACAGAGCAGCAGCAATGTGCCTGCTGGCCCTTCTTTCTCTTTCTTTTCCCCTTCTCTCTACTTTTAAAGCTTGGTTTGGCCTGCTGCTGAGTCACAGTTTCCCCTGGAGAAGCTTCCTGCAGCCCCCCTGCAGCAGGAGTCATCTTGCTCTCCTTTGATGTGGACTTTTTGCTCCCTGGAGCTGAGTTCTTCTGGTGGTCTTTGACTTGGATGCCACAATCCAACAGTAACTTCAGGAGCCACATTCCTCCTGTCAGTCACAATGTTCCTGTCCCCAGTAAAATCAATGGTCTGACACTGCTGTGAGGGGAGAATTTGATATTACAAGGAATAATAAATCACAGGCATATTGACTGTACCCTGATATTCAGGGGTCCTGAGTGATAAAGACAGAATATCCCTCCCTGCAGACCCTCCTCTGCTCTCTGTGCCTCTGAGCTCCAGGACATATTTCCTGTGGGATATATTTATTGAGTTTCAGAGGAGTGAAAACCAAATGTGTTCCAGGCTGTAAGGAACCGGTCTCAAGTTCCTGTACAAAAAGGGTTTGAAGGAGAAAGAGTTTAACAAGAGTATGGGATAAGGGAGAAGAAAAGAAGCCATGCATTAGAATAACATGATTTATACATGTACAGAGTGATTCAGGGAAGAGAACGTGTCCTAATTAGAACTTGCAACCTGCCAAAGAAGGCTCAGACTGAAGACTTCTGCCTCTAGGTTTCTTAGTAATTAGTAATTCTGTAATTACAGAATGGTTTGAGGTTGGAAGGGAACTTAAAGCTCATCCAGTTCCACCCTGTGCCACGGGCAGGGACACCTTCCACTATCCCAGGCTGCTCCAAGCCTTGTCTGGCCTTGCCTTGGACACTGCCAGGGATGGGGTTATTGCTCCTAATAGCCTGATCCTTCTGCTTTTCTGCAGTGGTGCCCAGTGACAGAACAGGGAGTAATGGACTTTCACTACAATATAGAAGTTCCACCTCAACCTGAGGAAGAATTTCCTTCCATGGAGGGTGGTAGAGCTCTGGAACAGCTGCCCAGGGAGGTCGAGGCTCCTGCTCTGGAGAGACTCCAGACTCACCTGGACTCACTCCTGAGTCACCTGTTCCAGGTGACCCTGCCTTGGCAGGGGGTTGGACGGGGTCATCTTCTAACCTGAATGGTTCTGTGATTCTACACAGAAGGACAACAGAAAATCTCCCTCAGCTGAGCCTCAGCCAGTGCCCATCTTCATTCTCCAAGGTCCATGAGCAGGCACTCCTCCACAGGAACAGCCAGTCACAGTCACAGCCCTCCCCACACGAGCCCTGCACCGGGCCCAGGGAGGCAAAGGAGGATCTGGCTGTGCTGCTCAGGAAGAGGGACCCTTTCCATTATACAATAATTAAATTGCCTGTAATTATGTTCTTGACAGTGAAATACAGGCAGTAAATGATCCTAACATTCCATGCTCCTTCCCTCTTCCCAGGACTCCCCCCAGCGGCCCCTCCCCTCTAAATGCTGAATTATTTTACAGTTGATAGTTCCTTAGATTTGCCGACCTTTAAAAACTGAACACTACATGCCTGTTGAATTTTAATCAATTTATTTTTTTCAACTGGAAATGTCAGACTTCTGTACGGAATTACTTGGTGCTGGCTGATGTGACAAAGACTCAAAGTTCAGCATCTGAAGCCGTGGAGGAGCAGCGCCTTGCGTGCATTAGCACAGATAATTTGCAGGATGTGAAAATGAGCGCAGGAGTGAGGGAGCATATATTTTTCATTAGCTTTGGTTTAGAGGGTTCAGGAACCTGCATTTATTTCATCCGGCGAACTCTGGCCTCATTAAATCCGGACGGTGGCTGGTAATGACTGGAAGTAAGAAGCTGCGAAGGCCACTAAAGGGCAGGAGGTAAAGCGAGGTCAGAGGGGAGGTGCAGAGGGGATCTTGGTGGGAGAGCTCTGCTGTGCCCACTCTGTGGTAGCCAGCATGGCACAGGAGTTGCCCAAACCATTCCCAGCCTCCCCTGGCCCAGTTCATTACAGCCACACACTGCACTCTGGCCCTGAAGAGCCCAGCAAAGGCTTCACCCGCTGTGCCAGCCTTTCCCTGCTGAAGGACATTAACCCTCTCATTAGCACTACCTGGAAGGATTGCACATTCCCCAGCTGGAGCAGAGCCCACCTGCAAAGCAGGGAAGAAGCTGAATTGTAAACACGGTCCTGCAGCCTGAGTGCTGCTGCTGGGGAACCTGTGGCAGAGAGTGTGCACCAGTGAGGAGCCTTCTTGTCTCTGCTGGGGTTTGCTGCTTTTCATCCTGACTTTGGCATCACATTTGTGAGCTGCAGCAATGCTGGGGGTTCTCTGCCTCCTTGCTGAGGAGAATTTCTCTCCTATCACTGGCTGGGACACTCCACATCAGTCCTGTCCTGTGCTACATACTTCCCCACTCTCAGTCATTCAGGCATAAGTTATCACCTTCTGGCTTCCTTCTGTCAGCAGTCTCTGGTGTTTCCCTTCAGTGCTAGAGTCTGCTCCAACCCTGGGCCATGACAGCCCCAGAAACATGTTTCTGTCCTATTAAAATTTAATTCCTCCTTTGGAATAGAGACTTCTCATCACACACAACCAGATGGATAAATGTTTGCTAAGGTGACAAGGATTGAGTATATTTAATCTTCCTTCCTTCTCTTTAAAAAACTGTGCCCGTCGTTGCCTCTTGGCACAGGTACATTAAAATCAATAATGAACCTTACAAACTGATCTGTGATAAAATATGGTCTATCCTCCTCCACTGAACTGTAATAAGCAGCTTTTTCAAACCCATGCACGTATTTGTGTGCAGCAGAAGTGATGTGATGGCTGTGTGTTGGTTCAAGGAGAGCTCCAGGAGGCTCCAAGGATTGAGGTGCCTCAAACCCAAGTGTCCTTCCAGTGGTACAAACCAGCTGTAGTTAGAAATGCACTTGGAAACTGCCTGACCTAAAGGGCCATTCCTTATTTATCTTAATCTTAGACCTTCTCTGAAGCTTTGCTCTGTGAGGTAGGGCCCAAGGAGCCTTTGGTGTGACACAGCACCACAGATCCTTTATTATGACTTCATTTCCCTGAAATGGACTTTAATTGGAAAATGCTTGTGGGTGGACATCGGTTCTTTCCAATGGGGGATGAACCAGCTTAGATGAGTTCATAACTGGAGCAGGACAAGTCTAATGGACAAGGATGCAGAAAGGAGTTGAGGTGGGACACAGGACTGTCACCCAAAGAGTGCCTGAGGTGTGATTGGCACCAGCCTTGCTCTGAAGCAGGTGGAGGCATACCTGAACCTACACTTATCTTGTCTTAGATGACTCTGCTCATCACAAATACATTGACTCATCTGAGGGAATGTGTTCTTTGTGCTTCTCCTCTCGCTTCAGCCCATAAAATTTCAAGATCTCATTTTTGCCCTGAAGAAGACAAAAAAAATTCTTTGAATTTTGAGTTTTGCAAGAAAGGGAACCATCCCTGCTGTGTAGCTTTTCTTTATTTAGCTTAGAGGTCCTGC
The DNA here is from genome assembly GCA_013400175.1 of Phainopepla nitens. Lineage (NCBI taxonomy): Eukaryota > Metazoa > Chordata > Aves > Passeriformes > Bombycillidae > Phainopepla > Phainopepla nitens. The sequence continues at coordinate 778,210 of VXBQ01008274.1, forward strand.
ATCTCAAATCCTCCTGTACGAAAAGCCCTCAGAGAAGACAGATCCTATGGAAAGCAGCCCAGCCCAGGCTTACTAACTATTCATCAGCCTCCCCTTTAAAGGAGGCAAATGTTATTATTCCCTTTGCCAAAAGGGAGTGTGAACACATCTGCTGCTCCACCCACCCTCTTGGCACCCCCTCCCAGTGCAAACTCCCACAGCTCACCCTCTGTCACAGCTCCACAGCCAGGACAGGAGCCTGTGTTTAAGCGAGGTGTTGCTCTTCATCCCACAGCCCTCTCAGTCGCTGGGATGGGCCCCTACCCTGCCCTTTGTTTCAGGTTAAGCAAATGTCAGCCTCATTTGGAGGTTTCTCACCCCCCTGGCTGTGCTGCAGACATTTGTGGTCCTCTCTCAGCTGCAGGACTCTTGACATTTACATCCCAGCCAGGCAGGAGGTAATTGTGGTTCCATCACATTTTGCTAATCACCAGTTATGTCCAGCTTCAGAAACGAGCTCAGGTGGCCAAAGTTTCTTTTCCTCATTCCTCTCTCATATTATCACATCCTGATCTACTCCTGCCTGGTCCTCCACCCTCCCACCCCACCGTTTATCTACCTGTGGTCATTTGATGGAATACAAATTAAAATTTAAAATCGCAAATTTTGTAGAGAAGATTAGAATAGCCTGAATTTCCTTCTTCTCCATGCATGATCATCCCTCTCAACTCTCCCCACCCATTCTGAGCCAGCGGGGATGATGCAAAAACCTACTGGCAGAGCTGCTGATGAGGAAAGTCTGAGTTTGGGATCTGCCCTGCTCACCTGGGAGACCCTGGGACCTGCTGGGTGTCAGGGGTGGGGTAAACTCAATAAAGAAGGCAGGTTCTGCCCATTGCATTTTTCTAGTCCAAACACAACACCAAACCATAAAAAGGACCTGGCATTTCTCCCTGCTGGAGAACCTCCTGCAAATGGGGCTGTTTGACAAGCAGATGGATTAGGTGGCATCTGGAAGTCCTGTTCGCCCCCAGTTTTCTGTGATTCTGCAAGGCTGGCATTTAGGGATCAGATCAAGACTGAAACAGTGGCATCTACGAATCACAAACTTAATTCAGATTTGAAAATGAGTTTTGACCAGGGCTATTGATTCCCCTCTTTGTTTTGCTTTGCCGGTGCGTATGCATAAGTGTGTGTTTGCAATTTTAACCTGAAAGACAGAAAGGCACCACTCCCTCCTCTTCCTGACTCCTGTGTGCCTCCCCTTTGAAGCCCCAATAAGGGACTTCATTAAAAAAAAGCAAACTGCAGCAGTCAGGAAGTGCAAGGGGAGGAGAAATCAGAAGAACTGATGAGGATAGCAAGTGTTTGAGAGCTGAAGAAGAGGAGGAGCTGTGGCAGATGTTGCCAGCTGTTGCTCGGTGCGTGGGTGTCACATCAGCCCCTACAGAGGAGAACAAGCCCACAGATTAAGTCTTTGTGCTGTGACCCTGCTGCTGCTGTCCTGTCCTGTTTTAGCTGACACCTCTCCCGAGGCTCCTGTCTGTCTGTCTGTCCATAATCCCACCCATCTGTAGGTCCTGGCTGCTCCGTTCCGTGCTCTGGCCCTCGCTGCTGTGTCCAGTGCCTGCCAGCCAGCTGTGAACAACTGGGGAAAGACATCTTTATTCATAGGACTGAAGCCCTCTAAAATCGTGAAATCAATCCAGTCTCTATTTTGTGTATAAAAAGAAAAAAAAAATCAACTTGTTTTATAGCCTCTCTCTTTTCCCTCTTTCAAATTTGCTTGTTTTCCTGGAATGACACTTTGTTCTGTCATCAGAAAGGGTTTGCTGACGTATCTTTTTTCTTCTCCATATTCCACTGTTCCCTGTGTAAGTTGTGTTTTACCAGCCTCCAGAAGGTTTTCTCTGAGCTGTCAGGATATTCTGAAGCTCCCCCATGCAGAAGCAAATTTCACCTCACACCCCAGCCTTGCCTATCATGCAAAAGTCACATGAATCCTTCTGATGCCTTCCTTCCTCTTCTTCTTCCATTTGACCAAAGAACACTAGTAAAATATTAAATTATTAATGTATTAGTAAAATATAGACCATTATTATATTAGGGAAATAGAGAATATTAGTTTTAAAAGAAACAGGTTCTATAGGCAGAAGCAAAAGGCCAGCTGTCCATCTAACCTTAAATCTACCCTGTATTTAAACTTGTTATTCCATCTTTATTCTTTCAGTCACTGAATATTTTCTCCCTAGGACTTTCACCTTATCCTGTATCTAACACTGGAATTGTTGAGTGTGGACTGGTAGCAGAGGAGACTGTATTGTAGGACAGTTGTTTCATTTTGTGCAGGCAGTGATCTTTTCTCTTCTGATCTGTGCTGGCTCCTCCGTGACCCCTTTGCTCCAACTTTTATTTCTGCTCCTGCTTTCAAAAGTCAGCAGAAAAAAGTGAAAATCCCACAGCCCTTGTCGTTCCAAAGGTGTGACCCTCCCTCCACAAACTCCCCAGCAGCCATTCCACCACATGCAAATTTTTACAGCCTATCAATAGAACAATCTCGAGGCCAAATGGAAATTGAGCAGCTGCTTAAATTGCTTGAGGGGAAAGAAGGCCAGTCAAAGAGAGTTATTATTATTATTTTAAACATTCAAATGAATGACCCAATCGATTTCAGGCCTCTTTATTCTGTAAGCCTTCGCCAGGAATCCCTGAGCACTCCAGCTGCAGGACTGGCAGCTCTGCCTTGGATTATTCTGAGCACAGCTGAAGACCCACTTCTCACCCCCCCATGTGCCTCCAGCCCCTCTGGGGTTGTCATTTCGCCAGACTCCTGTCCCTCCCAGGCCACAGCACTCAGAGTATTTCAGCAGACAAATGTATTTCCCTGAAAATCCCTCTGCACTGGTTACAAGGGGAAGAGTCCTGGGAGACTTTCCCTCTCCTCAGGGCAGAGTGCAGGGTGAGTCCTTATCACACCCATGGGGCCATAAAAACCTTTTGTGGGAAGGGGCAGAAACGAGGAGGTCACCAGAGGGGCTTCTCTTCAGCCCATGACAGCACAGTAATCTGAGTGTTGCTGTGTCCAATATTGGCTTTGCATAATGTGATTAACTGATGGATTTTCAGAGTGTGTGACCAGCAGTGCACTGGACTGCAGTGCATTTCCACTCTGAAGACTCTAACTAGAGACCCTCAGATTAATTTTAGTAATCAATACTCCGACTGGAACAAGGCTAAGCCAGCCACACGTTTCTTTCAAAGCCACATGTGCCATTTCTCATCTTTATTCTCCTTCTCATTTCCTTGACCACTGACCTCTCCAGCAGCAATCAGCCTCTCTGGCCCTGTCATTATCCTTGCTGTAATGATGAAATAATAGCTCACTGCCTCCAGCCTGCCATCAGGATGGTCCTGAGTGCAGATGGCCTGGTGTGCTCTCCAAGCCAGGGGAAGTGCCAGGGGATGCATCACTGCCTGCAGGAGCATCCGCAGCTTCAGTGGTCCAGCTCAAATGTCCTTCCTCAGTGGCACTTCTGCACAGCCCTCAGGGACACAGCTGCCAGCAGCCAGGGTTCCAGAAGCCCTGTGAGAGTACAACTCCATTCCTTCCCTCAGTACCCCGCAGAAATGTCACTCTGAGTGGGTTTATTGAATGCGCTTATTGTGTTTATTTATTACTTTTTTGATCAGGAGACTCTTGGGATTCATGCCCTGCCCTTGGGAAAAGTGCTTTTTGTCTCTGTGCATCTGTTTACCTGTGTTATCTTCTCCGTGTGTGTGTGTGTGTGTCTTATTAGCGCTGACTGCAAACTTCATTAAGACTGAGGTTGTCTCCTGGAAATATTTGCATAACACTCAGCTGGAAGAGACACCCACAGCTGTGTGAGTGACTGCACAGGCTGCAAGAGCAGGGCGCTGCAGGGCATCACACACTGTCCTCCCTCCTCAACAGGGCCTTTCTGCAGAGTTCAGCACCTGCAAGTACTTCACTTCCACCTGAAATGACCTCGTTTGCACCTGAAATGACCTTGTTTCCACCTGGAAGGACCTCGTTTCCACCTGTTTCCAGACTCCATAAAGCTGGCAGCTCCTTCGAAACTCAAACTAACTTCCCTGCTCACCCACCTCTTGTTTGTTTGTTATTTTAATCTTCCTCCCCGTGAGGAGAAAGCGCTGATTGACAGCTTAACTGTTTCAAATCAATAGAAAGAACACTTGGAGATTAAAGCAATTTAAACAAGGTGTTTATGTGGAGCTAAAACTGCACTTGAAGGAAGCAAGCGCAGGAGCTGAAGGAAGTGGGTCAGGCACAGACACAGGGAACCTGCCCGAGCAGAGGTAAGATTACAGCAATAGGCTGGGATGGCTTTTCATCACAAAGAGATCACTGCTTTCCATAAAGGAGGCCTAATCTCGAAATTGCTTCAGCTTTCGACTGATTGTTCCATCGATTTAGACACGCGGGTCCTGCCCCTCCTTCCATCGGCGTGCTCTAATCTCTGGCACATCTCTCCCGCTCGGGCTGGGATGCGCTGTTTGTGTCACCGGGCTGCGGAGACACTCCTGGCTGCCCCTCAGAGCTGTGCCCTGGTGCCCAGGCTTGCTGGGCTGCAGGGCAGAGGCAAAGCCCGGCAGTGCTGTGCCTCCCGCCTCTGGCTCATCAGGTACCTCGGGGGCAGCTTTGAAACCACTGCAAAGCTCCCATTACATTTTTTTAATCAATGCAAAGGCCCTGTCCCCTTGCTAAATTGCTTGATCTCCTCCCCTTCCCAGGCTTTTAGGTAATTGCTGTAGATGAGCACTACTGTGTAGCGAGGATAGCTGAGCCAGGGCTATTGATCAATCCAAATGTGCTGTTGGCGTGGTTTAGAGGAGCTTCACTAACGCACCCCAGGGGCAGATCGGGTTTTTCACTCCAATCAAGCACATCTCATGTTCTTAGGGCTTTTCATAGCCCTAATGAGCTGGTAACTGAACCCAGCCTTCCCTGACACCCACTGGGTGATGGCAATAATTTGGGAAATGCCAAACTTTCTCCAGTGATCACAGGAAAAGACCAGACGGTTGGTTTGCTTTATGTGCTTGATTTTTGGGCAGCTGAAGCTGGAGGGGAGGGACCCCATGGGAGAGCAGCACCGTGTGAAGGTGAGGGGTCAGTTCTACAGGCACTGAGGATGTCACCCTGTGTGGAAACAATCCTGCAGAGGATACACAGCCTGCTCCACAGAGCTGGAACTGGAGAGAGAACAGGTGCTTGAGGAAGCTCAGGGTCAAGAACAGGAAAACCTCTAATTACAATGTTCAAACCTCCACTAAATCTGCAGGTGTGGATCAGCAAAGCCCCTGGCCTCCCATCCAAACACAAAGGATGACAGCTTTTGGGGCCACCACAGAAGTCCTCAAGGCAGTTTTAACCAGGCTGCCATGGAGCAATTCCCTATTTCTGTCAGTCTCAGGGAGGTAAGGTCAGGTCCCAGTCCCAAGTAAGGACGTGAGAGAAGTGTGAGTGGTAAATTATTGTTTTCTTTCTGTGTCCCCAGGAGCATGCAGGGGGGTTCTGCCTCTCTGGCTTCACAAGAGCATCAGGTGGAAACACCTGCTGCTTTGGTGGGGTAACTGAGCTGTTTTGAAGGCCACCACAGCACTGCTGTACCCTCCTTCCAAGCATTTATTATCTTGGTGACAGGTGACTAGCTGACAGAATGACTCAGGTGGTGCCACAAGAGCTGTCACAGCTCTGTGCAGTCACTTTGCCTGACAAGGCAAGGCCCATCTTCCTGGGGGATGTGGTGTTTGCTCTCAGGCTGTGTCACTTGCGAGCTCCATGTCAAGACTTTCAGCTGCCCTGTCCTGTGCTCTAGGCAATGCTCTGGGGCACAGCCAGCAAAGCTCCTGGGCCTTACAGGAGTGTGGGTGAGTGCATTTATCTTGGTATGGGACCTGAGCAGGGCTAGGTTGGAGCAACCTGGCCTGGTGGAAGGTGTCCCTGCCCACGGCAGGGGCTGGAACGAGCTGGTTTTTAAGGGCCCTTCCAATCCAGACTGGTGTATGGTTCTATGCCTCAGGTAACTGGAAGGGTTTGCAAGAGTTCAGGTTCCTCCTGCCACAGATACAAAGAGCTTTGCTGTGTTGTGAGTGTCGTGGCTGATCTCTGAGTCAGGGATCACCATAATTACTGTGCACAGCATCACTTGGAATATGTTTTGCTGGAAGTCCCTCCTGGTGCCTGACCTATGCCTTTGAAATGCACAGCTTGCTCTGTAGAGAGGTGACAGTAGCCTCTGTGTGCAGGGGCAGGACTTTTGGAGATGATTAATTATAAGGAGCTTTATTTAACCAGAGGCTGGAGGTCTGAGCAGGGTATTGGTTGCTGTGCAGAGTCCAGAGTCACCCAGGCACTGACAGGGACTCACAAGCTGTGAAACACAGCCCTAGCATGGGCTGTCACTGGTGGAAGGTCTCCAGCTGAACCAGTGCCAACTTGGGCTCCTGCCACGCCGGGTCCAGCCTGCAGCTCCTCTCTGCTGTGCAGATGGGCTGCATGGGGACTCTGGGTGCACACAAGCACAGCTTGTGGGTTCACACACTCCACCAGGCTGACACGGGGACCCTGGGGCTGCAGATCCTCCCACCTGCAGCAGCACTGGGAGCCGGCAGCCAGTGCCATCCAAATCCACCCAGGACGGGGAGATACGCTCCTGGAAAGTTGGCTCTGCCCCAAACACCCTGCTTCTCCTTTGCTGGCAGTTGTTGGCCATGCACGTTGCACAGAGGGCAGGGGAACTTTGCAAGGAAACAGCGAAAATTTGGGATTAGTTCAGCATCAGCAGATCTTCTGAAAAACCACCTGTGGGCTATTCCCTTTGAAACGGGCTAGGAGCCCGCTGGAAGTGGGGAATGCATTGCATTTGCAGCTTTTACCCCCTTCCCTGAGACATGCATTGCAAATGCTGGGCCTGTGCCATCCCTCCCTGCCCACCCGGAGCAGGAGCACATCCATTATGTGCCAGCTGACAGATTCAGCAGTGACAGATTAGCTGAGCTGGAGAAAGGCCATTTAGACCCTGGCATGCTGGCAGGACAGTCCAACATCCGGCACAGGAGCACGCAGAGCAGGGAGGTGCGTGCTCCTCTGAGTGTCTCAGTGCAGCCAGAAAAGCCACAGAAGCAAGAAGGGCCATTCAAGCCATGGGGATGGATAAAAGATGTTTTACTACAGGTCCTGAGCTGGCTGCTCCTGCCTAAGGCCTTTTGGGTGGCTTGAAGGGTAGTCTCCCACCTGGGAAATGCTCTCCAGCACATTTTCACTCTTGGCATCCATCCGTGACTCCCTATGAGCACAGGCAGTGGCACAGCAAGTTTTCAGCCATGTGGAGCAGGAGGGGACTCGCGGGAGCCCCTTCCCCACATCCCCCATACTGGCAAAGGCTTCCACATGGGATGGAGAAGCCACAGGGAGATGCAGGTGTTGGGAGCAATGTGAGGGAGATGTGACAGCAAAGCAAGGTCGGCTCTGACACCTCTTCGTGCAGCACTGTGCAGAGGATCCTTTTGCATTGCCAGCCCCTCATCTGTGCCAGTTTGCACCAGCTGAGCATTGGGCCACGAGTTTTGTGTGCTCATGGCATACAAAATGTTTTCTGTTTCACTATGTTGCTTGTAAAACTGAAAAAAAAGGGTTGTATTGGAGCTAAGGATAGATATCTTCAACAACATGCCGAATAAATACTGTGCCTTATTTATGAGACTTTAATTCTTCCCCCAAATTAGAACCTGACTAAAACATGAATCTATTCCCCAGTTCCTCACACAACACAGAAAACAATGCCTGTTTAATGCAGATTAATTCAATTTTTGAATGTAAAAGCAGGCAGAAAACACGCTGAATTCCCACATGTGTCTAATTCTTACGACTGTGACAGTCTTAGGAATGTGACATTCTTAGGAATGTCTCCATTTAGCTGCTGGAGAGAAGGGGTAGCTCAGCACCTGATGGTGCAGATGAACCATAAGCCAAGGGAGATGGAGATACCCAGTAAAGTGTCCCAGTTGCTCAGTGTGCATGCCACACACATGACATCTTTCCTGGATTCAATATGCCCTCTTGTCATCGCCTTCCTCACCTAAACATGAGGAGTTTCTGTGTAGACAGCAGGGGCACGACATTGGGAATGAAATGCCATGGCTCTCCCAGGGAAAAAGCAAACTGTGACAGGAGCTCCAGATTTCCCAGCTCATCTGTCTCATGGATCTGTGAAAATGTGGAGGGTGAAATGGCTTGCATAGAGGTGTCAGGCTGCTCCTGGTGCTCTTTGCCTCTATGGAAATAGAGCTCCCTCCTTGCTTTTAGGAAGTATTGCCTTCTGTGGGACTGGCTCCCTGTGGGGACAGTGCCCTGCTGAACAGCCTCTGCTCTCATTCAAACCAAGGCCCAGGCTGTGAGATGTCAGCTGCAGAAATCACCTCTAGGAAGAGGGATTTTTAGCTGGAGGCCACCAACACAGCATTGCCTTTCTCCTTGCCTGCTGCTGGCCAGTCCCACCAGAGCTGCAGGAGTGGGGAATTCTGTGGCTGCTGCATTCCAGGGGCAGGCAGTGAGGATTTCCTTAAACCAATAAAGCAGGAGGCCCTGGGAGCCTGTGAGGAAAGGCAGTGTTGTTCAGCAAACTGAAGGGTTGAGTTCCTGGCCGTGCCTCGCTGCACCACTGAGCACCTGCACACATTCTGAGGGCTGCCAGCAGGCAATTCCAGGGGTAATGGCAATAACCCAGCCTGATACAGCTCCCAGGCGTGTGAAAGGTGATGGGAGAAGATGGGGAAATTTCTTTCCTAAGGCTATTCTTCCTCTGCATTCTCAGGTTTGAGATTTCCATTCTTCCATTCACAGGTATAATGACATGCTCTTAATGGCTGTAAAATTACAGAGTTCTTTCTTAACTCCAGCTCCAGCACATCACTCTCTGACCTCCTGCAGCAGTGAATTACATGAACTGACTACACAGTACATCAGCTCTGTAGTGTTTTTTTTTTCTTTTTTCTTCTTTTGACCTGTATTAAATTTGCCTAACCATTAATCTAATCGAATAAGATCACAGTTTCCATATTATGATTCCAAGGCAAGAAGAGCTATAAATTCCTTTTCACTAAGACTCTCATAATTCTGTAATACTCCTGCCATTAACGTTCCTCCCCAGGCTAAATACCTTCTGAGAATTCCTGCCACATGGGGTGGCCATAGACAAACCCCATTTAGGTCTTCTGTTACTTTTGTTTCACTTCAATTTTTCAATTGCAATTAAACATTGATATCTTCCCCAGTGTGAAATGACCCAGAACACCCTGTGCTAGAGTCTAAGTATATCCAGGCTAGGTTTGGCCAAATATTTCCTTCAGCACCTGGGAGCCATGGGCACGGGCTCTTTACCCCATGCAGAAAATTCAAATCCAGTTTCCCAAAGATCAAATTTCCTTCTGTTCCCTGAAGTAGCAGAGCTGTGCTGTGACTGTCCCCTGATATCCTCATGTCTGGAGAAGTACTTAAAAACCCCTTTGCTATCATAATTTTGATGATCTAAGGGGATCCAATCAGTAGATGCTTACTTTGAGTGGAAAGATATTGCTGGACTAATTTTACAAGAGCCCAGTACTACCCTGGATGTTTCCCCACTTTGGAGTATCAAACCTAGAGCTCCCAAAATGTTTCAAAAAGCAGAAAGTGACCCCATCCTCTTGTTGGTGAATAACACATTGGAAAGATTATTCCTGACATAATATCAACCAAAGTGGGTATTTCCTTTTGCTCATCCTCTGGCTCCTTGGGTGCTCTGATCTTTGCGGATCTCAGACCTCTCCTGTCCTGTCTGTTGATCTTTCACCCTGTGACCACTCTGCCTCAGTCAGCAAACCCCTCCTGCAGCACAATCAGATCTCCTAAAAGCATTTTTGAGCTGGGCAATCCAGTCCTGTCTCTACAATAACACTGCCCTGTGATTGCAGGGAATCTCAGAGCAATCTGAAAAGGCAGGAGAGTGTCATTAGCCACGTTTCACAGCTGGCAGGCACAGGGAAGGAAATGATTTATTTGAAGTTGTACCTGAAGGCAGAGATGGAGGCAGGGAAGGAGCCCAGGAGCCTTGACTTGCAGTTCCATTATGGAGTGCAAGTGGGAAGCCATGGAGTGTTTAAAAGTCTCTCCAGGCCTAGGGAAAGCCAGGGCTGCTCTGGCAGAGCTGGCTGCTGGCCAGCCAGAGAAAGAGAGCACATGTGGGGCCCAGCTGAAAGAAATTAAATCCTCCCCTGGGAGATCCAGACTTAATTGGCTGCTTTATGACCAAGTCAGCTAACAAAAATCTTGGGCTACATCCCTTTGCTGCAGCTGAGCAGGCTGTGAAGTCCAAACCAAGTCCTATAAACACTTCTTGAGCCTCCAGAGACCCTATTTCTGCTTTGTGCTTAGCAAAATGTGTCCCTTCTTCCATGAGATTAGGGTTTCTTTCCTTATTATCTTTATTTTCTTTTTTTTTTTAATTTTTTTTTATGGACTTGTCTCAGTGGCATTCATAAGGGAAACAACCAAGAAGAGATTTGCAGGGGCTGTGAGACTTCTGTGTGGATAATGCAAATGTTTTCCCAATACTCCCCCTGCATACACCTTCCAAACCAGCTGCAGGCCACCAGGAGAGAAGAGGCAGGTCTGTACACCAGGCAGGCTCTGAAAAGCTCTGGCAAAGAACCTGCTGACCCCACCAGAACATGACACATGCCCATGGCCTTCTTTCCTCTGCCCATATCTCCCTTTTGCTTTGCAGTACTGGCATCACTTTGCTTATAAATTCCCTTTTTCTCCTTCAGTCTGTTTTTTCTCCCCCTCCCCTCCCCTCCTGGGCTGAGCCACAGCACCACTCTGCTGTTTGGCAAGGGCTGCTGTACAAATGGAATCCGGGGAGTGGTGGAATTTGAGCGGTTTTTGAGTGGCATCATTACAGCCCTTGGAGACCTGGGCTGAACCCTGGGGTCCATCACTGAGCAGAGCATCCATTCCAGCCCAGGGGGAGGCTGTGGGGACCAGAGTGAACGTCCTGCACAGATGACAATGACCAGGATAAAATCCAGAGAAACAGAGGGCAGGATGCAAAGATCTCCGTGGAGCTGGCTGCTCTGACAAATATGTGCCAGCCCTTGCTTAGAGCAGAGCTCTGTGGCATGAAAATTGCAGGAGGCTGTGGCAAAAGGGATGAGGAGGGAGGCACAGGGCCTGTGACAGAGAGGCAGGAGAGAGGCAGGAGAATGTGCCCGCAGCAGGGAGTGGCATGGCACAGGAAGAGCAGATATCCAACATGCACCAGCCTTGGGGATCAGTGCACACTGCAGCACAGTGACCACTGCTGTCACCAGCCTGGGAGGTGACCCTGTGCCACCCTCCCTGCCCCTGTGGCTCAGCTCTCCAGGTGAGCTGTGCCCTGCTCCTGGAGACGCCTCTGCTGCTTCAAAGCAGTTCCCACTCTAAAAATCCCCCTGAATGCAGACTCTGACTGGCAATGAAGACATGCCCCTATTCTTTTTTCCCTTTCCCATTTTCAGGGCTACAAGGAGCAAATCGAGCCTCTTCCCAAGTGTGGAAATACAACCTGCAGTTTGGTGATGGAAAGGGCAGAGCAGGGCCCTGCCTCACAGAGTTTGTTTCAAGTTTGTTTGTCTCAAAATGCCTTGAGTGTTTTAGACTTTCACTGTTGTCAAAGGTGGCAGACAGGGCAGTGCTGTTATTCTGCTGAGGGAGAGAAATAAAAATAAAAGTATAAAAAATAAAAATAAAAAATAATAACCATGTGCCATCAGTGTGACTCAGAGTCACGAGAGACAGTACAGGATAAAGGACCTGGACCTCATCTGCTGCCACTCTGTATGAATCCAGAGGGTTTTGTGACATCTTAAATATCAAATACAGCCTCAGGTAGTCTGATAAAGTCTGATACTTCCCTGTCAAGCACTCAGATATCAAGAGACCAAGTCCTTTCTCTGCATAGGTTTGGGCTGTATTTTGGAAATGGTTAAACAGGTGGTGCTACTTTTTTTTCCCCAAGGTTCCTAATCTAAGTGCTTTAGGACCTCTAGAAATGACACTCTGAGAATCTGCTTCATCAGGCAACACAGATTCCCTCAGCAGTGAGTTATTTGCTCTTATTTTGCAGGTAGGGGAGAGAAACTGATACCTCTGGGGTGCAATCTATCCTGTGCTCGTGTCCAGAGCAGGTGAAATGAATCATGCCCTTGAGATGCCTCGTGCCTCCATGGCCTGCAAAAGGCAGCCTGATGAATAGAGCCAGACAAACAACACTGTGGACACCCAGAGTGAAGAGAGGAGACTCTGGGCTCTCCATGAGAGACACTCCAGAGGAAAGCAACCAGGAAGGATGATTTGGGAACGTTCACACACCTTGGTATGGACAGTTTGTGCCGTTCCCCTCTCCTTTAGCTGCTGCCACTCGTGCTGCTGGCACAGAGCACCAGGTCTCCTCCTCAAGGGGAGCCTCAGAGGGTGCCACGTTTGGGCTCCAGGTCTCCTCCAGCCCACCCTCACAGGGACCTTGGCCAGGACACTTGGCTGCTCTGGCAGCGGCCTCATGATGGAGCCAGAGCCCCGGAGAGCCGGGGATCCCACCTGCCAGGGGCGGGGGGAGCATCCGTGCCCTCTCTGCAATTCCTCTAATGGCTTGCTTTGGCTTGATAGATATTGAAGGAAGCTTGTTGCCGGGGCAATTTCCATGGAGAGATAATAAGAGATCATTTTCAAGTGAGCAAAACTTTAATGGCACATTCTGGTAATGAGGCAGCAAGGAGAGTAATGACCGGAGACCTCGCAGAGCGAGCACGTGTTGAGAGGGGGGAGAACGGAGAACTCTCAGTTCACTGCTCAAGGCAGACTTTGGAGGCCTGATCTGTGTCCCCTTCAGTTCAGCCTGGTGTGCTGCTGACTGCAGTGAGAGGAAGATTAAGATCCAAGCGTTGATCATGGGGCTGGATGGCTCCGTGGAGATGCCCCAGTGAATTCACTGGGGAAGTAGGAAGTCTCTGTGGGGCTCAGGTACCAAATTCTCCAGTCTTTTCCTTCAGCAGAAGACAAATTGGAGAAAAAAAAAAAGTCAAAGGAGAGCTGGGTACTCCTGAGCACAATCATGTGCTTTCACTCTGAAAGCAATGGAAATATTTTAGCCTGTGTGTGTTAAGACATCATGCCTCTAGAGAGGGGAGGGAAAGGGCTGTAACAGAAGATGAAGGTCCTGTCTGCTTTAAGCTCTGTGTTCTGATAGACACCTGCAGGAACCCTTAGGAAGCAGATCTGAAATCTAGGGATGGTGGTCGAAGCAGAGGGTGTGAGGGCAGAGATGAAGGGTCCATGAATAAGGAAAGACAATGATAAAGAAAGGCTAAAAAAAAAAAACAAAACAAACAAAAAAAAACAACAACCCAATCATTCCATTAGGTTTTAGATCCAAGGAGGATCTATACCTACTCCTTTGGTGAATTCTGTAAGTGTAAATATGGAACTCAGCAGCCAGTATAAACATTAAAGCCACTTCTGAATTAGGAGTCCAAAATGTCCCCATATTAGATCAGTGCAGAGTCACAAATTGCAAAAGACCATGGAGAACCTGTGTGGGCCCAAGCCAATTAAGGTCCAGGACTGTGCTTTTAGTCAGTTCTGAATGTCTAAACTGAGGAAAACTTGCCCAGGAATTAAAGCACAAAAGAGGCTGTGGCCTTCCTGCCTCCTCCTGGAGGTATGAAGCACTTTCATGCCTCTTCATTCCTTGAATTCATCTCTGCAGCATGGTTGTGGCAATGCTTTTAAGGAGGGCTCTCAGTCAGCTGCTTCTTAAGGGCAGCCAAAGCCAGTTGCTGTTTACCTCCTCTCAAAAGAAGGAAGGTGAAGGGTCTGCTTTGCTCCAGCCTCGTTAACAGTTGTTCCATTAATCACAGCTTTCCCTTCAAAACCAGAGACAATCTGTCCAATTAACATTAACGCTCTGGCAGTCGCTTGTGAGCTTGTGACGGTGGGGAACTTTGCAAGCAGCACTTTGACAACTATCAGTGTAAGTTTCACGTTCTTAAATCTGCTCACAAACAAAGCAGCCCAGTCTCACCTCGTCAATCCCCTCTGCTCCCTGCTTGCACAGCCTGTTCCCTTTCGCTTTTACAGTGTGGGATGCCGTAGCGCTTCTCCCAGACCTCTGGGATTATGCAGGCATTCCTTTGTGTTACACCCTGACACTGGACTGCACCCCAACTGAAGTCAGAAAGAATCTTCATGTGGAAGTGCAGGTCCAGCAGAAAAGGTCATTAAAAATGACTTGTCTCCGAATGTCACATGATCAGAGAACGGTAGAAATAACAACGTGCAGAGAAAAAGTTACCCAGTTAACTCCAAGCCTCTTCGTCTAACCTTGACTGGAGATTTCAAAGTGAATTTTGAAGGGAAGAACAATTAAATACGCAGAGATAAAGGGGAAATGAGATAAGATGCAACATGGGTTTACGAAATGTAGATTGTGTCAGACGAACATGATAGCTTTGTTTTGATAAGATACCTGATTTTCCAGACAAAGGAAATGCTGCTGATCTCCTTTATCTAGGCTTCAGTCAGGTATCTGATAGGTGCCATGTGGGAAATTATTAGTGAAGCTGAAGGAAAGGAGGATTAGTAAACTATAAGGTGAGGTGCAGCTGTCTGGAGGGAATTTACCAAAAGACTTTCTCACGGAACAGTTTGGGAACTGATCTCTTCTTCTTGTGGATGATCCTGGCAATGAAAGCAAGATCCTGGGACTAGAATCGCCCAGGGCGCAGAAATGGAAGTTTTAACAACGCAGAGAGGAATGGGAGTACAAGTTTCAAAGAGCTAAGTGACCTTGAGAATCAGAAATAATTGAAATGAGAGGGCAAACAGAAAGTTTGAGATGACAGGTCAGGAATGTGAGCCCTTGTGATAGTCTGAGATCTAATATAGGAGATGATGAGCAGCAAACGGTCGAGGACTGTGTGGTCTGAGTGGCTGCAGCCTGACTGAGATGCCAGGCAAATAAAGGCAAATACTATGATTTGATGTATCAAGAGGGATATTTCAGCAAATATAGACAAAAAAAATGGAGTCACTGACCATGTCTGGCTTCTTAAGGTCAGGGTGGATAAGCTCAACCTTACTTGAATGCAGAGGAGGGCTGGAATACAGAAAACAGAACATTTGCAGGAGGTCAAAGGAGTCAGGAACAGCATGTTTAATTTAGTAAAAGACAGGTTGACACGGGACAAGTTCCAGAGAGGTAAAATGGCTCCACGAGCTCTTGGGATACAGCTCCTGAAGCAGCTGTGGCATGAACACAGTGAGAACACGTCAGGGGAAGAGGTTCCCTGCCTGCCGGTGGAAGATACAGAGACAGAAGAGAAGATTTTGAGGTCTGAGCTTTTCCTCTCACACCTGCGATGACAAAGACCGCCCTTGCTAGCCAGAATGTCCTTGACATTCCCGTTAGCCCAGGCGGGGCTCTTTCCCTTGAGCTTTTCCTAGTACTCTGAACAGCTTTCTCATTCCTGATCCTCCCGAGAATCCCTCCGGGCTCCTGACAGAGACTTGGAACATCTGCGTGGGAAACTGAAGTGATGATTGCAGCACACATAAGAAAATCTCAAGTCTAATGTAGCCAGAACAGGTGAGAAAACCAGAAAAGCAGGTCAGGAGAGGAGTTAGCCGGGTGTGAGAACACAAACTGTCTGTCCAGGCTCCTGGTGATCTGCCTGCTGTCCTCTGCCATCCCCCTTTTACTGCTCCCTGTTAGCATTTCCTGCCACTTTCTTCCTACTTTACACCAACACAGGACAATCCCCTCTGTATTTTGCTGTCTAAAGCTGCCTAAAGCTGTAACTGGCATTTGGAACCCGGCGTGCTGATAACATTTGCGCAGCGCATGTTTTCCCCTCCTGCCTGTTGCTCCTGTATTAGAGTCATTTTGACTCGAACAAGCTCTTTTCTTTGGCTTTCTATTTGCCTCATTTTCAGGCCTTTTGTGAAACTGGGACAAGTGCTTCCTGATGAACTATGGATTTGAGGAGCTCGCTGGGAAGGCTATTTACCGGGTGGGTATGAACTGGGCTTAAATCTAAAGGAGCTGCTAATGCCTCATCTGGCACAGGGCTATCACACGTGTCACAGCTTTGATTATTGCTTCCTGCCATGCTGGGAGGTCAATGTGAGATGAAAGAAGATTGGGAAACAGTCAGATTTGAGCAATCAAGGTGATACATCCCTGGATGGGGCTGGGAGGGAGAGGGGGGAAGGTTTTGGTGAGCCTGCAGGTTTTCCATCTCTGCTTTGGGCCAGCAGCACATATGCTGTAATTACATGTAGATGCTGGTGTCCTGGGGAGAAAGCTGTTTAAGGGAAATTCTTGCAAAGTTTTTCCCCCTGCTGGGATGATTACATTAACAGGTGCCAGGCACAGCTGAGCCTGGTGGGCCCTGAGGAAGGAAGAGGTGGGAACTGAGATTTAGGGACTCTCAGTGAGTGACTTGTTGCCTATTAAAAAATGCAACTCAAGAACTGCATCATGCCTTGGACGTGGGTCTGTCTGTCTGCCCCACCTCTTTAACACAATGCCCTGCAGTCCTTTTGGTGTACCCGCTCCCCTCTGTGTTGGGAGCTCTGCTAAATCCTAATTGTCGTTGTTCTGATCTCTGCCTGCAGCTCCCAGCTTCTGTAATCCAAGTTCTTTTCATGCACAGCACGGTAGGCAGGACTGGGATTGGAGTCTCAGCTTCAGAGGGGCTGGGGGCAGGCAGTGAGGGCAGCAAGGGACACCTTCACTCCCATACTGTGCTCTCATGCTGGCCCAGCTGGTGGCAATTCTGTGTCCACAGAGTGGTTTCCTCACTCTCCTGGAACCCCCCTTGCCATACCTCCTCAAAACCACCATAATCTGTATTTTCCAGAGCAGGAAACTTAGGCACAGGCAGTGAAAGTGGTCCAAAGGCCGCTTTTACAAACATAAGAAATACTCTGGAGTTTTTAGCAGTTGGTGCTTGAATCAACATGAAATGAATCCAATTCCTGTGTGACAGGAGCATCCTTCCCCCACTCCATCCGAGGTGTCCTAGCCCAGCCACAGGTGGCTTCTGTGTCACCTACTCCTGGCCCTGACCTTCCCCTTGCCCCAGCTCTCCCTAGAGCAGGTGGCAAGCACAGCTCTGCTCCTGCCCAAATGCTCTTTCAGCTGCTCATGCTGGGCTTTCTCTCCCTGCCTGTGTGGAGCTACCAGAGCAGGAAGCCCTCCTCCCTTTCCTGTGGGATCTGTGTGTTGGCAGATGGGTGGTGAAACTCTGAGTGTTAGTATTTTGTCCCCTCCAGAAAAGGTCAATGCCCAGCACTCAAGGGCCGTGGCACTATGACCTTTTCAAAGCTTGGACAGATGGCAGTAGCTCTGCAGAGAAAGACCAGGGCAGGAGGGCAGCTGGCAGCCTTTCCAGGAGTCTGTTCCTGTGGCAGGATGTACAAGGCTCCCAGACATGTTTGTGGACAGCTCCTCAGCTGCTCGGAGCTGCTTTACAGCCAGTGGCTTCAGTGGGGCTGTAGGGTTTGAGCAGTGCTCAGCCCTTGATGCTTCTCTGATTCTGCCTGAGCATGAGCCAGCAGAGCCCTGGCAGGCCAAAGGGCCACCCCTGCCCTGGGGGGCATCAGGCCCAGCATCACCAGCTGCTCAAAGGAGGGGATTGTCCCACTCTGCTCTGGGCTGGGGTGGCCTCACCTCCAGTGCTGGGGGAGTTGTGGGCACCACAACATAAAAAAAAAACTCTAAAGGTGTGAGAGAGTGCCCAAAGGGGATGGGGAAGGGTCTGAGGGCCCGTGAGGAGCAGCTGAGGGCACTGGGATGGTTCAGCTGGAGCAGACTGAGGGCAGAGCTCCCCGGGGGCTGCAGCTCCTCCCGAGGGGCAGCTCCGCTCTCTGCTCTGGGCCAGGGACAGGAGCTGGGAACGGCTGGAGCTGGGCCAGGGCAGGCTCAGGCTGGAGAGCAGGGAAAGGTTCTTCCCCCAGAGGGTGCTGGCACTGCCCAGGCTCCCCAGGGAATGGGCACGGCCCCGAGGCTGCCAGAGCTCCAGGAGCCTTTGGGCAGCGCTGCCAGGGATGGACAGGGGGGGATTTTGGGGGGTCTGTGCAGGGACAGGAGCTGGGCTGGGTGATCCTGGGGGTCCCTTCCAGCTCAGAGTATCCTATGATTTTATGACTCCTCCACACCCTGTGAGACCACTTAACTCAGTTTGTAATCCATGACACTCCAAAGTTCTGACTTTCCTCTCCCTGGTGCTTAGAGAGTCCTACACCCACACAGGAGATGTAAGAGATGGATTCATTTCTGACTTCTGCATCTGAGCCATCCAGTCTTATTGTCCATCCTGACCTGGACCCAGGGCTGTAGAGCAGAGGGAACAGATTTACTGCATGAGTGCCCTGCATGAGACCACTGCTGGGGAGCATGAAAAGAGGTCAGAACTGAACTTGCAGGTGATGCACAGTGCTGCCTCTCTCAAAAGGATGCCCTGCTAAGATATTTCCTTGATATGAAAGCAAAATCTAAATTATATTTGCTTTTCATAGCCCATCTACATCTCACTCTATGTCAGGATAAGAATTATCTTTCCCCTTGTATCAGTATTGCAAAAACAGACTGCAGGTGTGTGGCTCAGAAAAAAAAACAAACAAACAACCAACCAAAATTATCTAGCAGCTGTATTTTCCATGTGATTTTTGAATGTCTTGGTTTCAGGGTGAGACATGAAGGTCTTTGCTGACTGTGTGAACTCACTGCAATGCTGGTCTCCACCCCACAGTTTTAGAGATGCTCAGATGCTCAACAGAACTGGGACGCAGATCCAGAGCAAGGAGAATAGACAAAGCTCTCTAGAGAACCCACTTGGGTAAAATTACCTTCCTGGCCAAATGAGATGAAGCATGGAGTATGTTTAATTTGTGTGTTACTTTCTTGTTAATAACAATATCTTATTAAAGCATCTCATGACATCTTAATGAGCAGGAAAACAAAAAAAAATCAAGGAGGCTTTATTGAATTTTTCTTTCAACTCCAGCTCTCCAGGTTTGAATGAATCCATCATTGGAGGCAGTGCCTTGTTTGTCTGATTGTCTCTTCAGCTGCAGCCATGTAAGTTGTAGCTTTATTGTCTAGAAACTATCCTTAAATTAAACCCGTCATTCTTACAAAGATGATTGCTTGAAGGGGAGATTAACCTTTACGATGTGATGATGGAAGCTGTTGTTAATTTCAAGAGCCCCTGAAGATTGCTGGGAGCTGCAAGTGGTGGAAACTGGACTGGGATTTGGCATCACAGATGAGAAGTGGGAATGGAGTTTGTCTTTGATGAGGCTCCTCACGCTGATTTCATTACAGGTATTAAAAAAANATATATATATATATATATTTTTTTTTTAGAAGAGGCTGTCTCATTTGTGTTATTTATATGTGTGTGCAGCCTCTCATGCAGTAAGATCCCTATCCCTATCTGGGAACTTTATGTGGTCCTAAATAAGAGCAGGGTGATTTATCAATAGCAGAGTGGTGAGTTTAGTTTGTTACATGCTGAGCACTCTTTCTCCTTCTGCTGCTGCCTTGGAGAAGAGACAATCAGGTTGTCCACAGCCTCTTGCAGATAAAATCCCTTGGGATTATTCTTCCTAATATCTTTTAATAAGGAGGACATGAAGGCTGTGCCTATCAATATTACAAGCCCTGGCCCCTCAGGTTGTGCCGCTGCTAAAGCCTGAATGGATGACCTGGAATTTGCAGGTGGAGCTGTGCCCTTGGGGAGGGAAGCAGAGCTCCAGGACAGTTCAACCACAGCAAACCCAAACCCTCACAAAGCTTACACAGGTCCAGCAAGGACAGCAGTGTAGCCCTGACTAAATAGTTCTGTGTGAAATGACACAAAGTTGTTTTCAAGCTCTTCTGTGTGTGATTGATCTCCTGTAACAGGACATGTGCAATTAGCCAGCAGCTCTGCTATTAATAACTATCCCCGAGCATGTCGATGAAATGAAGTGGTGTCTCTGTGGATTATTGCCTTTCTCCATCTGACACTTCTCTAGATGAGTGATACAGAACAAAAAGGGAATTTTAAGAGTATATAATTGAGTGTGTATTAGGGTTTATGAAGAGATTCCTACAATAACTGTCATGTTCTACCTGATGGAGTAGCTGTTATGCGAACATGCCAAAGAACCACTTTCCTTGCTGTGATCTTTGTTCTCACTTGCTTTGCCTGCATTATCTGAAAATCTCCTTTAGCTGATGCCACTGAATGCAGCCTGAGTAATGACTTGAGTGCAAAATAAGGACAGGAATAAAGAATGAGGTGAACACTTACTGTCAGAGGCCTCAAATTGGGCACCAAAGTGAAAGAAGGCCCAGGGTTTCAGAGGCAGACAGCTTGTGCTGCTTCCACCAGTGACAGATCCTCTGGAAATCAGGACACCTCGATTTATATCCTGGTGGAAACTGAAGATCCGGGCACCACTGCACTGTCAGACCTCTGCTCCAACAGGGACAGCTGCGTCAGCAGAGGAAGCACTGTGAGGAGAATGAAGCAGGGAGGGATGAAGTGACTTGCTTTGTGTGTCACACGGGCAGGTGGCACAACCAGGAGAGCAGCTCTGGGTGCTGGATGTCCCAGATGCTCAGCTGGAGAGTCCTGACAGGGTGGTGCTGTTGCCAATGTGAGGAAAAGGGGTTCCTCAGAAATGAGAACTTACCTATGGTCTTAAACATGGTTTTGTGGAGGTCCCAGCAAGGTGGAAACTAATCTTTATGTGCCAGTTAGCTGCCTGTGCTGAGGGTGTGCTGGAGCCCTGTGACCCCAGGACACAGCTGCCATCCTGCCCTGATACCCAATGCCAGCAAAAGCTGTGGGGTCTCTGGGACCACCCCGTGCCAGGGAGAGAAGGGGGAGATTTGCTTTCCCACTCTTTGAGGCCTTGCTGTGTGTCACTGACCTCAACAGAGATATCTGCTGCTCTCACCTACAAACCAACAAAATGTCCTGGCTCTGAGGAGTGGGAATGCTGCTGGGATTTGGTGGTGTTGGGGTGCTGTCGTTACACTGATGTCCAACAGCACAGAAAAAGCTCCCTTTGCATCCCAGCTTTCCCATCAACAGCAGAGACCTTCTTCCATTGTTGCCCTGTATTTTTCCATCCTATTTTCTTTCCCTGGCCTTACTTCTTTCTCTTCCTCCATCTTTCTGTTTGGTTTGTCACACACACAGGGAATCACACACAATCCTCTCAGAGCCTCGGGCCTGCCAGCAGATCTCAAATGCAGTGGGGCTGAGGGATGCCCTGTCACCTCCTGCCCCTCCACGTCCCCCTTGCCCTATTCCCCCCTGATCTATTGCAAAGGACAGGTAACCTCAGACAGAAAGATGGATGCCACAATTACATTCCCCTTTTCAGCAGCTCTTTCCCCTTGCCTCTTCCTGATGGAAATCGTGGGCAAGAAAAATCTATTATTACTCTCCAAATCATATCAAATATTTATCAGGGTAATTCTCTAGTTATCACCACCGATTGCAAGCCTCAGTCACGTCCTAAATCTTGTTAGTGTCATCCCTGGGAACGTGGCTCGTCTGTCTCCTCAGCCTGCACAACCAGGCTGCCCCAGGGGAGCTTGGCTCATGGAAAAGCTGTGGGGAAGGAGGAGGTGGAGCTGATCAAAGGTGGGCAGGAGCTTCCCATATCCCCAGATCCTCCCTGGGCAAGAGGACAGGGCCAAGGGCAGGGCAGGCAGGATGGGTGTGGGAAGGGCAGGGCAGCTGGGCCACAGCAAGTGATCTGATGGTGATGTTCAAATGAGCTCATTCCTCCTCAGAAACTGCCTGAAACAGCCACCAAAAGAGAGGTGTATTCTTGCCCAGGAGTTACCCAGGGCTGTGTGGGGAGTCAGTGGCAGAGAGCAGAACACAGCTCAAGGTCTCTGGCTCTGATGACATTTGGAGTTCTGTGGCTGGCTGGAAGCAGCACTGTCCTGGGGGTCCTGTAAGTCAGGGCAACCTTGACATCCCTGCCAGCTGTGCCAGGGAGCCTCCCCTTCAACCCACCCTGTGCAGGACTAGAAAATGCAGCCACTCGAGCTGGGCTTTTGTTGTCGTGGTTCTTGGCACCAATATGTTTCCAGATTGTACCTATTTTTAAACTCTTTATTGGGTCAGATCTGGACAGCTTGGAGACTTCAGCTCTTCCCTCTCTCTACCCCTGTGCACACAACTTCTTGCTGCAAAGGGAAGAAATGAGCAGCAAATTCCCTCTGCCAGAACCAATCAATCTGGCACCTGTCATCAGCATCACAGCAGCTATAAAATATTTAATTTCTTAATGATGAATTGGCAGATTGTTTAAAAAAGACAACAAGGAAACAAAGAAAAGGAAACAGACACTCACAATCTGCAGTCACACTCTTTGCCAGGCTGAGCCTTTGGAGCTTATAGCAGGAATGTGTTTTTCCATCCCAGCTACCTGACAGTGCTGCCTATTCATGAAAGCCTGCTGGTTGTCGTGGGGATTTTCCTGCTCAGTCACTGGACCCTTGATTTACCATCCTAATGTCCCACCACTGACTCCTGATCAAACTCAGCTTTCAGAGGGGGATTTTTTTTTTTTTTCAGAAAAACAGGCAAACAGCTTCTCAGTGGCATAGATTTTACCTCCTGCAGTGCTGTACACTGGAATAAGTAAGAACAAGAATGATCAGGCTAGGTCAGAGCACAGGTATTCGAGGCAGGTATTCGAGTTCCAGCAGTGACCCACAGTTCATGTTTTGGGAAATGTCTAGTAATAGTTCA
This sequence comes from Phainopepla nitens, assembly GCA_013400175.1. Lineage (NCBI taxonomy): Eukaryota > Metazoa > Chordata > Aves > Passeriformes > Bombycillidae > Phainopepla > Phainopepla nitens. The sequence continues at coordinate 801,079 of VXBQ01008274.1, forward strand.
GTCATAAAGTGCTACTCCTCTTACAGCCTCCAGCAATCTGCAGCTCGGGGAGATCCTTGTGGTTTCCAGCTCCAACTGGAATTTTCTTCCATGAGCTTGCCTAGTCATCTTTTAAAGTTATGCAAACTTTAGGCATCCACAAAAATCTTCACCCAAATAGTCCCATAGTTCTTTTGTGTGAAGCTGAATATCTTATTTTTTTTTCAGCATATCTCCTACTAATTTAACTCGATGTTCCCAGTTCCTGCATTAAAGAGACAGTGAAAAATCATTTTCTCTTCACCTCCCATCCCTTGAACATGTTTGGCTCACAAAACAGGGAGAGGCAGAGAGAGGCCTGGGTTAATGGAGACCAGGATTGGAAATTTGCAGTAGACCATCTGATTCCAGAGGATGTCAGCCTGTGTGTGCCTGTGGATTCCTTCTGCCTCTGGTTCCTACAGCTGTGAGCTTGGAGGGGAGCCAGAGTTCTCACCTGTATCATGGATTTTTTGGAAGTGCACAAGGTAATTCTGGTGAGAATCACCTCAAGGAATCCTGTAAATGCAAGCAGGAAAAGTGCCTGACCAAACTGAATCCTGTACTGCAAATATTGTGATATTCAGTGGGTTTTATTTTGTTTTATTAATTTCTAAGTCCTGTTATTGGGACCTTCTAATTACAACAGAGCCATAAGTTCTCACTAAAGCAAACAAAAACTTCCATCCATCACAAAAAAAAACCTGGAAACCACCTTGTGAAAGCCTCCTGAACCCCAGGGGAAATGAAGAGGAAGGGAACATTTGTCACTTACCACATTAATTATTTTTAAGCCGGTCTCATGACGGGGAGCCGTGACGCTCCTCGCCGGCGTGACCAAACCTACACTGTTCCTCTGGGCTGGGGAGTGTGGCAGGCGTGGGTGGTTGGCTGGCAGCTCTCAGGCACAGCCTTCCTGCTTCCTCCTCTGCCTCTCCCGCAGAGTGTGGGGCTCCAGGGCTGCAGCAGAGCTGGGATGGGATGGCAGCATGCAGGGGACACCAGGCTCATGCAGCACCTCGGCTCAATCTGCCAGCAGATACCTGGCAGAGCCCCCAGGCTCTGCCTGCTCTGGTGATTTGGTTCAGCCCTCCGGTGTAAATGTGCAAACCAAAAGCTGCTATTTGTTCAGGAAGGGCTTGGCCTGCTTTCCAGAGGGATTAATGGAATTTGGGAGCACTCTCCATCACAGGGAGCTGGGATGTGGTGGCAAAGTGACTCCTCCCTCCTCTGCTCCAGGGCAGAGCAGGTTTCCCCCAGCCCCTGTGCAAATTCTCAGACACAGAAGGATGTTTCCATCGTGCTGTGGCACAGGGATAAAATGAAATCAAAGGGCAGCACTTTGGAATCAGGCAGCTCTTTCCCCTGTTCCCTCTGAGTCTCTCTTTTCTGCAGCTGGTGTTTAAAGAGTTTTAAATTTGCTCCACTGATCCTGTTTAATGTCTCTTTGGAAGTTCTGAATGGAAAACATCCTGCTTATCTCTAATCAAAGCTGGGTTTTCTCTGCCTCTGGGCCAAAACATTGCAACAGGCTTTGCCCTAGTGGGAGTAGTGGATGCTGAGCAGTGGAGCTGCCTGCTGCCTCTCCAGGCATGGGAAGAACCTGAAAACCCACCTCATCCCACCTGTGCCACCAGCTGCAGGTTTTTGGGGCATGGAAGGGGAGATTTGACAGCAGCAGCTCTAAGTTGAAGCACAGGGAGTCTGGAGAGGCATCGCTTTTCCATCTATTAAAATAGATCCCACTGCCAGCAAAAATTCTGGGAAATGTGACTCAAAGTGGGGGGAGGAAAAGGGGTGGGGCTGATCAGCAGCTAGACACCCACATCAGGACAGCATCTCAGCACAACCAGTGGCTTCCCACCCTTGTCAGCGTGGCTGAACACGTGCTGGAGCAGAGAAGGCACTGAGGGAAGAGCTGCCTGTGGGAAGTTTTTGGCTCACAGTGAAGGCACATGGAGGGGTGTCTGTGGGATGGGCAGTGCCAGAGTGCTCTTCAGCAAAGGCCTTTCCCAGAAAGCTTCAACAAAGAGTTTGAGCTTAAAGAGGTTCTCTCTTGCCATCCAAAATCAGCCCTGGACACTGCTCTGAGGGCATTCCTCTGCCCTTGACTCCTTGCCAGCCATGCCTGGCTGGAAATTTTCCTCCAGATGGAGCAGGCTAGGAAAGGTGTGGAAATGCAAAAAGGAAGGAAATGTGAATGTATGAGCACCCCTAATTGTATGTTTTTGCTGTCATTTAGACTGCTATAAAATGAATAAAATATTGAGTAAAAAATGACTAGAATACTGTGATTCCTCTCTAATAACTTTTTTCATCCACTTAGGCTGGAATACATTTACTCTGAGTCGAAAATCTTGTCAGAATGTGATTGGGGCAGATCCTTTAGTTTATTATTTGATTGCAAAGAACTGACTTTCTCCAAAATATCTTTTTTTCTTTTTTCATTAAAAAGTGATAACAGAAGGTGGTGAGCCACAGCCATGTGTTGCAGTGAAGGCAGAGTTGTGGTGTAAGAGGAAATGGGAATATTTTGGGTGCTGATGTGGGGGCATCACCAAAACTAATTATAACACTTTCAGCCTGAATAGTTTGGCGCCTTGTTAGTAGGATTAAAAAGGTCAGGTTTTCTGAGAAAGACTTTGACAGAGGAAGGGTTTTGGCTGAGTTTCTTCAGGAGAACATTGTCCCTGCCAGCCCACTTCACCCTGGGTGTGTGGTGGGGTGGCCACTTGCCCCTTTGCCCACTCCTTCCCACATAACCTGGCTGAGGATGAAGCAGCAGAGCTTGGAAAAGCATCTTCTCATCAAAACAACCCCCTCAGCCCCTTGCTTTGGTGGATCAGTGTTATCAGCTCCTGGGATTCCATTCCCCAGCCCAGGCAGTGTGCCCTGAATGGTTGGGGTTTTCTTGCATGAGCTCATTTTTCCCCTGCAATGGCTCATTTTTCCCTTGCAGAATTTTCTAGGGCTTGGTTAGGCTCCAGAGCTTGCTTGCATCCTTGCTGCCTGTCTGAGGTTCAGGTGTAAGGCAGGCTGGAGATGCAGGAGGGATTGACAAAGCTCTGGGCTGGAAAGCTGGTGTCAGAGCAGTTGGAGAAAACAGGAGGATGGAAGGAGACTTTCACTTGGAATTGTGCCTGGAGGGGACTTGAGGAACAAGAAGAGGCAACAGACCAAGCCATGGCACCACAATATAAAAATGACATTAAGTCTTTGGAGAGAATCCAAAAGGGGGGCATGAGGATGGAGAGGGTCTGGAGGGGAAGCCATGTGAGGAGTGACTGATTTGACTTGGTTTGTTCAGCCTGGAGAAGTGGAGACTGAGGGGAGAACTCATTGTGGTCTTCAGCATCCTCAGGAGGGGCAGCAGATGGGCAGGCACGGATCTAATCAGTGACAGGACTCAGGGAACAGCTGGAGCTGTGTCAGGGAGGTTTAGGTTGGAAATCAGGATAATGTCTTCCCCCAGAGGGTGCTGGCACTGCCCAGGCTCCCCAGGGAATGGGCACAGCCCTGAGGCTGCCAGAGCTCCAGGAGGGGTTGGGCAGCGCTGCCAGGGATGGACGGGGGGGGATTTTGGGGGGTCTGGGCAGGGACAAGAGCTGGGCTGGGTGATCCTGAGGGTCCCTCCAGCCCAGGACAGTCTGTGATTCTCTGTTTCTACAATCCTATGATTCCATGATTCTCTGATTCTGGGACACGAGTGGGGACCTGCCGTGGTTGGAGCAGCTTTTATTAAGCAGCAAGAAGGGCCTGCTAGGAAATCCCCAGGATAAGGAATATTCAAGATGAAATAGAGGGGAAAATCACCATTTTCCACTTCATGGCTCTTTTGCTGAGGGATCCTTATCGATTCCTCTCTGAGATCTCCACATTGTCCCCAGCCCTGCCGGGTACGGGGTTGATTCAGCCCTGTGCCGAAGGACAGCGATTGCTGAAGCGTTCGGTCACTCAGAGCTGCCCTGCCAGCTGCACCAGGGCTCTGCTGGCCACAGGGCGCTCCGTGCTGGCCGCAGGGTGGCTGTAGTGGGTCTGGGAGCAGGGACAGCAAGGTTTTGCTGTGCCCAGCCGATGCTGCGGGCTGTGGCACCCATGCAGGCTGTGGCAGCAGTGCAGGCTGTCTGTGCAGGCTGTGGCAGCAGTGCAGGCTGTGACAGCAGTGCGGGCTGTGGCAGCAGTGCAGGCTCTCTCTGCAGGCTGTGGCAGCAGTGCAGGCTGTGGCAGCAGTGCAGGCTCTCTGTGCAGGCTGTGGCAGCAGTGCAGGCT
>VXBQ01008274.1:807174-839622 GCA_013400175.1 Phainopepla nitens
GGGAGTGGTATGAGAAGAGGGAAAGAGAAATAGCAAGAATGCACTCACATTTTCTAGGCATTTTATTTCCAAGTTTGCAATTTCTGATGGACAAAAGGGACAGAGTAGCTCATCCATTGCTCTCTGAAGAATGGAGAGATTGCATCTTTTGGGGTGTTTCTGTGTTTCTCTTGGTCTATTGCAGGGACTCATTGTAGCTGCTCTTTGCCAATGATTCCAGGTTTGTAGCCTGAGCTGTGATAATTTCCATTTTGCAAGTGGGGAAACTGGGGCACAAAGGAGTGAATCAGTAATAAATCAGTAGTAAATCAGTAGTAAATCAATCCTTTTTCCTTTGGATTACCTGTCACCAAGAACAGTATCAGGAACAGGACTGATTCCCAAACCCAGGATGTTGTCAACATACACAAACTACCCACTTCAGCACTGACATCTCTCAATTAAACTCAGACAAAATGAGATTTTCACCACTGCTTAGCAGCCAGACCTTGAGCAGCAGGTTTTCTAGATAATTCAGCTACTCCCCAGCTCTTGGTGTTTCTTAGAGAAAAGAACCTGTGTTTGCTAAGAATAATTTTTTTTTTTGGCAGAGAAAAAAATCTGACCCTTCATTTCAAGACACACAATAAAAACTTGTCTGTCACTTCTTTCCTACTTTTTAAAGGATCAACCTCCCTCATTTTCCTTTTGTCTTTAATTTTTCTGGCTTCTAGAAAAAGGGCTAGAGAGTGCCTCTGCATAGCTGAAGATAATAACTTAGCCAAACATCTTTTTTTCTCTTTTAAAATATATATCAAGATTGCCTGCTGCACAGTTTACATTTCCTGCTGTGGAGACAAATACTTTAATTAAAATGGGAGAAAAAAACCCATGCAGAAAAAGAAAAAGCCTCTGTGAAAAGAATCCTAAGAGGCTTGAAATGGACAAATGAAGCCCTTTGGCAACAAGGCTGCATTTACATATATGCAAATATAAATATTTGGGACTGTTTTGCTCAAGGCAAGGAGGTGTTGGTGAAAGCCAGGCTTTGAGAAAGACCTTTTTGAGAAAAGATCTCAAACTGCTTGACCTCTACCTCCTCCAGTCCCTGCTCCAGTCCTGGTGCAGAACAGATGGAATGGTTTCAGATGATCATGTCTAGAGAATAAAAAGTAAACAGAAATTTCTAAATGCTTTGGCCTTTCCTCTTTCCTTCACTTAAGTGCAAGGCATTAAATTAATTCCTTGTGGTTGCTGTATTTGATTATGGGACTCCTTGTACCTGCTCTCCCTCCCTGGGCTTCAACTTGTCCTGAGGGAAAGCCCAGCAGCAGCAAACAGCCAGAAACTCCTCAGTGTGCCAGGCTGGCCCCAACTCCAGGGACAGACCAGAGGGATGAGAAGCTCCAAGTATAAAATTACTGCTCAGACCTCAAGTTCTTCTCCTAATGAGGAGTTACGGGCTGAAAGTTTTTTCACTGCAGATTTTGGCAATGCAGGAAAAAGGGGAAGCCCTGTTTATAAGGGAGAGCACAATGTGAGCCTGCAAGCCTTGCCTGGAGGAAAAATGCCAAGAGAACCCTCTTCTTGCATTTTTAAGCAAAAGGAGCAGCCTGTGAAGGGCACTCTCTCACTCCACTCCCATGCCTGCAGTAGGTCTGCAGCCAGCAGAGATCAGCTTGTTCTCTCTAAGATATTTCTGGGAAACACTCCCAATATCTTTCCCCTAAAGCACATCTATCCATGCAGGAAAACACCCTGCCTTCCAAAGCACACAGGCTCTCAGGGCTTCCCGTTTAGACCCAAGCACTGAGGGATCACTGGAGCTCCTTGGCGTCACCAGGGGAGCAGCAGCTGCCAGCCCCGAGTTCCAGAGGGTGGTAGTGAGCAGCAGTTTTTGCTTGGATGGATTAATCAGACTTCCAAAGATCTTTTTTTCCAGGCCAGGGTATAGGTGGATTGAGAGCATCATAGTGTGCTTCCCCCTGCTAAGCTGGGATTTGTATCAAGCTCATTGAGGATAATTAGATGATCACCATCAGATTGGGAAGCTGAGCTCTCACTTTCTGCACCCTCCCTCTAAGAGAGCAGAAGATTGTTCCTGCTTTTCACCAGCTTGAACCAGCAATTGCCTCTTTGAGCTGTGACGTGCTGTCCCTGTATAATTAAGGCTGTCAGTCAAACTCAGACACCTAAACACTATAAACTTCGTGGCTTAGCAGGGCTGATCACAGGGCTTTAGTGCCTGGCAGTCAAAGCAGTAATTGCAGGCTCCTTTCCCGTGTTGGTGGGGCTGTGAGGGGGAAATATCCCTGGGAAGCAGTTCTGTGCCTCCAGTGCCTCCTGGATGGCCGGGACCAAGGGCCCTGTGCAGGTGGTGGGAGGAGCTGCACTCATCCTGAGCATCCTTTCTGCTCCAGAGCCTGATTCTTGGGCTCAGGGTATTGGTGAGACCTGCCTGGCAGGGAGTTTGGGTGCTTGTTCATTGTCTCGACAGGCCAGAGCACCCAGAAAAGCAGGGAGTGAAGGGCTTGACCCACCCAGCTCCTCTAGCCCCCACATATTTGGTGTGGATGGAGGACAGCCAGAGGAGCAGCAGGATGGAGCAGAGTCTGTGCCATGGAGATGCCTCAGCTGGACTGCAGCAGATTCCCTGGGGCTGATGGTCACTTCAGAGTGCCTGGTGGCCATCCCACAGCCTGTTCACTGCCTGGCTTTATTTGGAGATACAAATGAGGCTTACCTGAGGCCAAGGATTTTCTAAAACTCAAGCTGTTCAAGGTCCTGAACAGCTTGACATAACTTTGGCAGTAGCTCTCCATCTGTTTCCACCTGAATTCCTCTGTGAAGGAGTCCTTTACTTGCTTGGGAAGAGGCTGGCTGTTGATGGAACTGAAGTGTCCAGGAGCTGGGAGACAGGACAAAATGGTCATGAGCTCAAAGCCCTGCACTTCTGGACCTCTTTGGGGGATCTCCTGAACTATCACTGATTCTCAGGCCACTTTTTTCAGTCTGAAAGTGTTTAGGAAGGGCTAGTATGGAATGAACTTGTTTTATTTCACAGGAAACATCCTTTGTGTGGAGAAAGGCCTTTCCTGGAAGGTTTGTTACCCCTGCCTTGTGTGTCTGGGGAAATTTGTTGAATGGATCCGTGTCTCAGGGGTTGCTGATGGTTTGTGTGCCAATAAACAGGGAAGGAAATAGGGTTAGATTCAGTTAGGTGTTGCCCATTGACATCTGGATACATCCCAAGTGAGCCAACAGGCCAGCAGAATGTGGGATGCAGACAGTGAGGAAAATGTCCCCTGAAGGGCAATCACAAGATGCACTGTCCAACTGATCAGTGTGCAGTGAAGCTTTGTCATGAGCTCTGTCGTCAAATTAATGAATAAATGAAATTAGAAATGGAACTGGAATCCAGCTCCTCTCTCCTCTTGTGGACAAACAGTGGGAGGATGAATAAATGCTCCCCAAATGTTTCAGACAAGGGAATAACCAGATATTAAACACTGCTTCAGGTTTGGAGACCTGCTTCTACCAGGAAAGAAAAACTTTACTCCCCCTGTCACAGCACTGCAGTGTAATTCTCATTCCAGTCTGCCCCACCATCATTCAGCAATCAAATCTCTTTTCAGAGTTATATTTCTGTCCGTGGTTCCAGACCTCAGATAACCTAGTTCTCTGCTGATGAGCAGCTGTGCTGTATGAGCCCTCTCACACGTGTTCCTGTGCTCTCCCTGTCTGAAGACCATTACTGATAATTAGTTAGTGTAAAATGAGAGGAATTTTGTTTGGCATTCCTTAAAACACTCTCTTCTGCCAGCTCTCTGGCCTGGGGCTGGCTGTTACACCCACTGCTTCTGGAGCACAGCTTTCCCCATCACTGCGTGATGGAGGATTATTTCATTAATGGATCTAATGATACTTTGTCTTTGGTGCTGACGATCTTTGTGGTGGTGCTGTGCAATCTTTAATTAACTTTGAGCCTGCCAGGCACTAGGAGGATGTTGATAACCTGCAACAAATGCAGCAGAAGCTTGAAGGCCTGGCGTGGTAAAATAACCTTTTCCAAGGGCACACAGTGACTCCTGGCTGGGTTGAGGTTCGATACCAAGTCTCCCAGTGAAGCAAAGCTGTAAAAAAACCACATTTCCCTGCTAGGAAATGCGAAGTGGGGTAATCCAGGCAAGGAATGTGAAGTGCTTGGGGGAGCAGGGAGCTGTTCAGGAGCGTGGTGGCTGCACTGCTCAGAGCCATGGCTGCCAGGGCAGTGTTTGAGTTTGCTTTGGCCGTGTTGGCTTTACAGGAGCAGGAGCAGCACACGGGGCAGGGACAGGCATTTAATGTGTGGATTAAAAGTGAGGTGTCACACGAGGGCTGCCAGCAGGGAATGCACACACACAGGCACACAGGAAAGAGGGAGATGCAGAGACCTTGTATAGACCCTGTTGTGGATGTGAGTTTGTTAAAAACTGTGCTGATTTCTTACAGGGTTTGTTAAAAAGTGTGGTGATGTCTTCCAATCAAAGCTTTTTAATTCCCATGGAGCTCTGTGTTCATGAGCCCTCATCTTCTGACCACCTTTCCATAAGATGCTCCTTGTTTGAGTTTTGGAGATGCTGTCCATGCACCTCTCCTGTTTTATTTACTTTTTTTTTCTCATGTATGGAGTGTGGAAGAAGCTGCTGGTCCCAGCTCAAGGCTGTTGCTGGTGTCAGTAAAGCATGAGTTTGAAATCCTGAAGAGATGCTTACTCTTTCCCCTTCCCAGAGATCTGCTGCCATGGGAATCATTGCTTTGGACTTAAACCCTCCGTGTGTGCCCAGAGGTCAATGCTGAAGCTTTGGTTACCCTGGAAACCAGGACAAAACTGCACCAAGCCATTACTGCAATGTGGGTCACTCCTGGTAAAAAAAGAGATAGAAAATGCCTCCCCTTCCAACTGAGGTGTTTCCCATGGGGGAACCTGCAGCTTTGAGCAGATCACAGTTTGTCCTGCCTCGTGTGGGGTGGGAGATGAAGCCCTGAGATTCAGAGCACTTTGTTGGCCCCTGGTGTCCACTGCTGACTGCAGAGGTGGAGGGTGGGATGTTCCACAGTTCTTGGGCAATCCCCTCCTGTTTTGCAAGCAGCCACCCTGTGCTGGTCAGTTCTTTGGGAAAAGCACCAAAATGAGATGCTGAGCCCATCCTTAGTCCCTGAGAAAGGGAGGGGACGTGGGTGTCACACCTGCCATGGGATTTCAAATCGTTTCCTAAACAAATTGCAGTGAGGTAAAGTCACACTCATCCCTTTGGAAAAGGGCCAGGTTGAACACTCAGAGATTTCAGTGATTTGCTAATTGTTGGGAAACATGACTGTCTGCATGAGGCAATTTTTTTTTTTTATTGTTCTATTTGACAACAAATGCACTTCTGGTTTCAAGGAATTGACACAGTCTTGTGGGAGGGAAATGTTGGGTGAGGACAGGTGAAAATTGCCTTCGTATCTCCTCCTTTTCTTTTCTTATTATTGTTTTCCTTGGCATGTTATCAGAGCATTTCATGTCTCTTCCAGCTTGTTTTAAGCATGGAGCTACCCTGCCAAGTCTTTGTGTGGTGAAGATCTTCCACATTTAAGGAGCCACCTTAAGCCACCCCTTGTATGTGCTGGCTCCTGTCCGCATTCCACCTCTGGAGCCACATCATCTCAGCCTCTTCTGCTTTCTTCCAGGATGCAGCTATGTTATATTTGTGTTATGTTTCCCCTTCTTCACTTCCCTTTTTGCTGCTTTATTCCTGGCCTGTCACCCTCATGGGTTTACCTCAGTTGCTACCTCTCCAAAATGCTGCCTCTACAAGCAGAAAGGACCCACAGGGATGGATTTGCAAGCTGATGTGCAACCACCCTGCTGCAGCCTCTTAGCTGGGTGTTCCTTGGGAAGAACACTCCTCCTGCACAGCTATTAGAGGGCAACCCCTAAAAGTGGGGGTTGGTTTGGTGTAGATCAGGCTGCACCTCTGACAGCAGCTTCATTTGGGGTGTGGGAACTTCAGTGCAGCACCCTTATAGCTGCTAAGTCCATGGGAGGTGAAACTTCTGCTTTTCCTCACATTTCCTCCCTCAGCTTCACTGTGGTCAGGCTGTCAGGGCACTTCCTGTCCCCTTTGTGTCCCTCCTTTTCTGGGGTAACTTCCCTTCTGGTATCTCAGCCCTGCTTCCTGACAGCTTTCCATAGCACCCTGTCTTGTGATCTGCAAAGGGTTAATGCCTTTCCCATGCTCCCCTCCTCTGTTGGCACGTAAATTGTTTAATCCTGGCTGGTGCAGGCAACTCAAGGCCAAAGAAATGCTTAAAAAATCCCCCCAAAATATGCAAACTGAACAGAACTGAGAGAAAAGGGGTGCTTGAATAAATTCCTCTTTACCAGGAACATTGCTTCAGTTTTTACTCTGTGCACAAATAAATCTTTGCTCTCCAAAAAGCACAGAATATCCACCCAGGCTTTGTAGATTCCAATAGACACCTCTCCAAGTGCAGGCAAATCTGCATCTGGGTCTGGCCTGACCACCCTTTTGGAATTTATTGCTTTGCAAGAAATGGAAGTAGGCTCTCAGCAGTGCAGACAATTAATATTCTGTGTTCTCCTTCTGGCAAATGCCATAAAAGTGTCAATGCCTGAGAGCTGATGTCTAAAGCATGCCATGAACTAACCCCAGTGAGGGCTTGCACTTTCTCTCTCTGGGTAATGTGTACACAAGAACTTTGCCATGGCTTCGGGAGCTGGGTCTGCACTTTCTGCTGCAGCCATTGCAACATTTTCCTGTCATGGAGTGTCATGTCATGGCAGTGAAACCACAAATGTGAAGCTCAAGAGTCTCAGCACTGGTCAGTGCCTGTGGCAGTGCTCTCAGTATTCACAGACAGCAGGCCTGCTACACAGATTTTTGCTCTTATGTTGTGCTTTTCCCTCAAAAGAGGGATCTGTAATCTCTCCAGATCATCATTAGAGCTGCCCCTTGTTTCAAGCTTTCCCAGAGTGTCACAGCAGTGCTGTAGGGGCTCGATATTTAACCATGCTTCAGTTGTGGCACTGAGTCCCCAGATCAAACTTCCTTGTGTCCAATTGAAAAAGTCTGAGCTCTGCAGTGCTCCATGCCCTACACACCTTTCATGTTCGATAGTCTGAATAAATCCTTGCCCTACAGCAGAGTCATTATTAAGAGAAGTGGAGGAGAGGAGGTAGAATAAGCAGGATAATTTAAAGCTCAGTAATACAAAATGTATGTAAATCAGGCTATGAGACACCATAATAAGGATGTAATGGAGGCAGAAAGAAAAAGAAAATAAGTCCTATTGTTGCTTCAGTAGAAAAGCCAGCATCAGTCTGAGGTGGCCAATGCACCTTTCTCAGGGCTGTGGGAGGAATTTTTACTCCCTCTAAGCACAGAGTGTTCCATGCCAAGGCTCTGTGGACACCCTCGCCTCCGTGGTGACAGGGAATCCCTGGCTCTGGCCAGCCCAGGGGTGACCATGGCTCATCCCAGGCAGAAGGACAAGGTGCTGCTGGGCTGTTTGGTGCCAGCCTGCTTCTCTCCAGGGGTGCAGGGAGCTCCACTGTCACTCACTGCCTGCCCATGAATGCTTGGCAGGCGAGGCTGGATGCCTCCACCATCTGTGTGAAATCCTTCCAGCCATTTAGATTAAACAGTGAAATGTAGGGCTCCTAATGACCTGACATACTCCATATGGAGTAGCTGCCACAGATAGTGACTATCTTGACACTGATTAATCTCTTCTTCTAGTAGTGTATTTATCCCTGGTTACTTGACATAGTTCTTCCCTAATAGCTTTGGAATAGTTCTGGGGTGTTCATATAATCCTGGCTTTGGGGAATAGCCCATCTGATGGCACACATTACCTTCTCCAATGTGGGCTTGGCTGATTTTCATCAAACCAACTCGGACTCTGGCTTTTGGGTTGTTTTTTCTGTCCCCTGCGTGCACCAGTCTCAGTCCTTCCTGTAAAGGGAGACAGCTCAGCCATGCTGAACTCTGTGGGGTGCCACCATTGGCAATGGGCTGTGCTGTGCAGCGTGAAGAGACTGTGATGCCACCTCCATGCCCTTCCTGGACACTCAGAGGCACGACAAACAACCTGCATGGCAGATGCTCCTTGCTCTGGAACTGCGGCTGGGGTCAGTCACTGCTCAGATAGAGAGAAGTGATGCTGGGTCTTCTTTGGGTCTGACTGCCCAAACTGGACGTGGAGTTTCTCAGTCTGAGTGTTGTTCTCTTTTTCAAAGCTATGAGATCCAGAAGCAGAGGCAGGAGGTCTTCCAGGCTGATCTTCCATCAAGTGTGAGCTGTGATTTCCCCATCCCTGGAAGTGTCCAAAGCCAGGTTGGATGGAGCTCTGAGCAAGGCAGGAGTAGGAACAAGATGAACTTTAGGGTCTCTTCCAATCCAAACTAGTCTGTGATTCCATTATTAGACCCACCTCACATGGGGAAGCATCACAAGTGAGTGTTACAGGCACGCAGGCTCTCCAGGACCTGTCTGGTGAAATCAGTGCCTCAGCTCCCTCCCCAGCCCTGGTGCAGGCTCTGTGTGCTCCTGCACTGCCTCTGTCCTGGGCCTGCCAGGTCAGGCAGGGGTTACTGTGCAAGGCAGTGACTCACCAGTTTCAGGAAGCGATGTATTTGTGGAATGTGCAGCAAAAAGATCTTAAAGATGTTTTCAGATTATTCTTTCCGCCATTTTTCCTTGTAATTTATATAGATTGTTTTTCCTATCAGAATGGCTGGGAAAATTCAACTTGCTGTTAAATTTGTGCCACATTTCCTGTCACTCTTCCTTTCCACTCAGACACCCTTTCAGACCTGGACAGGTGACTGGCTGAGTACAAGGACTGTCAGGTGAGCCCCAAGGACAGGTAACTGCCTGCACCCCCTGAGCTGGGTCCCTCCTGCAGAGTGGCTGATTTCAGCCTAACTCACCACAGGTGACTGCAAAGTTAATCTGTGATAGGAAGGGACATGTGGCTAGCCCTCTGAGAGCAGTGCTGGCTCACCTGGAGTATCCTGAGCTGCTCAAGGACTTTTGGAGCCTCTTGTGGTGCTCCCCATCTTCAGCTCCACAAGTCCTGTGCTGTGAAAGTGCCAGCGCCTGAGGAATGCTCCCCCCATCTGAGCCATCAATCTCTCCCCTCTGATCCATAGCTCATAACCAAATAGTTGTTATAGATAGTTCTTGCACATAAAATAAGACCTGGTTTTGTTTAATCATGAAATACTTTGTGTCATGTTCCTCAGCCTCTGTTTGCAGACAGACTTGGGGAGCTGCTTGAGATGACTCCTGAGGCAAACAGAGCCTCTCTCTGGGGTAAGAGCTGTTCATCTACATGTGGTGCTGGGTTAACTGTGACCTTGAAACCACCCTAGATACAGACAATCCTTTTTTTATGGCTCTCAACACTTGTCTTGTCCAAGACAAACTAACTTTGCTTTTTGGCTGGAGTTCACAAGTAATTTTCTTTTAAAATAAGCAAGTACAAGATGTTTTGTCAGTCCAGTTACATTGTGGCTGTCTTATGCTCTGTAATACCTTGCTTGAGATCACAGAGGCTGCATATGCACTGTCTGCATTGTGTTGCTTATATTATAATAATGTTCAGGAGCACAAAGATGACTCAGGCATGTGTTTTTGGAAACACAGATTTCTATAACACCTCCTTGCTAAGAGATCTTTAATGATCCCACCAGTAAATTGCCAGAGTAGTAAATCATCTTTGATTTTAGATGTTATTCTTGTTGCTTTAAGGGATTCCAAACAATTCCTTTGGTTTTTGTGAACAATCACACAGACATGATGGCTTTATCCACATTGCTGTGTACCAGCTGAGCAATATGAAGTTAACCAGCACTGACTTTCTAAACTAGTGGCTGGGTTTGATCTGCTAACTCACACATTTTCCGCTAGTGCCCCATCCCTTGAGTGTCTGTAGGATTTGTCCTTGAGCAAATCACAGAGTGTGTTGTGAAACTGTCCCTTGTGACAGCAGCAGCGCCTTCCCTGAATGCCCTTCAAGCTGCACGTCCCACTTGACCTCTGAGCCTGGCTGTGGGAGGGATTTTGTGATGCCCCCAAACTCTTCAGCATCTTCAGTAAGTCTCCATTGAAATGGTAATTTCTAGAGCATACTTCAGGCTCATCTCAGCTTTAGATAAAAATTAAATGTGGATTGCCTCATTCCGCATATTGAATACTAAGGGATGCACTCATTTGTTCTCTCTGCAGACACACGGTGCTCTGCCAATTTCCTTAATCCAGGCACAGAAGCAGTCAGCAATTGTTTCCATTCACTTTTGATTCCATCTATAAAAGGAAATACCTGCAATCACCAGAGGCTTTTCAGAGCAGGGATTTTGTAGAACTTGTCCAATTTCAACAAACTTTTTTGTCTGCTGGCTTAATGGGCACTATCTGGCTGCACATCAGGGTGTCGGTTTTAGCTCCCATTGTGCTGCCATGTGTTTTTTATTGCAGAGATCATCAGTTATTTTAGGATTTCCCCATCTCTCCTAGGCTCTCCACTAACCTGTCAAAAAAGTCTAACCCCCACCTCTGAAATGTTTTAAACTTTTCTTTGTAAGTGGATTGCTCGCTGGGCTGATACCGCATCTTATATTTAATATCAATTTTCACAGACTTTCATGAGTCGTCACATTTTATTCCATCTTCCTCTAGACCAATATTCCACCCTTGTCTCATATTTTTGCCACTTCTCTGTCTATGTGGTGTTGATAACACCCAGCAATCCTGTGGCTGGATCCCCAGTAACATTTCTTAGTTATCTCCAGGAGGACAGGAGGAGATACATGAATGCATGACCATTTATCAGAGTAAATGAAGGCAGGGAGCTTTATTAGAATGTTCACAGCGGACTTAAATTAATATTGCCCACTCTGAGGTTTTACAAAGCTTTTTTTTTTTTTTTTTTTTTTCCCTGAAACAATAGTCTGCACTGGGAATTCAGCATTGAGATGTTCTGCCTTTTTGCTGCCCCCAGCAACTTCTCCCACTGGAAGGGGTAGAATTTCTGTGACCACAACTCAGATCACTCTGTGAATCCCCTTGTGCCTGGCCATATCCGTGCAATAATTGCAAAAAAAGGTCCAACCAGCTGGATAAACCTGAATATTTGTTCACAAGAGCTTGGCCAGAGATAAACCTGTGCTTACCTGGCTTAAGAAAACCTCTGCCACAGCTGAGCTCTTCTCCAGTACTCACCAGGGTGAAGCTGGGAGCATGGCAGGAGTGCAAAGGCAGAGATCACCCTCTCTAACCAGTGCTTTTGAATCGTGGGATGAGGAGCATGAAATTGGGCTCAGAATTGCACTAAATATTCTGTTGTTCTGGGTTTGTTTTTGCTAATTTGACCCGAGCTAATCAGAGGCAATCAAGTCAGGTGACACTGATGAAACACATATTCCTCTTTAATTTCTAGCCCAAACTGTATTTGTCATTACTTCTTCTTTTCTTGTTGACTTTTTTTTTTAATATTTTTTAAAACAATTTCAAGAAGAGCAGTTCACCCAGAGCGTGTGCAGAAACAAGACAGTGACCAAGTTTCACTTCCCCTCTCGTCTGCAACTCTCAGTGATGTGCAGTGAGAAGCAGGAGTGGTGAAACACAAGCCCTGGCACTGCAGGAGGTTTCTGTCTCCAGCTTTCTCTCTCCATGCTCCTTTCTCCTGCACTCCTGGCCTCCTGAAGATGCCCAGGAGAGGAGCTCTTCCTGTGGGGACACTCCTGGTGCTGCTGCAGCTGGCATTTGTCCCGTCCCCACTGGCAGGCTGCCTCCTCGATCCCTGTTTGGAGGTATGTGAGCTCCAAGTGAGCACAAAATCCTTCTGTTTCTCTGCTGCAACTTTTCTTTTTGCTTGGGAGATTTGTGCCTTAAGCCTCGTAGTTGTCTTAGTAAAAACCAGCTTTTTTCCCAAGGTTGTTATCAAGGTGAGTGAAATATTTGAAATAAATTCTTGTCTCAGAAACATCTGAGAACCAGATCCAGCAGCAAGAACTTTTTCTTCTTGTTGGCTTTCTGTACCTCTGAGGGTGCTGCACTGCAATTATTGTAATAGATTATATTTCTCTTGGAAGGGATCCAAACTTTGTTTAATTTCTACAAAACACAGATTTTTTTTGCCTGATTTGTGCAGTAGAGTGATTTCGCCAAGTACCTGACACTGACCAACTGCTTTTTGCAAAGTTTTGCTGACAATTATTTGCTTGCATCACAACTTTGCTTCAAGCTGCCTGGTTGTGTGCAGGGAAGAGAGCTGAGAGCTGTTCCTGGACATGCACTGCATCCATGGGTGTTTGTTCTGCTGGCTCTTTCAAAGGTTGCTGCTGGTTCATCTGTAATCACAAGGAACGCTGTCCTGTAGTTTTGTCCCAGCTCAATCAGCAAGAAATACAACTCTTCCTGGGGAGTAGGACTGGTTCTAGTTGAAGTGAGAAAAATGCTTAGGGTATGTAAGATTATTTCCTAAAACTCAGGGCAGCTCCTTTGGAAATGAACTGCAAGGGGAGTCATTCTGCTCCTGCTTTCCACCAGTGACATTTTCTGGCACTTCATGAAGAGCAGCTGTTGACTATGGTGGGATCCGCCTCTGTTACAGGTCACCCCTAACACAACTTTCAGATGCACTGGACTGAACATCTCTGGAGTTCCTGATGGGGTCCCAAACACCACCCAGAACCTGGACCTCAGTTTCAGCGATCTGAAATCACTGGAATCAAATTATTTTGCATCAGTCCCTGAGCTGCAGCTTCTGGATCTTTCAAGGTAATGGGATCTACTCTGTGCATAGTGGTTAATTTTTCTTCACCAGCTGGGTTAAAATGGTGCCTTATTTGGGGGTTTATTGGTCTTGGCTGCTTATTTTTTTTTTCTCTTGTTACTTTGTCCCTGTGTCTGTCATTTTACACATCACAATGGTGAAGTGATGTGCAGCTTTTAGTCCAGTCACTGAGTTCACACCCTCCACTCAGAGCTGGGTCTGTCTGTCTGATCCTGTAGGTTGGGATGTGAGAAGGAGGAGGAAGATGTTTCACTTGTCTATGAACAAGAAAAATGTCAGACTTTTCACTGTTACAAAAACTCTAAAGTGGAACATCTTGGGTGAGCTGTTTTTCTAATCACAGTTTAAAAAAAAAATAACATGCAGGTGCATTCATTTTCTAAAAGGCTGTTTTAAAATATCAACATATTCTCTTTGCCCTTCTCCTCACATATCTGAGGGAGGAGATGGGGGAGGCCTATTAGCAAATTTGAATTGATGTATAATTTCCATTGACTTCAGACAGCAGTTTCTCTGGGTAAATTGTTTCACTGAGAAATGTCACTCAGTCCCGTCACAGCTCTAGCTCCAAAGAGTGCCTGAGTGGCAGAGCACATTTGCTGTGAGGCACTGGCTGGATTATTAAACAAATTCTGCTGGGATTCACTGCAGAATGGTTTTGGGTCTCAAATTCTGGATCTTCCCACATCAAACAAACCTTAGGGGGCTATCCTCCTTTTCCCCCTCTTCCTTTTCTCCTTCAGAGCCAGCACAGCCTGGGGTCTGCTCCCTCTGAGCCACCACCAGACATCAGTTGCTGACAGAGGTGTGAGCTCTGCCCCAGCTGCACTGTCTGGTGCCAGTGGGGCTGCCCAGATGTGGCTGAGGTGGCACTCTGAGGGTTGGGGGGTGCAAGGTGTGAGGGCCTGCTGGTTCTGGTTGATTCTTCCATCAGTCATGGTCATCACAATGTCACTTTGGCCTAAACTGAGAGCCAGGATTCTTCTTTCATGCTGCCTGCATGAATTTTTGATCTTCACCAGGTCTCCAGGACTCTTGCTTTGAATTTAAGATTAGAGAGGGAGGAGAGGAGGAGGTGAGAGGAGGACTCCTGCTGGAGGAGCGTTCCCTTTGCACATCCAGGGATGCTGGCTCTGCTCAGCACAGCAAAGCCAAGCCAGCCCCAGTGTGAGGCTGAACCTGAGGGTGTCACAGCAGCAATCAGTGACAAGGAAGGGACAGTGTTTCATGCACTTATATTTTCTTTTCATGCCCAACAGGTGCCACCTCCACACAATAGGAGATAACTCCTTTATGGATCTCCATAGGCTTTCCACCTTGATTTTAACTGCCAATCCCCTCCAGCACCTGGGGAAAGCAGCTTTCTATGGCTTAACATCTCTGAAAAAAATGGTTCTGGTGGAAACCAACAGAACGTCTCTGTCTGAGCTGCCCATTGGCCACTTGCATACTCTGCAGGAGCTGAATTTAGGCCACAACAGCATTACTTCATTGAAGCTTCCCGAGTATTTCGCCAACATGACCTCCCTCAGGCACCTGAGCTTCTTCTCTAACAAGATCACATCCATCTCCAGAGGAGACCTTGATTCCCTGAGGGGAGGGAACAGGCTCAACCTCACTCTGGTCCTTTCCTTGAACAATATAAAATCCATAGAGCCAGGAGCCTTTGCAGGGATTCACCTCGCTGAGCTGGCTCTCAGGTCTGCCTTTGAGAACTTCATGATGCAAACCTCTCTGCAAGGGCTGGCCGGTTTGCAGGTCAGCAGACTTATAGCTGGGGAGTTCACTGACAAGGAGAGACTGCAGGACTTTGAGAGGGGGCTTTTGAATGGACTGTGCCAGGTACAGATGGACGAGTTTGTCTTAATCTACTTCAGCGGCTTCGAGGATGACACAGACACTCTCTTTAACTGCGTAGCCAACGTCTCCACGATTCGCCTGGTGGGCCTCGGACTCAAGGAGATATCACAGGTTCCTGTGTGGTCGAAAGTGAAACAGCTGGAATGCAAGAAATGCAGTTTTGAGGATGTGCCTGCCCCGAAGCTGTCGGTTTTCAAGGACCTGAGAGTGCTTCGTATTACTAAGAACAAAGATCTCAAAAACTTTGATCAGAATTTTGAGGGTCTCAATAACCTGGAGGTCATAGATTTGAGTGAGAATAGGCTCACCTTCAGCAGATGTTGCTCCCCTCAGTTTCGAAACTGTCCAAATTTGAAACACTTGAACTTAAGCTTCAATTCTAATATCAGATTGACTGGAGATTTTGCTAATGTGAAGAACTTGTTATATTTGGACTTTCAGCACACAACTTTATTTGGTCCTGGCTCCTACCCTGTCTTTTTGTCCCTTCAGAGACTGATTTACCTTGATATTTCCCATACCAAAATCGAAGTTAAATCCCAGTGCACATTCTGTGGCTTGAACTCTTTACAAGTGCTCAAGATGGCAGGAAACTCCTTTGGGGACAATAAGCTGGCAAACAACTTCAAAAACCTAAGTCACCTCCACATCTTGGATATTTCAAGCTGCAAATTAGAACACGTGGATCCAAGTACTTTTGATGCCCTCTCTGAGCTGAAAGAGCTAAACATCAGCAACAATAAGCTCCTGACCTTTGATCCTGGAGTCTACCAGCCCCTCCAAGCCCTCAGAGTCCTGGATTTCAGCAGAAACCAGCTGACTGTTCTGTTGGACTCAGCCCGGGCAATCCTGCCTGACAGCCTGGTCCTGCTGGATATCTCTCAAAACCTCTTTGACTGCTCCTGTGTGCACCTGGACTTTCTGAAATGGATCAGGGAAAAGCAGGAGCTGCTGCAGAACAGGGAGCTGATGCTGTGCCACACTCCCTCGTACGTGGTGAACGTGAGCCTGCCGAGCTTTGATCTGTCCTCCTGCCACATCGCAGGCAAAGTCGCCTCCTCAGTGGTTGTGTTGCTCTGTGTGGTGGTGTTCCTCTTCCTCATTTACAAGTACTACTTCCAGCTCTACTACTCGGTGGTGCTGCTCAGTGGGTGCAAACACTCGGCAGAAAGAGGTGACACCTACGATGCCTTTGTCATCCACTCCAGCAAGGACCAGGAATGGGTGACAAAGGAGCTGGTGGAACCCCTGGAAGGAGGAACACCTCCCTTCCACTTGTGTCTGTACTACAGAGACTTCCTGCCAGGGGTACCCATTGTCACCAATATCATCCAGGAGGGTTTTCTCAGCAGCAGGAATGTCATCGCAGTCATCTCCACTGACTTCCTGGAGAGCAAGTGGTGCAGCTTTGAGTTTGACATTGCCCAGTCCTGGCAGCTGGTGGAGGGAAAGACTGGGATCATCATGATTGTGCTGGAAGATGTGAATAAGGCCCTGCTGAGACAGAGGCTGGGGCTGTCTCGGTACCTGAGGAGGAACACCTACCTGGAGTGGAAAGACAAGGAAATAAGCAAGCACATCTTCTGGAGACAGCTGACTGGAGTGCTGCTGAAAAGCAAAAATTGGAATCATGAGGAGGTAAAACTCATGTGAAGAGAAAGGAGGGTTCTTCTTCCCCTGTCTGCCATCCTGGCCTGGGCTGCTGGATGGTGCTCAGAAGCTGGCTCTTCTGTTGCTGCCCAGAGCCAGAGGGAGTGGATGGAGGCACTGCCAAAGCACTACAGAAATTCCTGCCTTGCAGGTCACCTTTTCTCGAGGAAATTTGCAAATTAAGGTTTGACAAGGGCCAGAAGAGCTGCCTGAGCTCCCTGTTTGCCCGTGGCTGTCAATCACAGGTGGCCCAGCAATACCTCACATTTGGAACAGACCAATTTCTCTAGCAATTACCAATTACCAGACAGCTCTTACTGTCATCTGGCTGATTCTGAAACTGGATTTGAGTCCTGAGACCATTTACCCAGAGGAACTTCACAGTCTGTTGCTTGGAGTGGACCCCAGAATCTCAAAGGCAGAGTAAAGACTCGGGATTTTTGCCTCTAAAAACTTTGTGGAACAGAAACGAGGTTTGGATTCTGAAAGTCTTGTGCCTGCCTCCATGGGCAACATGACTCAGGGACAAACCCTCCAGAGAGCAATGGGACATCCTACAGCCCAACTGGCAGCTGCTGGAGAACCTGAGTAGTTTTGTCATCTGGGAGGGAGGTTTCTGTGGTTGGGAAATTTGCCCCACATATTTCTTTCAGTTTTCTTTAGCCCAAGACCAAATATTGAAACCATCACCTGAAAATCTTACTTATATCCAGGTTGTGTAACACTTGAGAAGGCATTCTGGAGTTTTCTTGGGGGGACAAGAAATGTGTAACCCCTTTAAACTGAAATATTTCTTTGCTCCCACTGCTTCTCCTCATCCAGCGTTTGTGGATATGCTCTGGGACTGCCCTAAGCAAGCCAAATTGAGCCTGAACGAAGTGTTTTGATGTTTACAGCCAGCCAGTGCTAGATCAAGCTTTTTCACTCTCTGGACCAGCCTTCATCCACTGTTGGAAGGTGCTGCAAGAGCCTCCAGGGTTTGAACTGGAGTTCAGATGTGCCTGTCTGCTCAGCCTTCCCCAGGGGCAGCTGCCACCTGGAGCAGGACTGGTTGCGGGAGTTTTGCTTTTGTTTCACTGAGAACGTGCCTGACATTTTGCAGGGAGAAGGAATAGAGGGGAAAAGTCTGGGTTAGCTGAACTAAGTGTACCCCAGCACTGTCCTGAGTCAAGGGAAGGAAAGTCTAAATGCCACGGAATCACATCCCAGAGCACTCCATCAATGTGTGGGAAATTGGACGGGGCATGAGTAGTGCTCTCTTTTTACCAAAGGCTTGGGTTGGAATTCATCACTGAATTACTCTGGTTTTAATCTTGCAAATCCTCCTATAATCAGTGATGTTCTGCAGAGGTAAAACAGAAGCAACTGAGCAGTGAATCAGATCTGATATTTATCCGCTCACTTTTCTAAGCACCAGACAGGGACATTTCCATGGAAGCAGGATCAGGGATCAACATCAGACATTGTTGGATAAAGAGGGAGAGCCAGTTCCAGACCTTGTCCTGGCAAAAGCTGAACCACAGCTCCCTCCCTGTGTGCTGTGTCAGACAAAACTACCAAAACACCCCACAGCCCTCCCTGAGCTGTTTTTGTGACCCAGGAGATGAAGATTTAGTAAAACTAAGCTTGATACTGCATTCCTTTGCCCAGAGAGTTTGTTCTGCATCTGCCAAATACTATTCCAGCAATTCCCAAAAGGAAGTTCTCCTCACCTCTGCTCAGACTGATGGGTCCTGCAGATCTCACCCTTCCACCCAAACCTTCCTCCTCCTCCAGGACAGAGGCTGCTGGAGAGGGTGGGGGACAGTGAACTGGGGGACAGTGAACTGGGGGACAGCTCGAGGTTCCCTGGACTGAGGCCAAAGGAGAGCACAGAGGACAAAGCAAAATTAGCTTGAATTTCAGCAGCTCCAAGTTGAATTGGGAAACAAAAGAAGAAAAATTAAATAGAGTGGGAGTTCCTGCTCCTGAATTGAGCAGCACCAAAGCCACGTTTCTCCTTCACTCTTTCTCTCTGTGGCTCCTCTGCAAACAATTCAGTGGATGTGTATTTCTGGCACAAAGCACAGAGTCCTATGATTCTTGATTGTAATTATAACAATGAGTTTCAGAAAGCCTGTGAGTGGTTCTGGGCATTTATAAAAGGGATTTAGGACAGTATTGTTTAAAAAGTCAGTGTTTTTCTGAATATCAAAGCAACTTTAGGAGAGCTGGAGAGATGCTGAGACGAGGCTCCCACCAGTACAATTTTAAAAGAAACTGGTCACTTGGTTTTCTCTTCCTATTCAGAGTCTCCACAGCAGACATGAATACATGAGCTGCCCCTGGCTTCCTTATTGTCCAAGTAAAAGCCACAAAAACCATCATAACTTCAGCTGAGCCTCTGGGGTCCCTTCCAGCCTGGCCCACTCTGTAGTTCTGTGACTTGCCCAGACAGTGCTGAGGTTTATGGGTCCAAGATGGACAAGACTGTGTGAACAATTGTATTTTCACCATTTATCCAGCAGAGACACAGTAGATATTTTTTTTTGAAGACTCAAAACAGCTTTCCCAATACTATAAATGGGGGGATATTGTGGTTATCACAGAAATACAAGTACTCATTTGCCAGTATCCAAAAGAAAGCTCAATGTTCTCATGTTTCCAAAGCTGCTGGCATGCACTGTTTGAAACTGCCCACTCTGCAGCAAGTGGCTTTGATATGATTTACTCACTGGGTGAAAAAATGAGCAGCCAAGCAAAGACCCCTGAAGGTCTGCATTCATGTCTCATGTAAATATCTGAACACATTCCAGTTATTAAAGCATCTCTTGCCCAGGTCATAAAAGCAGATGGAGATAAAGCTCCAAAGGGCTGTTGCATCCAAGTTATTCCATTTGCAGTGGGGACGTGCCCTGATTTCACTCTGAGCTTAATTTGACCCATGCAAAATGCCAGGACAGATGCAGCTCTGCGCTTCCTTGCCTTGTGGAGGGTGCTGTCCTGGGGGCAGGACATCCTGGTGTGCTGGCACTGTCACCAAGCTGGAGCCTGCCCTCATTACAGAATCCCAGAATGCCCAGGTTGGAAGAGACCTTCAAGACCATCGAGTCCAATCCGTGCCCAACTCCTCAACTAAACCCGGCACCCAGTGCCACATCCAGGCTTTTTTAAACACATCCAGGGATGGTGACTCCAGCACCTCCCCAGCAGCCATTCCAGAACTTTATCACCCTTTCCATGAAGAATTTCTTCCTAACATCCAACCTGTATTTCCCTTGGTACAGCTTGAGGCTGTGTCCTCTCATTCTGTCAGTGCTGCCTGGAGAAAGAGCCCAGTCCCAGCTGAGCACAGCCACCCTGCAGGGAGCTGTGGAGAGTGCTGAGGTCACCCCTGAGCTCCTTTTCTCCAGGCTGAACAGCCCCAGCTCCTTCAGTGGTTCCTCACAGGGCTTGTGTTCCCAGCCCCTCACCAGCTTCGTTTCCTCCTCTGGACACACTCAAGGGTCTCCATGTGTGATTTCCTTTGTGCTCCCCACATTGCAGCAGCTGTAAAAGCTGGAAAGCAGAGCCATGTGCAGTCCTTCCCACCTGGATCTGGAGCAGCACTGTGAGAATGCTCCCCTGGCCCCCCTGAGCAGGAGAACAGATTTCCAGTGTCACTTAAAATCCCAGCAGAACAAGAAAAAGCAGCTGGTTTCCCTGGACTGACTGGTACTTGACAGGAACAGGGTGAAACTTCTCAGGGAGAGCATTTGTCCTTTGGGAAATGCTATTTTGTATGTGGTCTACGCAGTTTAATGAGGGAGCATGGTGAATCTATGGAATGGGAATTGTCACAGCAGAGTTTCTGGTTTACTGTTGCATGTAGTTTTGGAACAGATATTTTTCATGGAAACAGTGATTTTAAAAAATGCTTTGGAGGGGCTGAAAAAGGGATTCCTAATAAAAGTTAAATTGCCCCACAATATCATTAAAAAAAAAAATCTGCTAAGGCTTATGCTGTTTTTCAGAATACATTTTCATTTTGAAATTTATTTCTATCTACATAATCTGACTAGCCTCCCAAAACAAGACCAAAATGTAAAAATGTTTCCCACACACCCAAAATAAAAACCCTGGATTTTGTTTTGTGGGATTTTTTTTTTTTTTTAACATAGTGAAAAGTATGCTTGGCAAAATGGAAATTCCTCTTCTATGACACCTCTTACCGTGACCCTCTCCAAGTCAAACCTTCACCTGCCTGTGCCCCATGTGAAGTTCAGGCAGCAAAAACCACTGACAAACCCCTGGAATGAATTTTACTAAGTGCCTTTTGCAAAACATCTTGAGTAGGTGCAGTGGATCGATAGGAACTGCCTGAGAGCAGCTGAACAGGGGAGGAAAGAAGCAATTCCTTAATGAGTTGTTCTTTGCCATCACCAGCTCAGGCTGGGAATTGGAACGAGTGACAGCAGAGCATGGTTTGCAGAGAGGAGCCCATCTGCCAGGAGCTCCCACCTTCCTCAGCCCCAAGGTCACCCAGAGGGCTCAGTCAATAATGCACCAGCCTGGGCCTGGCTGTGCTGCTCTGAACACACTGAGAAACATTGCCTAATTGAGGACAGCTCTGGTAAAATGCCTGAAAAGCAAGAAAAAAGAAGAAAATGAATAGGGAAAGTATTAGTGCAGGATCTCAGGGTGGAGATGAGGCCACAGTTCGGCTGGGTGGATGCCAGGTGCTGGAGGTGGCTTGGTCCCAGGGTTTCCAGCACTACCCAAGGCACCTACACGGCAGAAGGTTGGTGGTCAGTCTGTAAGTGCTTTTTTGCATAATGATAATCAGAGGGATGGAAATGAGCACTGCGTGGGTTCCAGCCATGTTTTGAAGGGGACAGGATGGACAGTGGCAGCCCTTGGGGTCCAGCAAGGACAGGTGACTGGGATGAAAGAGCTTCAGCATCTCTGGGGGCAGAAGAAACCCAGCCCTGATTTTGTGCCTGCCGGCCCACCCAAAATATAGAGGGAGTGACCTTGGGTCACACACCTTTTGCGTAACCAAACTCTTGACCATGTCTACAAATCAAACAGCAGGGAGAGGATATTCAAACCCCACACTTCCAAAATCCTTCCAGCAGAGCTGTTCAAAATACATTTATTATTGGTGATGGGGAGATCCTCAGCTGAGGTGAAGGGTCACCCCATGGGAGAAGGGCCCAGGCCCTGCAACCAGAGGATTTCCAAGGATTACAATTGCAGCCTCCCCCTGCCTGCAGCTCCTTCCTCCCTTATCGCCACATCTTGAGTACTACTACACAAATAACAATAGGGCATTGTTAGGCAAAAGAGATTAATTGCAGCCTACACTCCCTGAGAGGGTAAGATCGGCTTTTCTCCAGATCTAATCTTCATTCTTCATCTTTTCTTCTCTCCCTCTCATCCCTTCCCTCTCCTGGAAGTTTCTTTTTGCTGTCTTTCCCAGCCAGCAGCAAGTGACCAACCTAAAATGGAAGAAAGAGGAAGAGGTGTCCTTGTCACTTCTTCTTTTTCTACATTTTTGAATAGCCTTTAAATCCTTTGGAGTGTTGTGTCCCACAAGAAAGGATTAGCAGTAATTCCCCTGCCATCTCTTGCTTCCGACGCTCTGACAATTCATTCTCCCGAGATCCCCTAAACCCACCGCTGAATACATTAACCAGAGGACACAGAGCGGGCTTTGAGGGAGTGATATCCCGGGTCCTCCCTCTACAGCCTGCTGGTACACACCCTCCCATCCACCACGGGCTCCTGGATCAGCACTTCTCCTCCTCAGCGACCCAAAACAACCCAAACTTGCCCGATGTGGGATGCTCTGGGTGCTCCAGCTCTCGCCCTGCAAGATTCACGAGGCGACGCCTGGACCTCACTCTCCTTTCCGGGCCTCATGATGGGTCTGGTGGGAGCCTGTGCCCCCTCCCACGCTGCAACCCCTCTGTTTTCTTTTCCAAGCAGTGCAGTCTGCTGGGAAGGGCTCTCTGCCACCTCTGCCTGGCTCTGTATGCTGCCAAGCCCCCTTAGATGATGAATGCTGCCTGTTATCTCTGCCCTGCTTTGCTTTCCCTCTTGGTAAAATGGGGTTCACAACCTGCACACTCTGATTTACCAGAGTGAAGCACTCAGACAGACAGAGCCTAAATCACAGTCTGTGAAAATGCACTTTCTGTTCCTCAACTCCATTTCCTTATCCTGGGATTTTGAAATCCTCCTCTACAGCTCTCCCCCAGGCCAGTAGATGTCTGTCTGAAGCCAGATCCTCCCATCCCCTTTTCTGTCACTGGTTCTCTTTGTGGTCACTTAAGATTTGCTTTCTTTAAGGGAAATAAGTGTACCGAGAATAGCAAAAAAAAAAAAAAAAAAAAAAAAAAAAAAAAAAAAAAAAAGAGAGCAGTATTCGGCCCTCAAGACCCTCTTTGCAATTCTGCTTAGCATAAAAAGCCTTCCCAGCCCAGGTATTTCCTCCTGCCATCTCTTCTTTCATGCTATAAGTATTAAAATAAGCTGTTAATAAGAAAACCCACAGTCTACCCCCTCTCAGCTCCTCCTGAGTCTGTGGTCCATGTCTTTCTGTCCTGCATGGAGTCAGCAACTTTCAGTTCCCCAGTTCTTGCCCCCTCCAGCAGCCTGGGTTTTGCCTGGTGCTGATCTGGGCCAGCCCCACTCTCTGCTCTGCTGGCTCCCCACCTCTCAGTGCCCCAGTGAGGGCAGGTGGGTGACAGGATTCACCCCTCAGCCTGTGTTATTCAGAGCCCTGATGGGAATTACAGGATGTCTGCCTGCTAAAAGGGCTCTGGCTGAGAAGCCACACTCTGCCCTGGTCAGGGTGATGGCCACAGGGGTCTCCTGTGTGATCTGGAGGTGCTGTGGGCTCTGGAGGTGCCCCCCTGTCACCTCTGGGGCAGTGACAGGAAGAGAAAGGATGACAAAATGCTGGGACTGAAGCCTGAGCCAAATGTGTGAAGTTTCTTGCCCTCCTTGATAGCCATTTCTCCTGGAAAAAAAAAAAAAAAAAAAAAAAAAAAAAATGTTTTATAAAGAGCATCATGAAAGCAAAGTATATCATGATTTCAGTGTGAGCAGACAGCAAGAGAGATAGGAGCATCCCCTTGGATTTGCCTGCCTGAGGTTATTTACCTCAGGAAGCTTCTGAATAAAAGATACAAAAATAAGGCAGAAAGTAGTATTATTTGCTCATTTCAAAGCATGATGGGAGGCAGAAAAACATTATAAGGGGTATCTTTGAGTCTTGCCAGCCTGGATTTGTCAGGGCAGCGTTTTCACGGAGCGCTCTCCCGGTGACCCAGTTTCTGAGACACAGGCACAGACACACACACGTCCACACACAGAGCCCAGCCACAATCCACAACTTTAATAGCTGTGTGACATACAAAGGAGATTTTGATGCAAAGTGGAGCTGACAGAGAAGTGGAAGAAGTATCTGCTTTTTTTTTTTTTTGCTTTTTTTTCTCCATCCAGTGCCAAACCAAGATTACATTCAAGGTGGTTTCAACCTTCAGCAAGGACTGATGTTACTGTGGGTTCTGCTTTTAATGACATTTAGCAAGAAGCAGCAGCTCGGGGAGGGGGAACAAGGGTTTTCTTTTGAGGAGGAATTTACTTGGGCTGTCAGGATTAAAGGCACTCAGCGAATGCATATGGGGCTGCAAAGGGGGCTTAATGGCTTTGCTGCTGGTAAGGACAGCACACCTCCGAGGCAGGGTGTGCCAGTCCTGCCAGGCAGCTGATAAAACATCTGGGGATGTGGAAGGGTGCAGGATAGAGGTGTCATGGCAGTGTGGTCATGCTGGGGTGACTGTCACCGATGGTCTCCTGGCTGTGGTGACATGAAGGTGTTGTTATGTAGCAATAATCTGTTTCAGAAAACATCCCCTCCCCGAGGGTGAGGTGCCTGCTCCAGCCCAGCTGATGGGTGTCACTTGTCACCATGGCTCCATCAGGCTCTTCTGCAGATCCTGCAGTGAGCAGGGTGGGCTTGGCAGGACCTCCAGGTGCAGGCTGGATTGATGCTCCAGGTTGGGCACCCACCTGTCCAGCTCAGGCTGGCCTGACATGGCTCCAGGCATCCCCAAAAGCTCCTGAGCATGCCAGGTTGTTGGGTTGAGGGCACCCAGGCTGATTCCATGTCCTCAAAGCATCACAGACTTTATTACTGTATATAATTCTATAAAACCTGGAGCTTAACAAGGAGCTCTACTTGGAGAGGAAGGAACAGCAAAACATCCAGAGAAAATAAATGCTGGGCCAAAGTGCATCCCTTCTCGAGCTGCCCCAGGATTTGTTCATGTCGAGGAGGGTCCTTGGAGTGGTGTTTTAGCTTGGGCCTCCATTTAGAAAACACTCTTCAGCTACAAATAAGCTAGTGATTCCTCCAGGAAGTTGTGAGTGCCTGGATTCAAAGGGCACAGGGTCAGTGGGTGAGGCAGCACCACCACAGAGCAGCTGCAGCCCCGATGGTGAGAGCTGGCAGAGGGCAGTGGGCACAGCTCAGTCGAGATGGTGCCAGATAAAGAGGAAATAAAGGAGAAGGTGCTGCTGCCTGCAGAGTGTGGTGGTGCTGCAATTCCCCAGGTGCATTGCTGTCACCTGAACTTCAGCAGGTGGAGGTTTGTGTTTGCTGGACTGTGCTGGGAGGCCTTGTCAGAAACCCCCTGGTGTGTGGAGGCCTCCAGCCTGCTCCTCTGGAGATGCAGAGGCTCTGGCAGGGACCTTCTGCTCCTGGGGACTGACAGCTCAGAGTGAAGGCACCTGGCAGAAACTGCTCAGCTTCAGCAGGAGGCTCTGGTGTGACAGAAAAGGAGCGGGTCCCACACCCTGAGCAGGGTGGTGGCAACTTGCTGTGAGAGAAATGTGGCGGGCTTGACTCATTTTTGGGAAAACCACTTGTTTTATGACTTGGGGAGTTTTTAAGGGGGCAGGGTGGGGCTGTGGTGGGGAAGAGCCAGTCCCCAGTGGTGAGTGCAGAGCCACGCCATGGTGTGCAGTGGGGAAATGCAGCTTGAGCTCCAGTTTCTCCGCTTGGGTGGGAAGTCCTCTCCCCTCAGCCCAGCAGCTGGAGGGGACAGCACCCACCAGCCCAGGGAGCCTCTTCCCTGTGGGATGAACTCTCTGGGGGCTCAGAGCAGAAGCATCAAGCACCAGCCAGGCTGCCCTCCCTGCCTGGATGCAATGGAGCAGTGCTAGCTCCACGTTTGGTGGCTGCTCTTTGCATCTGTTATACAAACATGGCGCAGGGAAATGACAGCAATATGTGTCCCCCTGACACCCAGAGAATAAAGTGATATTGCTGTGAAAATGAGGCTGATGCTGCATGGCTCAACTCTGAACCTTCCCTCTGCGAAGGAGCTATGATTAGAATCTCATCTCGCTCTCTGTTGCACAGCACCTGCAGAAGAAAATCCCACCCAGCAGCACAGAACTATTTTTAAAGGCCTTTTTTTCCAACAGGCTGGGAAATGGGGATGGTGAGAATCCTGCTGGTACCGTGGAATTCTTTCAAACCCCTTTGCAGAAGGGCATGGAGCTAGACTTGGGGAATATGACTCAGAGAAAGGAAGAGGCAGAATCTAAGTCTGAAGCTTGTGCCAGCTCTTTGCCTGGAGAAGCTGAATTTCAGCATCTTTGGGGTCTGTTGAGGGTTTGGGGTTTGTTTGTTTGTTTGTTTGTTTGTTTGTTTGTTTGTTTGTTTGTTTGTTTGTTTTCCAGATTTGCTGTACCTGAGTCAGTGTCAGAAAAATACTGAGAGAGACTCATGTGCTTTGAAGAGAGGGGCACGAGGGTCCATGGCATGGGAATTGTGTGCAGGAACATGTCCCAGGGCTGCTGTGTTCTCACCCAGAGCTCTGGGAAGGGGCTGCCTGAAGCTTCTGGGCACCACAGAGTAAGAGGTGGGGGAAGCAAACAGGCAGAGAAGACCAAGAGGCTGAAAGAGCCAAGTCCTTGGGGTGTGGGATAGGATGGGCAGTGAATTCCGGGCTGTCAGTGCCAAGAGGATTTATTCACCCACATTTTGGAGGTGAACAAATGTGCCAAGAAACCTCAGAAGTGTCTGGGGATAGAGAGGGAGAGTGAAGTGTGGGCTGGTGGAAGCAAAGCCCCACTTTCCTCTTGGTATGCTGCTCATGGATGGGGTTTGAGGCTGTTCAAACATAATTTGCTCTCCCTCTCTGAACAGAGCCAGGGAAGTGTATTACATTTATCTTAATAAAACAAGGGGCTTTGGAAGCAGGGGAACAGAGGAAGGCTGGTTTTCCACGGTCACCTCCTGTGTGGATTCTCGGGCTGAGCTCATATCACACCCTGGGAGGGGGATGGAAAATGAAGGGCAATGGCAGAAAGTGCTCATTTGAGAATATCCTCCTTTATAAAGCTTTTTAGGACTTAATTCCTCAGAGATGCCTCTTCCACTGAATCTGATTGCAGCAGGCCAGCAGGTTTGGAAAGCTACTAGGCAGTGCCCATGGGGCAACAAGCCCAAAATGGTAAACCTTCTTTCCTTGGGGAATTATGTTAAAAAATAAACAGAACTGGCCTGAAACCCCTACAAATTATTTGTCATTACACCCCACAGAGTTTGACCCACATATCTGTGCTTTTCCTGCTGGCATTTAGCAGCAGGGCTCTGGAACTGGAATGGAGATTGGCATGAACCTGAGAAGTCCCACTTAAGATGTACCGTGGACCATACAGGCATGCAGCATTAAATTGATGTACCCAGCCACAAAACCACTTCCCATTTTGTACAATACAGGCCAACAGAGATTTGAAAAATGTTCCCTTTCTGTATAGAAAGACTATTTTTAAAATTGAACAGAAAGTTAGTCCTCTATTGACTTTCAATTTCCATCCTCTCCCATTTCCATAGCAACTCTGGCCATTTATGCATTTATCTTCATATTTAACTTTCCTCTCTCATATAATTTCAAGTGGACTCAAGTGCTGCAAAAGGGTTAAACTACTCTTTCAAATACCTGCCTGTTTTTAAGCAATTACTTGAAAATACATATATGTATGTATATTTATATATACACTAGGCTAAATTGACAAGTTTGTGGTTTAATGAAAAGTGTCGCTGGAATATTTGCCCTGAAAAACCCTTCAGGGCAATAACAAGAACGAGTCACAGCCTCTCTCCTCTCACCTTTCCTTGTGTTGTGACTGTGTTCAAAATTCTCCTCTGGAATCTAAACTTGCAGCTGCAAGAGCTGTGGCAGTCACAGGCTGGGGATTGGCTAAGCCCAGGATCTGGCAATTTGGGCTGGTTTTCATCTTCTTTTTTTAATTTATTTTTATTTTTATTTTTCCCTTTTTGAAGTATTAGTATGTGTATTTTTTTTTTTATTTTCCCTTTTTTGAAGTATCAGTATGTGTATTTGGGAGCAGTCAGAAGGCAGCAGTGCTTCACAAATTTTGTGCTTCTGGGCTCGGGGCAGAGATGTGAGTTTCCCTTGACCATTCACACTGATAGAATTGTCCCAAGGATCTGGAGAGGTGTTGGTGGGAATGCAGTGACCTTCTCTGGGACTTTGCTGGCCAGGAGAGCATCCAGGCAGTGGAAGCCTTGGGGAATCTCCACACATGACATCAGAGAGCTCCTCCAAGCTCAGGCATTGCTGGCTGAGCTCCTTGGAGAGCAGATTGGCTTTGAATTCGTGGTACTGTTGCATGAGGCACTGGGAAGAAAGCTTTGAGGTCAATAATTCTCTTCTAAGTCCACACTTGAAATTCCCTCCCTATATTTTCACAGTGTTTTTAGCTGCAAATTCCTGTGAGATTTTCATCCCTCTATCCTCTCAATTTTCATCGTCATCCTGGCTCTCCTTCAGTGCCTTCCCAGCCCTCCTCCATCCAGGTGATCATTTTTGCAGGGTAAAAATATCCCCCTGTCCCCAGGAAAACATGGGTGGCTTAATTGCAGCACAGAAAAACTGGGACATGTCTCCCTGGAGGGCTGGTGACACATTCCAGGGGAGCACAAGGTGACCACGCTGTTTTGGGACAGCTCTGATAACCTGCACATGGACCTGCCCAACTGACTGAGGTGCTGAAGTGCCGAAGGCATTTTAAAATTTTTATTTTAATGGGCCTGAGAGTCTAAATCTCATTGACTTTCAAATGGACTGTGCAGATCAATGCACAATGCCCTGACAAGGCAGGACGGTTTCCTACAGAACGTCCTCCTGCATACCACCCATCCACCCTCATTCTTGGGATTCAGCTCTGATCTTCCCTCTGAGGAGTTTCTGCTGAGTCCTACAGCCAGACCTTCCATTTGTTTTGTGCAAGGATATTGAGTAAGCAACTGGTGGAACTGCTGAAGTTATTTAAGTGCCTAATTCCCGTTGAAACCTGCTTAGATGCACTTGAAAATCCTATTAGAGCACCTGCCTGCACCTTTAAGCACCTAAACACCTTTGAAAATGCATTCTTTGATCATTTAGGGATTGAAGGGCAGAGCGTTTCCAGGGGATTTGTGCTCCTCACTCACTTGCTGCTCCCAAAAGAAATCTCTGGTTTTGCCTGTGTTGTGCCCATGACCTGTGTTACCTTCCTCTTTCATTGCACCACTTGTGTTGTTCCTTAGTGAAGGACTCTAAATAATTCCTCCCCCTGTCTTCCTGTTGACACCTTCCCGAGTATTTGCTGGGCGTTATTAAATCACCTCTTTACTCATCCTTTATCTGAGCTGTGCATAATTAGTTCCTTTAATCTTTCTTCATAGGTCAATCCTTCTAAACCCTTAATCATCTTTATCTCCTTTTGCTGGAGCCCCTCCAATTTGCTGACATTTTTTTCTTCTTCTTCTTCATTTTATTTTGCATGAAGAAACAACAAAACCCCCAAGTTCCAAAGGTTCTCTGGGCTCACTGATGGCAGTGTGGGGCTATGGAGTTGCCCCTTTTTGCTTCAGACCCAGCCTGAGGAACAAAATTGGTGTTGGGAGGGAGAAAACCATCCCTGGCAGTGTCTAAGGCCAGGTTGGACAGGGTGGGAGCAGCCTGGGATGGTGGAAGGTGTCCCTGCCCATGGCAGGGGTGGAATGAGAATAGCACAGCCTGTTTTGCTTGGCTTGCAAAAATCCTCTTTCTGTGCTTCAAATTTTTAAAAAGCCTTTTATTTAGATTATATTTGTCCTCAATTCTTGACTCCAAGGGTCTGTGAACCCTTCTCAACTGATACCACTCATACTTCACACATTCCTTGGCTGGCACCAATGGGATGAGGAAACTGAAGCACCATGGAAGGGATGGAAGTCAGAGCCCTGATCCCCAGCCTGGCACAGCTGCAGCCCTGCTCTGCCTGAAGGCACAGGACAAGGATCTCAAAAAGAGCAGAATTCGTGGGGGAACAGAAAGGATCTGTGATCACTGGAGTCTATTTAGGCTTCAATGCTTTCCTTGGTTGTCTCATCCAAATGAGACAATTGCCATTCCTTGGTGGACAGCACAAGCAGGCACACCAGGGCGCTCCTGGCACACACCTGGGTGAAAAGGAAAGGCCCCTTTCATCCCCCTTCCTTTTATTAATCATAAGTGACTTCCAGGTAGGACTGATGGCAAAACCAACCAAAGCCACGAGAGGTGGCAGAAATTTTCAGCTCAAACCTGTCTTGTGGCACTCCTGAAACATTGGAAGCCTAAGCCTGTTCCACAGAGCTGGGAGCTGCGAGTGGCCATGACCAGCCCTGGGGGACAGTCCCAAAGTTTCTATGTCCTTTGGTGCCAGGGAGCAGTGACAGAGCCACCACAGTCACAACTGTGATGACAGAACCTGCACCTGGAGGGATCTCTCATTCTACAGGGACTTTCCTTTCCCTTTTCCCACCCAGCAAAACCTGGCAAATGGGGTGTGAGAGCCATCCTGACCCCTCGAGGGTGGCTGGAAGTCAGGCCTGGGCTGGAACATCACAAGCAAGGTGAGATATAGCTGGCTTGGTGGAGAGAAGCTGGGCTTGTGCTGTGCTCTGCACAAGTGGCTTCCAGATGTGCTCCAGGTGTGGTGGGAAGGATCAGGCTGTGGAAGTGGACAGGTGGGGTTAACCAGAGACTTTCCTTCAGTGCTGGGAGGTGTCCACTTGTGCAGGAGGATGGAAAGCTGCATGTTTATGCAAGTGCTCCAGGAGATCATGGGGGAGCTGCTGACAGGGAACTTTCTGCTTGTCAGGGATGTGAAAAACTCAATCAATGCAGCAAGAGTCACCCTGAGCCTGAGGAGCTCAGGCTGGGGGCAATGTGACCCTAGAGAGGAGATGAGAAGTAGCTGTGGTGTTGCCATCCCTTTCTTGTGCCCCTCTCAAAGCCCAACAGGACAGTGCAAAGTCCTCATGGAGCTCACTGTTCCCTGGCACCAGCAGCAGGCAGACAACCCAGGGATGCTTCTGGTGCCCTGCATCACTGGGACTTCCTAAAGCTGATTGTGGCTGGTAAAGAGACCTCCAGACCATTTCCAGTCTCTGAGCCACGTTGCTCCTCTCCCTGTTCCTGGTGCAAGGGGAGGTGAGGACTGCCTGTGCCACATTCCTGAAACGACTTTTACGGAGCCCCATGCATCCACCTCCTGCTGCTTAGAATTGCCACAAGCGTTTCCAGCCCTCTCTGAGCTCTGATGTTTCCAGATGGGACTGTCAGGCTCCCTGGGAGTGCAGCTGTAAATGCGTGCAGGAATACCACCCGGGCACTGCAGGAGCAGCGCTGCCACCAGCCCTGCCTGGCTCTGCTGGGCTCTGCGCTCACGGGAGGGGTGGGGCCCCCGGGGGCTCCACAATCAGCAGAGCTTTGCACAGCTCCGTTGGCAAAGCTTACACTCCGTGGAATCGCAGGCAGTTGGGACTTTAAGGATCATCTTATTCCACCCCTGCCATGGCAGGGACACCTCTCACTGTCCCAGGCTGCTCCAAACCCCATCCAGCCTGGCCTTGGGCACTGCCAGGGATCCAGGGGCAGCCACAGCTGCTTTGTGCCAGGGCCTCCCTGCCCTCATAGAGAATAGTTTCTTCCTAATGTTGAATCTAAACCTCCTCTCTGTCAGTTTGAAGCCATTCCCCCTTTAAGCTGAGAAAACCAATTAAGCCAAAGCAATCAGGGCACGGCTGGAGAGGGATGGAGCCCCGATAGAATAAATAAACCCCGCCTATTATATATAATNAATATAATATAATATAATATAATATACCCTGTCTCTGCTACTGCTCTCTCAAGTGTCCATGGTCACTTTACTGGATCGATTTGGAGTCCTTGCAATGTGGGAATGTCTTCTGTAATATGAACAGCCCCCACACCTGGTTTTTAGTGGAACCTTTACCATAATGGGAATAATAAGCTTATCAGTGTCTTTTTTTTTGCCAATAAAAGTAGCATCATCATGACCTTCACAAGATTCTTTTTCTGCATATTTCCCTTCAGAGGAGAAGCACGGTTGTGCTGCTTCTGCCACCCAGGATGTGTTCTGGTGGCACTGTCAGTGCTGGGTGTCTGGGGGTGTGAATCCACGGTTTGTACATCACAGCAGCCATGCCACGAGCTGGTTCTGTGTCCCTGAGCAAGGGCAGGCTGTGGTTTCCCTTCTCCCTGCTCCCCTCTGCAGTGACTGCCTGCAGCAAAGGGTTTCTCAGAAAGGGGGGAATCCCAGGCTCTACTCCACTGGGTTGCAAAACTCCCCCCCGAGTTCAAATCTGAATTCTGTGCTGTCGGCATTTTAGGAACACAGCAGGGACAGTCAGCAGCAGATGCCTCACTCTGGGAGCAGTTTCTTGCACAGCATCCAAACTATTCAGTTATGTTTTACTGGGGGTGCTGTTCCACTGGGCTCCTCCCTCTCCTTCCTGCACCACAGCACAAAGTGGGGTGACTGTGACCTTCTCCTGACATGCAGAGGAGGGATTCTCCTGGACTGGGAATGCAGCATCCCTGTAGCAAGCATTTTCCAACAGAACACTTGTTCCCAAATCACTGCTGTCTCAAGGAATTTTAAATGTCTGTGTCCATCCCTCCAGGAGAGGTCCTGGACAAGGCTCTTAGGGAGGTATGAGCCAGCCTGTGCTTTAGGAAAAGCTGTTGTGTCTACCAGGACCTGCAAGACACCAGGACACTCATTACAGGATGT